>VWZF01005680.1:114629-439532 GCA_013396755.1 Sclerurus mexicanus
CGGCCGCGCCGCCCCCCTCACGGCCGGCCGGCCCCTCACGCCGCTCCCGCCCTCAGGCGCGGCAGGGACCCCCGCCCGCGTTAAAAGCAGCACGGGTTTGGAAAGCTTTTGTTCTCTTGTTCCCCCGCCAAGCGACACCGAGGGCCGTGTCCGCGCCGGGCCGGTCGGGGCGGGCAGGGCAGGGGTTCAGATGCTGCCGGAGTGTGTCCGCAGCCTCCCCGCCGCCCTGCGCTGGGTCTCCTCACCCGGGTCCCCGCTCTGCACATGGGGCTCCGATCCCCGCACGAACTGCGCTGGCTTTCCCGAATGGGAAATAAAACTAACAAACTGTACACGTGCCCCCCTGATGTAGCTAATTTGCCTGCCAGGTGCCTGGGGGTTGTTAGCCCACCTAATGGCTCATGGCTCAATACACTGGGTTACCTCCACCACTGGCAGTTGCCTGTCCAAACCTGCCTTTCTGTGACTGACTGAAGGCAAAAACCTAAAGGAAAAGAAGCTACGGTCATCTGAACATTGCTTTCCCAAACGTCAGCAGAACTTACAGCAATTACCTCAGGAATACTGTTATTTGCTGCTTTCTCCTCTTTTTTTCTCCCTTTTGTTTTCATGACACAAACACCCCAAATTTTAATGTGTTCCAAGCCAAAAAGCAGTGCGAGCTCTCAGGTTCCATGAGCTGGATTAGAAGGACAGAGGACTTGTCACAAGGACTTACTCTTGGTGAGGTTGCCAACCCCTGGAATAGAAAACTCATCTAAAACCCTGCTGCTCTCTCAATATCCTACTAAAAGGCATTTTTCCATCTTTCGCAGGGCTACTTTTCAGTTGTTTGCTCCTGAGCTGTCACTGCAGCATCAGCCAGGCGTGATGCCTTAGCCATCCTTGCAGCAATACGTCCTACGACACTGCTGACTGTGCTTCTGGCCAAGACCGGTGGCCCACAGTAGCTCACAAAAAATAGGTAAATGAGTGGTAAACACAAGAAATTNTGACTGTGCTGCCAAGACCGGTGGCCCACAGTAGCTAACAAAAAATAGGTAAATGAGTGGTAAACACAGACAAGAAATTAGAGAGGAGGAAAAGTGGTACTCTACAGAACTGTAGGCAGAAGAGAGGCACGTCTAGACAATTTCTAGTCTGCTGCATGAAGTAAGGCCTCGGCTTTTTGCCTTTCTCACTGCTGGCCTCCACATGTGAATGCTCTCTTTCTCGTTTGTATTTCTCTTCACATTCAAGTTTCACTCAGTGCTTCCTCCTTTTGCATAACCAGCAGTCTTTCTATCTCAAATGAACTGCATCCTGTCTTGTTTCGGGCTATTACTGCAAGACATTGTTCTGATCATTGCACTGTTCTAAGTCTGCAAATGAACTCTTGGCCCTGCTGAAATCTGTGCAAAATTTAGCCATTTTTGTTATGGTGGTTATTGCTACAACTCCCGCCACAAACTGCATCTATAAGATGGACAGACTGAAAGGTCTTCGGCTGCAGAGTTACTTGTAATAACAAGAGTTTCCAATTAATAAAGAAATACTTTATCTACTCCAGCCATTTCAAAGTTTAGATACATCTTTTAACCAAACACTGATTATTATCTGTGTTATTTTTGTAGGCATTGTCTTGCAGGAAGCCATTACAGTGAGGTATTACAGGTGTTTGAAAACAAGGAGCATCCAGGCAAGTGCCTGTTACTAATAACTTCATTATTACATTTTAAAGCTATTAAAAATGCTACTACTCAAAAGGCAGAGTTACTGTAGATTAGTAATGCTCTCTGGATTAATCAGAAACTTGTTAAATTGGAAAAGATTTTCTTTCCAAGTTCCCCCTATATAATGAAGAGAAAAACACAGCCTAAGATTTTGACTTGTGGTCAAAAACATAATCAGCTAAGAGGCTATCTCAGAGAAGAAAAAACCCCAAACACTGTTCAAGTTCATAACTGAACTACATTGTTCCATTATTGTTATTACAATACCCTTCATTTGGGAAGTGTTTAAGGACTATTCTGTAGCGAACAATACAGGAAGGCAGCCACGCTTATGGATTTTCTCTAAAAAGCCACTAGCTTTCAGATGGAAAACACATTTATTGTTTCTTTTCAGTACTTTCTATTTAATTTTCAATACCTTAGCCTACAAAAAATCCCACTATCTGCATACATTGTAGGAACATCTTTCAAGCCAGTGGAAGGCAAGTTGCTAATTACATGCTGTGGGTGATGACTGCTTGGCAGCAGAAAGGCAGCTTTATCTCTAGGCTTAGAATAAACTATTGTTATGAATATGTTTTGTTCTGTGTTAATCAGGGTATCGAGACAATTGTCATCTTTGTGCAATAATCAAATGGGCAGCATGGAATTCAAGAAGCTCAGAAATTCATTAGGAATGTCTGTTGTAAACTCAAAACCCATCCTTTGCTGCTCAAGTCACATGCCATGTGAAGTGTAAGACAGATCCATCGATGAGGAGGACTGAGCATTTTCTGTCACAATTTACCAGGAAATTTGCTTATGAAAAGGGGGGAAAGACTCTTCCTTCCCATTATATCACGTTCCTGAGTTCCAACTTAATAAATATGCAACAAAAAAAAAAAAAAGAAGCATAGATTCAGAATGTATTAATTTTAGTGAGTTGTTTTGAATGTACGTCAATTTGAGTGAAAGCTCCTCAGCAATACTGAACTTGGTTACAAGAAAGTGGTAATGGGGATGGAAGATAATTAAAAAGAAACCAAGTTGTTATAAGCACAAACAACCCTTTAAGGCATCTCTGCCCTTTTAAAGAAAGTAGTATTTCATTAAAACTTCTGTTAAAATTGATTTTAGGATACACAATAAAATAGGGCATACTCTGGGCTAAGAAGAACTGGCATCGTTACCCTAAAATCAATTAAGTTTTCCCATCAATAACAAAGGAAAAGTTCCAAAAAAGTGTTGGCAAAGAGGGAAAACATTAAATTGCTGTACCCAGCGCTTCAGTCAAGCAATAATCCAAATGCTTCCCAAAGCAGAATGTCATCCACACTCAGCTGGGAAAATCAGCGTAATTTCATCTTTCCCTTAGCAAAAGTAACTCTGGAGAACACGGCTAATTTAGTTATTTTTTTTAAGCAAAGCAGCATCCTTCAGCACTGCCTTCAGCTTCCTCACGCCCTTCCCTTATTTGTACCTGAATAAACTCCTCCTGCCCTCTGTGCCCCTGGAACACACAGCACCCAGAGCCCAGCCCAGCTCGCCCTTGGAGGCAGCAAACAAAGAGCACTAAACAGAGGAGGCTGACCAGCAGTGGGAGGTTATTCAGCATGCAAGGTAACACACCACAGGATCAATGACACGACTGCGTGCTCCAAACTGAGAGCTCATCAGCTGGAAATCACTGGGGTGAGAAAGGACGTGGGCATTCTCCGTTAGAGAATGTCTGTCAGCTGCCAAAGGGATGTGTCTAGAAAATACCACAAGCAGTGCCTGAAGAGGAAAAGAAGAGGTGGAAATATTGGAAGTGTTGCTGCCTTTGCATAAGGCTGAGGTTAAACTTCACCTGGAACGCTGGTTAAAGTTTGGGGAAGGGATTCCAAGTGGAAGAGGTGGATGATTGGGGGAATACACAGCCTGTCGTGGGATGCTCGAGGTGAAGGTTCAGAGGTGATGTGGGTGCAACACATGAGGGGGACAGACAAATACGCAGTGGTAGCTAACAAGTATTTGAGAGAAAAGAGATTTTTGGCATAATAATGACTGGGTAAAACTGGTGCACAAAGTTAGGTTGGAAATGAGAAGCAGCTCTTAAATCATCAGCATGAAGCAGACCCATTCTGTGAGCAGCGAGGGCATAAAGCATAGTTAACTCTGGGATGGAGCCTGAGTGACCATCACACATTATTCATCAGAGGTGCTGGATTGGACTTGATGACTTAAGAGGATCTTATCGATCCCAGTGACCTCATATTTTTTATTGTGCTGGGAGATCAACAACAACAGGAACACTGCCAGTGAATCCTCCTCGCTGACGCTGAGGTTGCTGTGGCTGGTACAGCTGCGGGGCTTTGTTTGTCGCACTGGTTGTTCCTCACCAGTGAGGAAGAGCACCTGCATTCTGTTCACATGAATATGAACATCTCCTTCCCAGTCATCATTTTTTAATGAAAGCTTGTATTCTGGAACACAAGATGTTAGCCTCCAGGGAAACGTATCAGGTTGTCATCTGTCCCAGAAGTCAACAGGTAAAGAAAGAAAAAGAGGGGGAAATTTTCTTTCCTGCTCAAATTAATTTGAATACTTTATCTTTCTGTTTATTAATATTTCAGCTCTCCCTGAGCATGAAATGGATTAAAATATCAGATAAGCTGGTAGAACTCTCATGTTTGTCATATATTGATTTAATCATAAGGAATTACGCCAATAGGTTGTCCATATGTAGACATGCACCATGCACAGAGATCTTAATTACCCTGTTCATCAAGTAAGGATATTCATGGTAGCACATATTATCCAGGGCATTATCCTATATTGTAATATGTGATGCCACATGAATACCATATGGGAGAGGGATTTAAAAAAGGTTACAGGCTAATAAGAGTATTTTATTCCACTCAGAAAACTCAAGAGAAACAGTCCTTTTCAAAGATCCAGAGACTGTAATTACATGCAAAACGTTAAGTCACCTTAAAGGCAAGTGCTAACCCAGATGGACTGAAGATTAAAATTAAAAGCTGAAATTTCCTATTGTTATTAGTGCCCCACTGCACCAGATATTGTGCAAATATATGACAAAGGTGGCTCCTGCCACAAGGAGCTTGATTCCACCTTTCAGCTTGTGTCGTTCTAGAGCAGAAATTGCAGTAGATTTAAGCTAGCAGCTGGTGGTCGTATACCAGCAGTGAATTATAATGCTTTATAATGCCACAGATTTTGTATGTAATTCCCTGTGAAGTTTCGTCGGAGCTATGCCTAGAAAATGATGTTCTGGCACGGCCCCACCTGTCAGCCTTACCATTTTATTTCATGTGCCCGGTGTGTGCCACAGCCCTTGCACATGGTGCCCTCTTCTGGGCCATGAACTCCACGGGACAGGGCACAGAAGCAGCTGGAGAACTAAGGTGAGTCACACGGAATGCAGACCCGGCTCTCTGCCCGCTCTTTGCTCATGGAGCATCATGTGCCCTTGTGATTATCCAGATATGTGAGCAGTCAGGGATGCTCCCACCACCCTTGAGTTCAGCAGGGGGAGCACAGCCGGTGTTTCTGCTGCGTGACAACACTCCTGCGATTCTCTAACTACTGCACTGTGCTTTACAGCACCATTGTCATCACTCAAAGCCTTCAGCCTGCTGTACACACACGAGTAGTCTCTGGAGCAGTTCACATCCAGAGGCCTGGACACAGAAGGCTCGTGGGAAGGCTGAGGCGTCCTGAGCTCAAAGAAAAGGCCCCAGTTCATGGTAAGAGAGCTCCACAGCCAGCAAAAGAACCAAAGAGCTCTGGTTTCTGCTGAGGAGCTCCCACCTCAGTCCATTTTGTGTTGTGTGTTTCAAACTGAGGGGCACTGTCAGGCCTTCTCATTTAGTACAGGGCATTGGTTTTTAATTATTTGGCTAGAAATAGTCCTTTTGCTTTTCCAAGCACTGTTAGCCGCTCAAAGCTTGTTCCAGACTGCAGACTGATGGAGGTGCATGTTTTGCCTGTAGCTAAGGAGTATTCTACTTTATCTTAACACTGCAATGTTTCTCCTCTTTGACATAAACAGTGTCCAAAGTACTCTAATCCCATCCACATCCAGTACAAACAGAACAAACAAGGAATGATTTATGCACACTTGACTGCTCTACATCTTATTAGATGAAGATGAATTACTGTGCTGGACAGAGACACATTCTCCCAAAAAATCCATCCTTGTAGATTCTGGTGCTCAATCTCATGTCTAGTGCAGATGTATTTTAGATGCTGTGGCCTTTTTCCACGTGGTGGTCTCTGCTGTGCCATGCCTGGGATCTGTGCCCGTGGGGCACTTGTGGAGCAGGGTCCCTTACGAGCAGACTGCCTCAGCTGCAAGACACAGCTCCTGTCCTGTCACGTTCTCACAAATGATTCTGCTCTTGTGTTCTGTGACAGATGTCATTTCCCAACTGCTGCCAGATGTTGATAATGTTATTTAAGCAGAAGAATTAATCCTCTCCCTCTTTCCTCCCATCACCATGTTGTATACACTACACTCTCTGCCTTTGTAGCCGCTTCTGAGAGACAAATCCCTGCATTTATTTACAGAGCGAGAATTTGACTTTGTTGATATTTGACGGAAAGCCAAGGGTCTGCATCTAGTGAGAAGTCACGTGCACAGCTCCAGTGTAGAACTGATGCTCTCTTCTAGAGAAAATGTGCATTTGAAAAAGCATGAATTGTTGATGTGTTCACTTGCTATCAGAGAAGGCCCGATACAGTTTGTCCTTAAGTCATTAAACAGGTATATTAGCTATTGCTCAAGCCAACAAAGCAGTAAATTAATAACAGACAAGCTAATTTTTCCCCTTCTCCTTTAATTTTCGTCAGCTTTCAATATGAAGTGCTCAAACTCAAATTTCCTTTGCCCCCTCCCCCAGTATGGTACTCTCTACCCATGTAAACACTGAATAAGATCCGTTTTCAAGCTCCTTCTTCCAAAGGTAACACAGTGACAGCACTTGTGTGAGACAAGCCATGTTGCAGTTTTTAATCAAGCAGTCTTTACACAAACATTTCTAGAACTCTTCTTCTGCAACTGGCAGAGGAATGAAGAATGTCCCTACCTCTTAGTTCCCAGCCCAGAATATTAAAATATTTTTCAATAGTTTTAATTTCTCTGTAAAGTTTTTTAATTACAGTCTATGTTGTTATTTTTCTCAGCACAGCTTCATTTGCAAGAGGCAAATACTCTGTGATTTCAGGGTCACAGCCAGCAGGTCCTTGCTCATTTGCTGTATCCCAGCTTAGATATCAGACCAAACTAGCTGTGGTGGTGCTGGATGCTTTCCCTGCCAAAGGCATCCATTGGGAACCGAACTGAGAACTCTGGCTTCACAAAAGCCACTGAATAGCAATTAAGAAAGGTTTATTATGAATTCCTTCTGCATATAAAGCTACCACTGACTTAAGAGGATTTTTTTCATGCCAAGAAATGTAGGACCAGGTCTCAGATGGTGGTGATTTCCAAATGGTGTGGACACAAGCCAGCTTGAAACATCAGCTCTAGAAGCAAAAAGCTCTGTGAGTGTAATGATGCCCTCGAGACACCCAGTTACACAGGTCTTTGCTTTAAAAACAATGAATCGCATCCCTTTTCCTATCCTTTAAATACAAACAATAATATTTTCCCATATAATCGTGAGGCTGCATCTCCAACACCATCTAACGAGGGTGATGACAGCACTCCTGTACTCTTCAAAGAACCACCGCACAGAAAACATGCCCTGGGCTGCAGCAGACGTTCCCCAGTGCAACATTTTTTCTTTCAACCTTAATTGAATGTTGAAGCATTTTCTTGTTCATGTTGTTGTCCACATGAGCTTTTCCTTTTTCTTTTGTTTTTAATGAGATGTGCCATTTACAATGTATCTTCTACCAGGTCAAAGAACAGAAGAATAGAAATCCAGCTTTACCTCACAGCCAGCAATACAAATTGTTACATCAAGCCAGGAGTGCAGTTTAATGCAGTGTTAATTTTCGTGCAGTAGATAGAGTATGAAATATTTTTATCTCCCTAGTCATTAACAGAGTACATTAGTTTTCTGTTTCCAAATCAGATAGTTACCAAGACCTTTGTCTTTAAAACTATTTTATGAAACCATGGAAGGAAAAACCCAATTCTTATTGAGGAGCTGGGAAATTGTCACCGTGTTGGACATTCGGTTACCTCTGCATTAAATTGACAGCTTAGGCAGTACTTTTATAGGAGAACAGGGAGCAGCTAAATCACATTAACCCTCCTGCCATCTCATTCTCAGGCAGTTGCAGACAAAATAGATATATAAATTATAGTTCCTGTTCAGTTTAACTCATTTCTTCACCTGCTGCCCAGGAGCAGCAGGATTTCAGGAGTGCTCTCTCCTCTTCTGTTACTCATAATTATGCATCTTCTGAACTGCCACTTGTAGTTTATTGCGCACAAGAGGGAGAAGTGCTCTATCAGCTGGAGTTCTGGGTACACTCAAACTTTGTGTGAGCTCCCCAGAGGGTGTCCAGACTTTGTTCAACGCTCAGTGTCAATACAAGAACTCAGCCCTCTTCTAGTCCCTCTCCCAACAGACTGTGTGTAACAGCACAGTCTCACCGGTGGAGACATGATGCATAAAGTGCAAGGAAAAGGACACAAACCAGAAAGGCTTCTGTGCTTGCAGTGATAAGTTTGTTAAGTCACAGCATCTGATACTATCTCTTCCTCTCCAAACTAAAACTATTGGCTTGAAAACCTTTGTTGAGCTAAGAACAAACTGCACATACAAGCAACCTCCTGGTAATCCGCACACATGTGTTTGTGGCTGACTTCCAGTTATGTAAGCTGTTACTCAGACACCAGCCCATCTCCTGGAAAACATCCTCCAGTCCTTCCTCAACTGCTTTGTCTCCACGACTCACCAATTAGCCTCTCCTCAATGAGGCAAAGGACTTCTACACTTTGTTCATCAAAAAACACACAACCTTTCCTTTGATCCTATTACAAGGCAGCAGCATTACTGCTATAATGTGTCTTTGTTCAAAAATGCCCCTTCTGTGCTTCATAACATGCACTTCTCCAACATTTATAACAGTTACAGGCACCTCGCTTTATGAAAGCAACTAAAAACATCAGGTGCTTCAGTATTATCTCTTCCACAAAGTTTTCATTTTGCTGTCACCCACCACGTTGAGATGAAAAGTGAACACCCCCATCCCAAATTCCCAGAACTTTTCTCTCTCTTTTTTTTTGCTTTTATACAATGTAGTGCACAAAAGAAAGACTACCTGGTGTGTGAAGTGGCTGAAAAACATCTACTAAACTTTGTACAAATATTCCTGCATAATGAAACCTTTCCTGTACCCAATCAGTCCACAAGACTGAAGTTCAGGTCTAAAAGGCTCATTTTCAGTGAAGAGATTTCTTTAGAGGATGAGCAGAGCCTATGTCCATGTTGCTGCTGAATTTAATTTCCCTCTATGAGAAATACCAGTTTTCCTTTGTGGCATTTCCAAGTAGCAGGATATATTACTTCATTTTCTATTCCTCTTTTAAATGAAGGCAGTAAGACTCAAAAATATGGAGCTTGGACACGGATGTAAAAGGTCATAAAGCAAAGTCCAGAGCGGCAGGGATGCAGTGACAGTGGGTCTGTTCAGTGAGAGTGGCCTGTACTGCTGGGTGACAGGCTGGCTGAAGGGTGGGAATCCATAGTGACCCCTGTGAGCTGTGAGAGCCAGACAAGAAATGTCTGCATGGAAATGCTGCTACGGTTCTCCCTTAGTCTGTCACGCTTGGTCCACCAGCAAGGCAAATTAATCTCTGTTGCCTCTTCCTGCCTCTTCCTTCAGTTCTTTGGGTCACAAATTACCTCATCTGAGACCCCCCTGTCTATAAACAGAGTCCAAGGGACCAGAGGCAGTGGGCACACACTGAGCCATGGGAGGCTCCTCCTGAGCATCACGGAACAGTTTTTCACTCAGAGGGTCGCTGAGCACGGGCAGAGGTTGCCCCGAGAGGCTGTGGGGTCTCCATCCTGGGAGATGTTCAAGGTCCTGGGCTGCCTGCTGTGGGAGACCCTGCTCGAGCTGGGGGGCTGGACAAGGTGACCCCTCGAGGTGCCTTCCAACCTCAGCCCCTCAGCGAGTCTGTGAAATCAGAGGCTTTTACTCTACTCTGTTGCTGCTCTGTGGGTGTTCTGTCACAAATATCTTAAACTCAGCTTCTGTAGATTCTCAAAAGTCACTGTGAGATAATTGTCTGGCTTGCTTAACTTCCTTGAGGACAAATTAGTTCTCCTCATATACAATCTACCTTTTCTTACATTATTGTCTTGCTCCCATAGACCTTTTCCAATGAGGCAAAACCCCAGTGATTTTAATGACAAAATTGCCATAGTTACTGCAGGGTTGAGCCCTAGAAAATCATCAAACTTTTCTCGCCTTTTTTTCTAATGGCGTTTTTAGAGGCAAATTACCTGTGGTGCTTCCTGCAGTTTATTTATGCTTCAGAGTGCAGGAACACACAGCCTGCAGGTCTTTGGCTGCAGAGCCCTTCACCCTGCTGCTAGCTGGTATGATTAAACCCCGAGCCCCGGTGTTTCTAACTCACCCTTGAATTTAGACTGGCGCTATGTGAGCAGCCATACAGCTCTCAGGTGTTTCTGTGACAGCTCTAGCCAACCTTGGCAGCCTCCGAGTTTTACAAGTTGCTTTGCTTTAAATGCAATCTGTGATGCTGGGGCCAGAGCAAGTACAAAATATGTTACCCTCAGATAGACAAACAAATCTCTGAGGCACAGTAGATGCTCTTACAAGAATGTTCTGCTCTGCTTGGTTCAGTCTTCTTGGTCTGTAACTTTTAGACTACACCAGAATTGGAAGTAATTCAAAAGCTGAGGGGGGGAAAAAAAAATCTCATTTCAGAGAAGCTTGCCGTCATTTTCAAAGAAAACTTAATTAGTTTTCTATCCCTGTGACCAAAAAAGCATGTCTTTTCTTTTGTCAGACCTGGAAGAATTATGGAACTTAAGCACAAGTACATGTCGTGATGCTAATGAAGCTTTGCCTTAGTTTCAATCCACTGTACGCAGAAGCAATCAGACTAAATCACTGTCAGTAAAAATAAGCCCAAACCAGCCCAAAATCCTATTTTCCCCTCCCTTTGAGGAATTTAAGGGAAGACTAAAAAATGAAGAGATTTATTACTCTTCTCTTGACCCCCATAACACAGAAATGTAAATATGTAAATAATACATAACTTGAAGCTGCTCACTCTTTTCTTCTGGTTGATGCTTGACCTACATTCAAGAGCAGCCCGAAGAACAGTCCACTTCAAAAAAGGAAATTACTGCAAAGTTCCATGGATTTGTTATGATGAATACTTCAGAGAGTCTTTGTTCACATCCATGGAGCTATATATCTCATTAAAAATAATTTATTTCATGTCATTGTTTTGGGGGAACATCCATGGAAATAGGACACATGGGGATGCAGCTGTGAAATAGCTCCTCCTGCTTTCTCTAAGCCAGTTTGAAATAATTAACTGAAGGTCAAAAGCTATTTCTTTTGGTTTTATTTTTAATATAGACACAGGGATGTGCACTCTACTTAAGATACAAGCCAGGTGACAGGTATAACTGTGATTCTGAAATACACATCTCAGAGCTAAGGTCAGCATAGAAAGACTTAGGAAATACCAACTTTATTTTTGTTCAATATCCAAAGTACTTTCATGCCATGCACAGAATTTGAATCAGTTCTTACATGCACGTGCTAAGGATGTGCATGGTGGTATTTCCTTTACTGCACAGCATAAAATTCTACCCTTCCAACTCGACAGGACACTGGGAGGTGTTCCCTCTAAGAGCCAGTGAAGGTACTGTCTAAATTGCTCTGAATGTGTAAAGAGGGGGGAAAAAAACCCTGCAAACTTCATTAGGACGATAGAAGCGAAGGGTTGGTGATTTATGCACGTGGTCAGGGTTGTGGTTTTTTCACTCAAAGCTCAGAAGTTCCTTCTACAGGCTGCAAGAACAAGGCACAGGCCCTTTGCAGAACACCAGAGGAACAGGACGTGACAGGACGTTTGAATGAAGCTGTGTGTGGATGCCTTAATAGTTTGCCCTTACCCCTATTAAATACGACAGCAAACCTTTAGGTAACAACTTGCTGAAATGCTTGCGTTTAAGCTCATAACAAGGTTAGAATTAACAAAAACTTGTGGTGTCGAAATATTTGAACATTTTATCCTAATATTTATTGCCAGTTATTTCCTGTAAGCCCCTGACATTGAGCCCCTTCCTTTTGTTAACTGCTTGACAAACAGAACAAACCCGACTGCGTCTCCTGAAGAATGCAAATATCAGGGAAGGGATAAATGCAGACACACCAAGGGCAGCCAGAGAAGCCTGTCTGAAGTAATTCTATTGCTTCCAAGCAGTGCAGGCAAAATGAAGGTTAAGGTGGACATCAGTGGGGGTCTGAAGAGCAGTGAGACGCGGGGCAGGATTTATGGGTGTGCATGGGATCTCAGTAACGCCCTCCTTCCTCACTAAACCAAACCTGGAAGCGTGTCTGTTCCTGGGATCCTCCCCTGCGATCCTACCTGCAATGCCCAGAGGTGGCCCTGGGTCAGAGTCACAGCCTTGGAAATGGGGATGCTCTGACGTGCACTAACATTTATCCATGGCTCTCATTTATCTTCGACTGCTCTCATTAGAATTGGACTACAGTTACTTGTAGCCTTGCAATGTGTTAAAATGAAGAGGGGAAAAAACGTACTTTTGAGAACAGTTAATTTGGAATTAAATTAGTTTCTCTGCAGATCAGAAGACATGTACGTAGCAGAGCCTTATTGAATTATGCCAGCGTGCTTTGTGATGTAAGAAAGAGCAAAGGACAGGGAGACACTGCTCCTCACAGAATTGCAAAGCTGTATCCCAATCAAATGCAATCAAAGGAAGAGAAAAAAGAACATGAAAACAATTTTGTTCTGAAAGATCATTTATCTTTTCTGTTTTTTAAGGCAGGTAAAAATGAAAGAGTTTGGTGATGCAAAAACAGTTTTAAGTCAGCAGGCATTTTTCCACTGACTTCAGTCAGGGTCTTTCTAGCACCAAAGGTGCCACAGCCCACCTGGAATAGTCTGCTGGGACCTGGAGATGATGGAGGGAGTCACGAGAGTCCCTGAACCAGACACTGGGGGTTGTCTCAGGGACAGGGATCTTGAACCTTCCAGGTCCAGCTTGAGAGAATGGAAAAGCATTGCAACAAAAACACGTACACATAGGTACGTCAAAGGGGTTAACTTTCCAAACCAGGAGAAAATATGATAGAGATGGAATGTGAAGACAATTCATGCAGAAAAATATGAATAAAATTTATTTAAAATCAAAATCATACTGTGAAGAATGAAAAAAACTCCAGGCAACTTGTGGTTCAGTACAGAAGCAGAGGCAACAATAAACAAATGAGGAATAGATAGACAGCAGCACAAATTGCAGGGTAGAGTACAGAAAATTCGTATGACTTGCTAAAGACATAGAGACTCAGATCCATGATGACCAGAGGAAATATCTACAGCTGTTAATAGAGATGCAGAAGAGTTGGAACTACTTCATAAATATTCATAAAGCTCTCCAAACAGGCCCGTGCACCTGTATCCTGTGAAAAGAGGTGCTCTCCAGCCTCTCAGCTGCAGAGAGGATGCTAAACCACAACCATGGCAATGCATGTGTTTTAGTCAGGAGACCCACATTATTTCCATCCAGAAGCCTCGAATTCTGGGTCAGCAAATTTGACTGACATAAATTTTTTAATACATCCTGGAACACCAGGGCACCGATAGAGCATGAAGGTACCAAATTCTTGTGCCAATATTGAAAAACCTCTGTGTGGAAAAACTCTGCAAATACGGTGAATTCATAAGGAAAACGTGCTTGGGGGAAGATCAAATTGATTGTGATTCAGTGTGGGAGAAAAGGAGAGAGGTAAATGTATGCAACTGGCCCGACATATGTTTTGGCTCAGCTCTGTGAAAGGAAAAAGATACATCTTGTAAAGAAATGTCACAAAGAACAAGTGATAAATAATGAATAAAGATTCTGCTTTGTTTGTTTATAGAATATCAAGAGCATCCTGCTAGGTGCATTTTCAATTATCATTCATTCTGCAAAGCCCTACTGTGATTGCTTTAACCTTGATTTTTAAGACAGCAGTAATGTTAATGCGCAAACACATTGGTACAGCCATGGCAGCAAGGCAAGAATGGTGAAAAGTGTATTTATAAAGCAGTAAAATCACATTAAACCCGCTCTGCAATAAAAGCTACGTTGTAGCAGCATCTGGGAAAAGGGTATTCACAAACCAATAATCTCCTATTAAAACTAATGTGCAATAAAAGCAGATTGTAGCAGAATTTCTAACAGGCTCCAGACCAGGGCTCTGGGACCGGGTGTTTGACCTCTCCCAGGATTGCTGGATTCAACTCCTCACTTCAGGCTCAGGAAGCACCCAGGACACAGCTTGGTTTGAGTAATGAAGTTTTTCCCCCCCTTAATCAAACAAACTCACAAATGTGGTCTGTTAACCAATTATGCAGCAAGTAACCTTATTAAAAAGTACACCTGAATCTAATTAAACTATCCTGATGGACAGAAGAATGAAAATACGTGTCTGCTTCCAAATAGCACACAATTCTATTTTCACAAATGCTATGCTCCTGCACCCCAACTGCAGTCAGAGTAACTGTATTTGAGAATAAATAATGGGATATTATTGAATAACTGATTTGCTTACAATTTAAACCACCTCTGCTCCACTTCTGAGTCTTCCCTATGGAAGCTGTAAATCTAAAATCCACTGAAGTTGATTGGAATTTCTGCATGTCGGTGAGCAAATGTCAAACTCCCCACTGCTCAGGTACTGTTATACTAGGGGAACTTGATACAGAAAAGCAGGAAAAATTAAAAGTAAACACTGGAAAATAAAATTAATATTTGTCAGGGCTGCGGTGGCTTAAATTCAGAGGCTACTCTGCAACTGTAAACAAACCTTCCTCAAGGTAAGCTGCAAAGCAGCACACACAAAGCAATCAGGGGACAACAAAGCTCCAGGAATGTGCTCGGGATCCAAAAAACCAGCAAGAAAACAAGAAATGTGGTGGTTCAAGTAGGGTTCTGTGATGACCTGGAGATACAGTGGAAGCTGTTGGGGAAGCCCGGTGGGTACCAGAGACGTTCTTTCTTTAGGGCCCCCACTGCAGTGCCATCCACCCCTCCTGTGCCCTGGAGCAAACTCGCCACCACTGATGCTGCAGGTGCATCACGCTCCTTGGTGCTCTGGCACCAGTAACTGTTTGCTGTAAGCTAATGGCCTGGCCCGACACCAAACCCTGGGGATCCACTCATGCTCAGTGTGCCATTAGAAGATCCTGCCCTTAGTTCTTTACCAGAAACTCCTCTCATGGACATCACACACATGAATGTGCTGGCCTCATGTTTTAAACATCTGAAAAAGCCAATTAGGCTTGTCCCTGATCCCATTGTTTCTCTCTTTTACATTAAGACTTCTTTATAGTTGAGATCCCTGTATGGGATATGTCTCCAACAGAAGTAACATACAAACAAGGAGATGAATTTTATTCCTCTTGTATAATGAGCTTCCAGTATGGCACTTACAAAGACTCTGTTCTCATGTAAAATAAGCGGGCGGGATTAAAAGAGCAAGGGCTGTATTTTACATTCACTGATCAGCTGTGGCTCACAGCTCTTCCATGGACTATATTATCTAATTAAAACACCACCGAATGTCATGTTGCTCAGTCAGGATATACAGGGAGCTGCTGTTCTCCTTCTGTGAGTGACAGACATCACAAGAACCAGGGGGGATGAGTGACACAAGTGGCAGGGAAGCATAAATCCATAATGGGACAATACAATAGAAAGACATTCTTCCAAAGTGACTCCACTTATTTTGGCAGAGATTTCAGATCAAGATACTTGGGACTAAAATTTGGTTTGAAGCTTCTTTTTCCCCCCAGCGAGAAACAAAGAAAAAGCATAAACCAGAGATGGAGACAGGCTCTTTTTCACTGCAGGATAAGAACTGAGCACCAGTAAGAGATAAGGGCATGCAGCTCTCACAACTCTGAGCACTGACCTTGAACTTCTTGACGAGTAACATCTTTGCCAAGCTTAGCAGAACAGGCTCCCTGGTATCACTGGGCTCTGACAGCCCCGGATAAAGAAAAAAGACAAAAATAAAATGTTTACGTACTTGTTTTTTGTGCACTTTGTAAACCTGAGAAACCACTAGTCATGGGTGAAATTAAATTGCTTTTACTTCCTCTGAAAGAGACTGCAAACATTTTGTTGGGGGAAAGAAATAAATTTGGGGTGTTTGGGAGCGGCAGGATTTTATTTGGGCAGGCTGTTGATGTTTGCTTTTACCTGGATGCTCCTTGTGAGGCCAGAGGGAATCACTCCAGGCAGGAATGAGCCCTGGATGCAGCAGGTCATCACGTTGATAACACTACTTTTTTTTACTTAAAACTGTGAAGTGAGGAGGAAGGAGGAAGTTTTCCATCAGAAGACAAAGTGATTGCTCTCCTCCCAGACTGAAGTACGAACTGAATAGATTTAAAAGCAATGTAGTTCAGGCCTCTACTTTTCTGAATTATTTCTCTTCTCACAGGAAGATCACAATGATTTGATTGAAAATAACAATTAGGAAAGTTGCTGTTGCGTTTCACATCCTGAGAAATTAATGTCTGTTTTCATCAAGTAGAAGGAGTGAAGCTCAGGGGCACAGTAAAGCAGAGAAAGGACTTCCAGGCACCGCAGAATCCTGGCATCACCTCGCTCCTCACATGAGTCTGCTGCAACACCTAAACCTGGCACCAGTTCCCTGACCAGGGAACGACCATATCAGGAACTCGATGTACCCTGAAACTGCCCCTTCCTTTATCCACGTCATACCATTGCTGCTGGCTAATTCTTTGACAAGCCTCACCTCAGGGTCTCTTTAATCATGGCCATTTCCCAGTGTTCTGCTCCTTGAGCCTGTGTGCTCAGGGGTGATCTCCCCAGCAGGTACCTCCCTGCTTGTCTTTGGGTTGATTCTCATTTTGCATTTCCACTGCTTATCCTTGTCTCACTGAGCACTATTTTGTTCTATTATGTGTCTATTCCTGTAGTGTTTATAGCACCTGTCACCTCGGTACCACCTACAAATTTTATTAACGTTCTTTTTCGCCTTCTCCAAAATGCAGCTTTTTTTCAGTGTTTCTCTATGATGAAGCATCCTCCTGTCCCCATCCTTGCAACACAATGACAGATCTCTTAAAACAATGACTTAAAATAGTAATTTTGTTTAATTGGAAAAATATCTCATTTATTTCCTTTACAGAGTCGTTTAAGCTTGTCTGGCTCATAAATTTGAAAAGTTTACTACTGAAAAATAGCAGTACAAATCAATCCTGTGAAGTCTGGTAAACAGGAACTGGTCCACGCTTGTACCTGGTGGATAAAACATGCTCATTTTTCCCTAGCAAGGCTCAGACATCCCTGTCAATAGCAAGGTAAAGCCTAAATTTGACTAGTTTTCCCTAACCATGGATATCAAACAGGCTGCATCATAATTATCTATTATTACCTTGTTGACCTTTGTAGCCCACTGATATATTCCCGTTCTTCTTGATGTTACCTGACCCATAGCAATGTTTTCCCATTATGGGATGATTACAAGCAATGTTTTTTCTACAGTCTTCTTGAAAGTATTCATATCAGCACAGAACAATCATTAAAATCTGTGCTAGGAGAATCAGGAGCTTTTGTTTTTCACTTGACTGTAGAAGAATTTGCTGGCTTTGGCAAGCTGTTCTTTATGTAAATGCTTTCTTTTCTCACCACCAATACAACATAACAGTTATTTATTTGCCTCAAAAAAACCCCGTATTTTGGTTGCACTTTAGAGACTGACAAGGATTATTTTAAAATTGGTAAACAATGCAGGGGAGTGGCTGCAAAGTAAAGCCCTGGAAAGGAGGAAGGAAAAGCCAGGTCTTTAGAGAGGTCCAGCTGGGGCTATGGGGCGATGCCCTGAAATGTCTCCCTCCAGTGATTTCCAGACAGACAGAAATATCCAGAAGAGTATCACTTTTTTTGACATTCCTGCGGCCGCAGGGAACTCGTTGCTACAGAATGGACAGTGGAAACCTGAGAAATATGGAAAGCATCAAAACAAAGAGAGCGTTTAGGGAGGTGCTGCAAAGGGTGGCCTTGCAATGTAATATTGCCTCTCTGTTACAGGTTTTAAAAATTAACAGGGCGAGTTGCAGTCTACCTGACACTCTGCAGGCAGACAGCACCCCATGGTAACCCACAACACGAGTCTATTCCAAGGGACGAGTGTGCTGCTAAGGGCTGCTCCAGAGCACAGAAACCCCCGTGGAAGCAAATCCAAAGCACAATTACAGCAATTAAGCTTTGTAGCCACAAGGGTAGGTTACTTTTGTCAGGTCATTGCAGATAAATACAGAGAATAGTTTAGAAATATTGTGCAGCTGTGGATAAAACCGTTCTTACTCCCTGTCACAGCGCAGCTGAAAAGCACCAACCTTGGCTGGACGCTGGCTAAGTGCTTTGCCACGTGCCTGCTGGATAGAGGACAACAAAGAAAGCAGCAAGAGTTGCAGAACTAACTCATCTCCTGCGACAAAATCCTGCCTGACGGAGGCAGAGAATAAGCCATCTCTGAGGCTTTAGAAAACATGATTTTTGTCCAAGTTAGGTCTAGTACCTGCTGGTATCAACACCAGAAAATTCCCAGTGGGAAAGCCTGTTACGTCCCAGGCCATGACAACCATCCTCACCTCTGTGTGCGCGATTGGGAACGTGGCACATGCACGCAACAAAACTCAATTTCTGACCTTCCTCTCCGGCCACATTTTTCCCTTTTTTTCCATCTACATTTTTTGTATTGAAATAGAAGTTTAGTGTGGAAAAACTCTTGCATGCACCCTGCAAACATGGCGGTGCTGTAACAAAGCCAACCACCCAAGGATAATCTTTCCCAGGTATAATAAGTGATGCTTATTAACCCAAAGGGGTCCTGGGAGTCAAGGTGAGCTC
This sequence comes from Sclerurus mexicanus, assembly GCA_013396755.1. Lineage (NCBI taxonomy): Eukaryota > Metazoa > Chordata > Aves > Passeriformes > Furnariidae > Sclerurus > Sclerurus mexicanus. The sequence continues at coordinate 133,447 of VWZF01005680.1, forward strand.
CAGCTGCCTTTGCACTGGCTCTGCTCTCACAGGAGAGCCTCCCAATCTGTCTTCACATGACAGGTGTGAATATATGGAGCCAGCTTGAAAACTTCAGATGCAATTAATAGGCTGTTTTATTCTGCTTCACGTGATCCAGAGTAATGTGTCTCATGTACTGAATTACAAGCATGACCGTAAAAGTTAGAGAGGAGATTTCATCGTCTGAAACTTCTTTATTGCAACAGATCTATTGGTTTACAACCATGGCTTTATGCTCGCTATTATTCACTTCTCCTGTCCTGTGCAACTTTATTCTGGAGCAACAAGGACTACTAATCTTTCTATTGATGGAGTTAAATGAGAAATCTCTTATCCAATGAAGGTAAGTAGGAACCCAATTATCCATTGCTTGCCTTTGCGAGTGGGTAATAGGATAACACTAGAGCTCTCTGGAATGTTCAGATAATGCTTTTATAGGACTTTCCATATACAAAGTAGTGTGAAAAGAAGCAATCCTGTGACCATCTCTGTAAGGAGAGGAAACATCACTCCTCCAACTTTACCGAAAGACAAACTGAGGCTGAGAGAGCAAACCTTTCAAAAAACCAGATGCCTAAAATTTAGGACTAAATTCAGACTTAGCTGCCCAACCCAGTGACCTAATGATCCCGTTTCAGCATTTGCTAAACCAGGCTACTTGTTTAGGCGTCTGATGGTTTCTGTTTGCATTCTGTCATTTGCTTTTGACGGCCTGTACGGTGGTTTTCCATTAAAACTGAATTACCTTCTTGAACAAATAGTCCCATTTCCAAACTCAAAATTGGTTTTCAGCCATTTAGACAAATGCTTATATACTGTGTTTGCCAATTGTGTGCACATTAGGCTTAGTAAACTCATTCATTACATGGGATGAAGAACAGACGCAAAAGAATGCAAACACTGAAAGAGAGAATTTGTAACCCTCAAATAAGACATCACTGCAGTGCCAGTCTGTATTTACACACCATACTGGACCTCAGATAATGTCTTCAAGATATTCATGTCCCACCTTAAACATCTGCAAAAATTTATCTGTGCAAGTTGACTAAAGAGATGAACATTTTCTGTGTATTTATTCCCTGTTCCTGGCCTCTCCCGTGGCCATACAAAGGGGTTACCCATTGTAGCTCTGGTAATTTCACCAGTGCTATGCTAATTTTTCCCTCAGCTTGTAAGCATAACAATATTCATTTGAACCTTATGAAGTTTCCTCACTGTTAACTCTATTAAGCTTGGATTAAGCTACTGGTTTATATTTCAACAATAAATTCATTTCAGTTTAAACTTCAGAGACAAATTAGAACTAATTTTATTTTATAAGAGGAAAAGCTTTAACACCTTTTCAAATCCAGACTTAATTTGCTTTTGATATATTAAACAAGTATCTTGTTCGCATTTTAATTTGGACTGTGTTAATGAAATTGTATTAAATGCAATAAGGAAAATGCCCTTCTGAGTGTGAATTATTGTAATGGCATTTTCTTTTATTTGTTAAAAATTAAAGACAAAAATGAATCATGACCTCAATAAATTATGGATACCCTGACAATTAAGTAGCCCTCTGCCACCCACCACTGATTTCCCCTGCTTTGGATAACTTTGGCTTCTGCATTTGGATGCTGCCCCCACACTCCTAATGCACATTTACATTTCTGAGAACAAACCCCTGAGAGCTGAAGTTTCTCCTGAAAATTATTGCTTTAAAAGGAAAATGTGGTATCTCGTGTTTTCTGGCAAATGGGGTCTCCAGCCCACCCACCCCGCCTCCTTTCTCCAGCCATAATCCTTTGGACCGTATTTCCCTCTTCCCACATGGGCTGCGCTGAAACTGGTGATGATGTTCCCCAAGCACTGCCATGGAAACCTAAAATTTGCCAGTTTTTCAATCTCCTTTATGTCATGGCCCTAGCTAAGACTAAGTGGTCTGCAGGTTGCTAATCACCTGGAATACGGTCTCGCTCTTGGTAATAGCTGTGGTGTTCCAAAAAAACCATTTTAGATCCTTAACCCACTTTTAGAGCTGGGGAAGATGCTCGGTTGGAGGTATTCAGAAGGAAAATAAAAGGTGGTGACAGGGAGGCTCGCCTCAAATGGTTATAGAGAATGGCATTTGCCGCAGGAACGCTCATCCCTGGGCGGTGGAAATCATGCCACAGGAATACTAAATTTGTTTGATATGTGGCGAGTGAGGGGTTGTGGATATAATTTTCCCTCTAGTTCAGACAAGGCAATTGGGTCAATGACATTTCCCCCCATCTGTCTCTCTTTGCCTTACCTCCCATAGTCCCTCTGCCAAATTTGCCCTGAGTGACAATCTGTGCAACGAACCCAGAAATGGAGACGGGCACCGTGGGCTGCAGATATTCCCAACAGGACGAGGAACGCCGAATGAACGCTGCTGGGAGTGACAGCCACCACACAGCACGGAGGCCGGCAGGGCGGCTGGGCATTCCATGGCCTGTCTTTGCACTGGGAATGGGTACCCAGGAAGCACCCAAGTAATTAATTACCTGGTGGGTCACGGGCTAGCTGTGGCTCTTCCTTCCTTGCCGCTGCCACACAGAGGGCTGGCTGGGGCTGGCAACAAGAGTGCCACTTGGGGCCAATATGTACAAGACTGGCTACTCCAAGTAGCTGAACAATTACTTTTATCAATCAAGAACGGCAAAATTACTTCCCTGACGTCATCAGAGCTGTTAGAATTAAAACTTTTAGAATGGCTGGAGATAATAACTGAACTGAGCTGCTAACGTGGCAGAGAGGGGGCTCTGCTTATGTGTGGAGCACTTTAACAGCCCTAATTGCTAATGTCCTGTTGTTGTAACATAAAGGCCGTGGATTTTCCAGAGACAGCAAAGCACAAGATGAAATGCACAGAAATAAAACAAATGGTCTATGAGAATCATCTGTTGTCTGTGAGTAAATGGCTGGCAGCAATTCCGTTTGCTTACAAACTTGACAAGCATCTCCCTCCCTGACAGAGTAACTACCCGCCTCACTCAGCAGGAGCGGCAGAAGCACCCCAAAGTGATTAAATCTCACTCTTTCTCGCAGGAAATTGCCTGTGAGTCTTGTCTCACAACTACATTATGTCTCATTATAAGTTCTGTCTCCTATATAGATTGGACTTCAGTTTAGAAGTCCCACGGAACATCTGCTGTTTAAGGTTTCCTACCAACATGCTGCAGAGGACAGGAATATGTTATATATACATTACTGGAAATCTGAACAGTTTTATTCACGTCTTAGGAACAGTTGCTCTAAGTGGAGAAGTCTTTGTTTCTATTTGCATGTTTTCTTTACTGGAACCAGAGATGCTGAGAGCTCCTTTCTGTCACTTTGCCCTTGAAGGTGGAGATGTTTTCTTAATTCAGTGAAGGTAAACACCTCCAACCTAAGGCAGCCACCACAATAACTTGTTGAGGCTGTAGAAATCCTTTGTTTTTTAAAGACAGTATTAAAATAAAAGAAGATTTGTATTGAAAATATTAAGTTAGTGTGCATCAAGTTGTCTAAGGGCTGTTATGACACAGGGGTCCGTAACTCCTCAAACAAAAGGCAGCTGTTACTAGGGCTGAAATAAAGAACTTGTCTCAGTTCTGAGAATGTTTAAAACAAAAACCCATATTTTTGTCAAAGAAGCACACCTCAAAATGCTAAAACTAAGTATACAGACAACTTTTGAGTAGAAAGTAGTAGCAAAGTACAGCTTTTTTTGCCTTTTTGAGTTCTTAGTCTTTTACTCAGAAGCTATCCAAGCTGTGTTGCAGTGCTGGGCTGAAAAAGAGATCCCACCTTTCCAAGAGCCTTCTAGACAGACTAAGAATCTGATTCTGACCAGACTGTATGGGATGGGTCTGAGAGAGGAGGGAGAGTTCCTGTCAGACAAGGTCTCATTACCCCACACCTCCAAGAGCCACCACACTGTGCTGAAGCACAAAGGATGCTGCTGTTGCTGCTGCTGCTGCCCTAGAGGGGATTTGGGAATTCAGTCTGTCCCTTAAGAGTACCTGGCAGGGCTACTTTTGCCTTGTGGCGTCAGCAATTATTAAGGGGGAAGCCAACTGTCTCCAAGGAGCCCAAACCCGCCGAGGTGCCACAGGCACCTGGTAAACGGGCTGAAACAACAGCCCTGAAATGGGCCTTTTATCTGGCAATGAAACTTTTTCTGTATCACGTAAAAGGAAGGGATGTTAACTCCTTTACACACTTCAGCACTGCGCATTGCTGAACAGCCACCACAGTTCAATCAACCTGTACCTGATGGGGAGTCTGTGATGCTCTTCTTCTAGAATACCTCCCTCAGAAGTTGGGAGGAATTACTGTAAATTGATACTGCACGAGTGAGTTTTTAGTGCAGACTTCTATGTTACGAAGGAACTGCTTCAGAAAGGTTTAGTAAACAGATCTGCGCATGATTACTACAATATGTTATTAAATGTAACTGTTCATTATTGTTGTCTGTTTTCTAGGCTATGTAGTGCTTTGAACAGTAGAAAGAAGAAAGATACATTAAGTCTTCTCTTTCCCTTAGGAGAGATAAAATCTTAAGGCTTAACATTTCTCCCCTACAGAGCCATCTGTAGAAAATGTCACATGTTTTGGGAAACTGACTGCTGCACACATTCCCTTTAGCACCATGTATTTACCCCTGACAAAATGCAGAGTTTATCCAAAATACTCATACTCATTCAGGTGAAGTAAGCTGCAGATGCTAAAAGGGATGAAGCCAACTGGCTTTCACTTATGCACGAGGAGTCCTTTAACTGTATATGATGCTTTGGTCATGTTCAAGATGAAACAACCAAAATGAAGAAATCCAAAAGAAGTCTAGAGCCCTGAGAGGAGACTGCAGTGTCGAGTGAAACCTGTTTGTTCTACTGCCTGAGTGCAGAAGGTGCTGAACTCCATCAGTGTCCCTGCCTGGCACTGCCATTGCCACACAGCTCCCTTCTCAGCACTGATGATTTGAATTGCAGTGGCTTCTGCAGACCTGTCGTGAAAGCTTTATTCCAAGCCCTAGACAAGCACAGGAGAAGCAGCCCACCCCAGAGGGTTAATAATGTGAAGAGATGCATGACAAGGCAGAAAGGTTCTGTGTCATACTGAGTGTGGCACAAGGCAAACAGCAAACCTTGAGCTGAAACCTCCCATTCCCTTGCCAGCCTTACGACAGAGACGTGCTCAGGAGGGATCTCAGTGCACTCTATGCATTATTCAACATTTGCTACTCTATTACACATCTCAGCAGAATAAACAGTAGCCCCCCAGTGCCCCACCAGGATTCCCTACTACTCTCTGTACAAGCCAGAATTTTGGTCCCAGATCTCTTCCTAGGTCTAGCTGGGGACAGGATTTGATCTTTCTCACACAAAGTAAAATGGAACAGACAAAAGTCAGGACAAAAGGGGAAAATGGAAAGATAATAAAATGCCTTTTAGAACTTTCCAAAGCTAGTACTTGTCTGAGAATTAAAACCAGAGTGACATAAACAGAGACTGGTGAAAGACCTGTGCAACACCTTGGCCGATTTCCATTTCAATGGCACCAATTTCTATCCTCAGCCGAGTCCTGCCTGGGATGCCTGACAGAGAGGGCTGTATTGGGAAGCGGGAGCTGGTGATGCTCTGGAACAGACACGGTGTAGGTGGACAAGAATAACTACCCTCCTGCTCTGCTGTCAATAATCCTTTCTTAAAGAAGCACAAAAGAACAGCGTGCAGCATCAACAGAGACATATTTACCATGTATTGACCGAGCTGTACAGAACCCAGCTCAGGGGTACCTTAGGCAGAGGAAGTCTGCCATTTCATTAGCTGCTGGCTGTAGCTAAAGTATTATAAAAAATGTTTGTAAGATTTCTCCCCCCCTTCATTTGTCTCTCTGCTATTTTCTGCCAAAGTGCTGAAATCAATAGTGGCACACTGATAGAACCCAGACTGGTTTGAAGATCCAGTACATGGTATCCAGTCAGCCAAGTGTGATGAATTTAATTCATGCAGTGTTTATTATTCCCAAGCTTTGCTTGTCAACAGGAAAAAAAAAGGATAGAACTGAAAAGCAATCAGGCGGTTTTCAGAAAGACAAATCTTGCAGTGGTTCCAGTCACCCCCTTTCCCCCATTAATTTAGATTTCTTTTCTTCGCTCTCATTTCTCTACTTTTCATATCTGTAACACTGGCATCATAACAAGGGCAGCTGTTGCCACATGAGGGCTGTTAAATGTTCTGGTAATTTCTATAGCACATGCACAAAGGTTTTAACTAGAGCATGATGATACCATTCTCTGACGGGCAGAGATGACAATTTTGAATTTAATGTGATAAAGCACATTTCAAATACTGAGGATCCTGGATGTTAACCTCCTGTGATGTTAACACTCACAGGTTCTCTAAATGGCATTGCACAGCAAAGGTTTGAGATTAATCCCCTGTACCAGACATATCTCTTCAGTGATGCTTCAGGGCAAGTTTCTAGTTTTCATATTGCTCAGATTGTTTAAGTGTTGGATCAGGATATTAATTCTGTTAATAAGCTTCACCTTGGACATATTAATCTATGCTCCTATCAACGTTAGTTTCCCACCTGGCAATACGATTCCCTGCTCCACACTCCCACACGGCTGAAGGCCAGGGTTGCTACACTAAGGTATGGCTACACCTGCACTGCCATCTGCTCCACGATGACAGTGATGGGGCAGGAAGAGAAAGAGAAGAACACTTTTCTACTACAAATGGGAATAGCATACTCGAATTTATATAACCACCACCGCCAGTTATCACACCTGCAGAGTCTAAGAAATATACCTTTGTTTATAGACAAAAATGGGGGTTCTGACTTTAAAATCTTAGAAGTTATAGCCACAACCACTTGCTCTTCTCCTCCTTTGTGTATCTCCCTCAGAAGGGCTGGAATCTCTCCATGACAAGGCTGGTGCCTCAGCAGTATGCACTTCACCTGGATTTCACTGGCATGGCACAAGGGAGTGACATACAGAGTTTGATTGTAATTTATGTGTAAAGAAAAAGGAAGTCTGGGGCAAAAAAGCTCTTTGTATTTTCTTTGGTTTGTGTTTTGATATATTTTAATTCAGAGTAAGGTTAGACTTGAATGGAAATTAAGATATTATTCAGTGAGTCATGAAAACAGACTTTTTTGAATGGACAGGTATTAAAAGGCAGGACTATTTGTTCTGAACTGGGGAATGAAGATTACTTTAGATTGCAAATAAAATACCAGAATCAATCATTCAGTTGTCCTACTGAGCAGGATAAATTAACATTTTTTCCCGAAAGAAACACATTCCCCATCATGTTTTTACTGAAAAATCAGTTAAATAGGTAAAGATTTGGCACCAAACCTCCAACATCCCCAGAATAACTGCTCTGAGAGATGTTCCAGAGATGTCAGGAAAAGGGCTGCTATAACTTTATGCATAAGATTTTAAATTACTATGGTGATGCATATTTGTATAAAATCTTACACTTTTCCCACCACATTCGTGCAGGTTTCTGCCCTTTGTTTTTAACATGCCTCCTAGGCTTGCTTAAGAGCGGAGGTTTCATGACTCGGGGTTGTGAATAATTTCGGATTCTAAATAAAGGTGGAGAGGCTGGTGCTGTCGTTAAGCCAGCCTTCTCATCAGCTCTCTGACACACTGCATCTTCAGGGACACTCAGCCTAGAGGGGCCCCGTCCTTCCCACTGTCCCGTGACAGGAAGGTACCGTTAGCACCTTTCTCCAGCAATTACACCCAAGACAGTCCTGAATGTCTCCTGAATGCTAAAGCTTTGGAGGCAGGAGATGACATTTCTGCCTGTAACTGAGATTCCAGGAGCTGCTTCCCAGACTCCAACCTTGAGCACCAGGGAGCAGCTGAGAGGCAGCAGGACATTTCTGTTCCCTGGGGATCCCTGAGGATCTTCAGGGTAAAGCGAAGATCAGCCACCAAAATCGCACGGCAAGGACTGATGTACCTGGCAAAGTGGGAACGCGCAGCATGTGACACTGCTCTCGGTCCTGCAAGCCGGGCCCTGAGGAAACCCAACTCATGGAACTGGTGACATTAATTATGTGCCAATAATTCGCATGGAAACATGCTCAGTTCCTCAAAGGCAAGGCAGATCAGAAATGGGTTTCAAACCCACAAACGCTATTTTATCACGTTCTCCACAGCCACCAAACTCTGAAACTAAAGGTGGGATCCAAATGCGACCATTTGCTAGTGCTCCAATCCTATCTTTGTTTCCCAGAGCAAACCCAGTCTGCCCAAGCAGAGGTTCCAGGCGCCCGGTCAATGGCAGCAATGGTCGGTTCTTCTCAAAACTCCGTTTCCTTTTTGCAGGCTCTGCCTGCCCTCCTGCCAAGGGCTGCTCTGGCCCTCGGTGGCCCTGTGAGCCTGGAACAACAACAGCTCTGAAGGGGTGAGGAGCTCCCGGTCCAAGCTGCTCACTTGGAGCGGGGTGTTCCCATCCCGCTGCCAGCGAGGAACCCAAACACAAATGGATTGGGGGGTTTGAAGGCAGCTGGGCTTGTCTGGGGGTGTTCACAGTGAAGATACACAAAACTCAGCGCACAAAACAAAACCAACCCAGATGTCCTGTGCCGGCTTAGAGGAATTAAGGAAAAGGGATAAAAAAGAAAGAACAGAAAAGAAAAAAGTGTTTTCTAAACTGCTGCTTCGGAGCTTTTATCTTGATTTAACGGATACATTAATTCAATTGACGTGCAGTTTAGCCAGCCAGCAACACATGAATACCTTCCACAAATGGTAGGATTTGCCTTTTTCTCCCCCTGCAGAGACATCACCACAGATGTGAGCTTTTCCCTTCTGCTCCCTCCTTCCCCCCATCCCTCTCTGTGTAATAGTTTAGCAAATAATGAAATGTACCACATGTCTCCCAACACCCAGGCGTGCTAACGCTGAAGGGCTGCTCCTGACTCTCCGCTGCTGTTTCTTCCCTCACTGCCTCAGTCTCTTTATTTTCCATTCTTTGGTAGATAAATATTAATATGCTAATGGCTTTCAAATGAGTATCCGACAGCATATTTTCTTACTTTAAAAAAAGAAAAAGAACCAAACATCTTTCTTTACCTGGCATTGGAATGATGTCCACAGACAAGCATAAAAGAAGCAAAACTGGGTGCTAGAAAAACAGGGATGTGGGTATAGAGATTCTTACAAAAAGGGGGAAAAAAGAGAGAATAATGGAATGAATGCAAAAATAAAGCAAAAGAAAAGGAAAAAACAGTAGTGGAAGGGAAATCTGACATTTAAACCTCGGCTCCTGGCTGGTGCCCATGGCAACTCCACTGACAAGTTGGTAAAAACTATTCTCTCCTTTGACTGCTTTCAAGGATAATCCTTGCTTCTCTTTCCTGGGAACCATGACAGATTTTCTCTCTTTAGGGACGGTGCAGGAGTTTCTTTTATAATGGCTCTAATAAATAATGGAGTGTTAATGTCCTTTAGGACGACTAGCTGTGAAGTTTGGTCTGTTTGCGACACATTTTCACACTTGTGTCCAAGTGAGGCCTTATGTGGTGAGGACTACAGGTACCTCCAAATGCTTTATATCATGTTTATGCTATTCTAAAAATTCTAACTGGAATCCAGCACTGAAAAAAATATTCGTTTAAAGGAAACTGACTTGAATTGCTCCATTGAGCTCAGCATGTGGTATTCACGGTTTCTAAATTTAAATAAGGTTTCCATCTGCTCTGTTGTTCAAGAATCTTAGGGAACGCTATTAGAGAGCAGGAGGAGGGGGGAGAGCAAGGATACATGTATTGATGCAAGGTTCTGCTTTCTGTGTGGGACACTGCTGGACAAACACAGGTCTGAGCAGTGTGCTGGCTCTTTCTCTGAGACACAGCCCCGCAGGTCTCCTTTGATCCAGCAGCTGGGCCGGCCCTTAGAACACCACAGTGCCACACAGCTTCCCTGGGGCCTGCCCAGCTCATCCAGGTGTGCTGCCACCTGCACGGACACACTGGGAAGGCTCTCTCCTTCAAACAGTATCTTTGGGATGGACAGCCTGGCCCCCTAAGCCCCTTCCCAGAGGGGATATGCTCTCTCCTTGGGTGTAAGGAAAACCAGGCTCCTTTGGAACAAGAACGGAATCACCTGCAGGAATGAAGGATCTCTCACAGGGGCCTGTTGCTTTTATTTTCTCACTGAAATATGAGCAATAAATGTAGCGTTGCCAGTAACTTTTACCACATTAGGTAGAAAGAGAAGGAATGCCAAAAACTACACAGCCTTGTATTAATAAATCAAAGTCAGAATGACAAAATGCACTCAGAAATCCCTGGCAGCATGGACGAGATGCACAGCTCTAGCCCAGAAGAGGCAAAAATACAGTGGAAGTAAGTCATAAACCATGTATGTTTAAAGAAAGTCATAAGGTTTTATATCAGCCTTAGAATAAAAGCTTTTAATATATTTAAGGGCCATCTGGAAAGCAGGCAGGACACAAATGTGGTGATATTATATAATGCCAAAACAAATATGCCTAGGAGGACACAGAGGAGCCCAGGAAAGCCAGGGGCAGAAGAGAAGCGTGGCAGCAGATGGAATGGGTTGTCAGTAAGACCAAAGTAAAATATAACCGTAATCATAACTTCAAACTATCTGCACTTTCTGTGCATTTAAATGAGCTAATCACCCAAGGAAGAGAAGGGAACGCCATGAGAACCTCCTGTCTCTGTGCCACAGAGCTTCTAACAGCAAATTTCTCACAGTGAGGTTGGTAGTAGCACGTCTGGATCTTAGGATTCCAAATCCCTTCCTTTCAAAACCCCCTGAGAATGGTTCAGAAGTGGGGTAGGAACTCAGTTCTGCAGTTTTGTTATGTAAATGCACAGTGCACTTCCCTGCATAAACATTTCGTTCATTTCTTGTCCTGGTAGGAGACACACACAAAGTTTTGGGGGAGAGCAGACTCTAAAAGGATCGATTTAAATGATTAAAGGAATGAGGACATTTCCATATGAAGGACGATTACCGAGTTATGGGGCTGGTCTCTGGTCTCTGTGTTGTGCTTGTGCAGCGCTCACCAAAATGCAAGTGCAACACAATAATAATGAGCAGCGGGGAGAGGAGCTCAGTGGTGCCCTGATTAAAGAGGATACATCTTAGGGAAGCTGCGATGCCAGGATACAAAGTGCCGTGCAGATAAGCCGTGCATTTTTAGAGGCCTTCTTAAAGCACGAGATCAAGGAGGATGTTGAAAAGCAAAAAATGTAAAACCGATACAAGGCGCTGCATAATGAACCCGGCGCCACCAGCACTGAAGGCAAGAGCTTGGTGAGGTTTGAAAGGATGGCTGTTCCTACAGCGATGAAATCCGTACCTCTTGCTAAAACAATTACAGACTTCCCTAAGCACAATTATGAAGTACCACAGGTGGAATGAAGGAGGAGTACCTCATTCTTCAAGCGCTGATTCAAGAAGGTAGTCAAGGATTAACCTCATTTTAACTTGTGGATATTGCCATGTAGATCATGATGATAACTCACATACTCAAAATCAGGCAAAAGCTTAAGCAGCCTGTACAAACTGATGGCTAACTGAGGAGAAGGCAAGAGGCACTTGCAGTGTGGACACACCACGCTGTAACACCAGTGGATACTAAGATTTTCTTCCCTCAGAAGCCATAGCTGCCCCGGTGGCAAAATATTTGACAAGATGGAGCCCAGATTAATTTTTCCTGCAAGTGTTTAAAAAGTAATTCAGTGAGTGGTAACAGTTTGAGAAAATGTGCTTGCTTTTAAAGCACGGCTTTTAAAGAGGTTAGACAAGGATGGAAAAAGCAGATGGTGTGGTGGTTGTGATGGACCATCAGAAATGTCTCACTGCAACTGGGATGCAAACTAAATGTGCCTCAGCAGTCCTACCTTTTAATAGAGGAGCATCCAACAATTAAGCAAAAAATACTTGCTTTCTTTCCTTACTGGCTTCTTTTCTGCAGTGCAGCCATAACAAATGACCACATGGTCATAAATTAGTTGATAAAGTTGAGCAATGTTTAATTTAGAGAGTATTAGTAACAGCTGTTAAAAAAAACCCCCAAAAATGTAAAGAAAGAATACAAACATTCTGTTCCTCAAAACAAGCTGATAAAGCAATCAGAGTCCCCTTTTAAAGCAATTTTCTTCAACCACCAGGACTTGAAACCTTTGTTTCTAAAGAAAGTTAAGGCTCCTTGTTCAGCTGCTCAAGTACAGAAACTGACACTTGAAGAAAAATGTCAGATACTGCAGCAATCACAAATTACAAAAACTATGAGTTCTAATCACAGGGTTTGGCATCACTGTACCAGAGTGTTAAAATATGCCTGAATTACAGCCTGTTCTACTGGTGAGAGCATTGGGCTGAGAAGGATGAGACAAGAGCTATTTGTTCTAGCTATTTGTTCTAGCTATTTGCTTCCAGCAGTGGCTTTTGGGGCAATTATAAAAACCACCAGCAGAATCACTTCCTACTTTTATTTAGAGAAACAGCGTCGAGTTTACAAATTTGTAGAGTGCTTAGCAAAGCGGTCCCCTATTTCACCTGAGGCTGCACGTGTGACTTCACTATGAAGAACAGCAGGAAAGATACTCAACACCCTCCCTTTAATTCCCTGTGGGAACACCAGGCCACAGGTAATCCTAGCTGGGCTCCCAGCCATGGCAGAGAGCAAGGGTTCAGACATCTCAGCAAGGGCTGCTTCTTCCTCCTGTGTGTAGACAACACATGGGAGTCCCAACGCACTCTTTTCTTTCCTTACCTTCTCTGCTCCTTGGGATTGAGTGCACACATACAGAAATACACACATCATGGCTTAAAGCTTGGGGTTCATCAGCTCTGTCCAAGGAATACCATTTCTGGTGGAAAAGACATGCTTTGGCTTTTCTATCCTGTATTTCTCTAACATTTGAGAATCAGGAAAAACTCATTTAAACAGAAATACTGTCTAAAATGTAGTTCCCAAAATACATTTTCAATGACAGATTTAAAGGTCTTTTAGTCTTGGCCAAGTTGTGTGGGAAGGCACAGCAGGACATGAACAAGGCTCATGGGAAAGGGTGGGAGATGAATTTCATATGCAAATGTGGAACATGACATGGATGGGAAGGAGGAAAGAAATTAAGCACAAACATTATCTCTTTTTATGCCCAAAGCTCCATATTACAGGTGTTATTTATATGGTTTGTTCCATAAGGAAATCTCTGGAAAGTAAAATGAAGAGTTTCCAGCCTCTTGAAAGACAAACAGCTTGCTATGTGGGGGGAGGAAGCACTGATAGCTCGCATGCACATAACTCGAGCACATTATTCTTTAATGTATCACAGTAAAGTCATTTCCATGACATGCTTACATTGTTCCTTTAGGTGCTGCTTCAGGAAGACAGTATTTCTGTTAGAATCCTCAGAGGCCAGTAAAAAACCCACCTGCCTGCCTCTGAGATATGCTAAGTGATGATTTGAGTATCAGAAAGCATCAGTGATTCATATCTGAGGTACCTGGGAGTTATCCATGAGCTCCCTATTCTTCAGGCATCACATTTGGACCATAAAATAACACAGTTTGTTTCTGCTGGACTAAGCTTTAAGCAGAATAACACATCTGCTTTGGGATATACCAGGTACAGACTCACAGACTGTGAATTGGGAGGTATTTTAACACACAGATAACCTGCCTTCTTAAACCAGGTCCTGGAGAACGATTCCTGGTAACAAACAAAATCAGAGCTGGTGGCAGAGGTGCAGAAAGGGGGCTCAAACACACAGAGACAGAGCAGAACACAGTGGCAAGTGGGCAACTGGAGTTTGAAGGAGCAATGGGGAAAAGCGGACATTTACCTCACTTCTCCTGTCTGTAAATATGTATAATTTACACTCCTTGCTGAAGAGTTACTCAAACATTTGTAATGACCTACGATCACAAAATTAGGGGAATGTGGCAAGAATTGAAAACGCCTGGGCATTACAAAGCTGCTTCCCTTATGCCCTTGGGCTGGGTATCACCTCTGCAAAGCAGCAACAACGCTCCAGGGTTGCAGTTTCTGTGAATGGAAACCTCAGAGGAGCAGGACATGAACGGAAGCACTCGAGTTTCCAAGTTCATGCCCCAAAATGCCTTGCTCTTTGCAGCAAAGACAAACCTAAACATCCAGCCACAGAATGCATGAAGGAGGCCACTCCTGCTCTCGAGGAGGAGTCCCAAGCATCCAAACTCCGGGCTACGTGGGAGGTCCCAGGAATGAAATTACCCTGTAGGAGCCTGAGGCCCTACAGGTACTACAGCTGATTCATTTCCTACAACTGCCGGCTCGGTGACCCCTGAAGAGCATAAAACCAGCAAGAATGAGTGTGCTCTGGCCTTACAGCTTCTTTGGCTTCTGTGTGAGTGGTGCCAGCAGGAGCCAGGTGATGTTACATCACTTCAGACAGAGAAGCTCAGGCAGTGCCTGAGGACTCCCACAACTCCTCCCCCCTTCTCACCAAAAGGGTCCCTTTGGCCCGTGAAACAGCAAACGGAGGTTTAGCTCTCAAAAGACTGTTGTGCAACCCTTTCTCCTCTCCAAGCAGTCAAGAAGCACTGAAGGTTTAAAGGCATTTATCTTCAGCAAACTTCAGAATGTCCCAGAGAAAGCAGGACTAGATGTCACTGACCTACCAGCCCACACCCCCGAATTTTGTGCTAGATGCAGCCTTACTGCTGCTCAGTGCAGCTGATCAGACTCTCGTCCCATTGGGCAGAACTGCAAGGAGACTAAACGTGCAAGTTACTGATAGACTGGGAGCAAGAGCTGGACTCTGTGCTACAGAAGTACAACAGGATGAAAAAGAACTCCCTGCGCTCTCACTGCCCTCCAGCCGAGTTCAGAAGAAACCATGAGTCACGGACTGCTGTGCTGCCCTTGCATAACATCATCAGATACTGTTCTTTCGTAGATGCCTGATGTTTTTCGGGACTGTTTGATTTGTTGATATAGAAACAACTGAGAAAACAAACTTTTCCCCCTAAAATGCCTCTGAAGACAGACAGTGAAACATCTGTGTATGGATCAGCGTTATCACGTCTGCCCCTGTTCATGATCAGCAATCACCTCTGCCACAGCCAAAACAGTTATTTATAGGAATGTAGACAGCTTGAGCTAAAAGGCACTACTCAACAAGTGAGATCAGAAACGAGCAAAAAATACTACATGTTCCCCAGGAAATCATGAGGAGGCAGAAATCAACTCCACAGTTCAGCAGAACTCTTTATGCTTGGCTATTTGGAGGACACTTGCAGACAAACCCTCCAGTGGCACGGGGCCGCTGAGTTCTAGTCAGCGCTTGGGTCAGTGACAGTTCACAGAGCAAAGCTACCAAAACTGCCACCACCCTTCCCTGGGACACTCTGAACATCTCCAGCTGCAGTGCCAGGCAGGGCACTGAGCAGGTGGACAAACTGAAGGCACTAGAGAGAAACAGCACCAAGCCTTGGCCTCACCTTTGCAGCAGGAACAGGGCCTGTGGAAGCAATATCTCAGTAAACAAACAAGCCCCCAGCCTAATAAAGGAACTCGGTAACTTCAAGCCTGACATTTCTGTACTGTGTATAAGTAAATGTTAACTCAAAATATCTCGGTCTTGGCAACACGTTATGCTATCAGTGGCTGATTTGACACGTTCTCTGCTTTAACAACCAAAGAGGCGGTAACCGGAACCCAGCGAGCTTCTCTCAGCTTCAGTTCTCTGCAGCTCAGAGGGATCCTGGAACTGACACTGGAACCGCTGAAATGCTCATCACTGCTTCTCATGAGCGGGTTCAATTAATTCGGTAGATTGGCACTTCAGGTCCTTGATGAAATTTAGTAGCACTTAAAAGTTTTACAAATCTAAGAACAAACGAGGCAGAGATCACAGTGCTTCTGCCTTTGTCAGCCCATGAAAATGATAACATCCCTCCTAAACCTCTCTGAAGTCTACGGCTATAGATACAGCATTTAATCTTCTTCTGCTTTATGCACATCTGTATTGCTGGTTTATACAGCAGTTCTGTAAATATTCCCTGCAGATCTCAAAAAATTTTTGTTTCAAACCTGATTTACGAGCCGAGAGTCATGTTCAGTGCTTATGGTATTCATATCCCTAAAAATGAAAAGCTGAGCCTGAGTGATGGATATCTTCTGTTAACAGGGCTTAAAGACTATTTGTTTTCCATTTTCATTTCCCTGCACAGTCATAAATTGGTACTGAATTGATTCAATGACCCAGATATTACTACTTTTACAACTTGGTCATTTTTATCTCCTGATCAAAATGGCTGCAATGCAGGAGGAATCTTTATGTCTTTTTTTACCAAGCTGCTATGCCAGTAATTTGGAACAGGGATGCTAAAATGGCCATGTCACAGGAAAGGTGGTATTATTTTTAGTGAGAAAAGAATAGAATTAGGCATAGCTGCAGACTAAAATCTTTATTCCTCAGCCTTTTTATTAAATTAGTTCACTTTGTCATCTGGTGTCCAATTATCCCTCAGACAGATAAACTGTATCTTCCACACAGCAGATAAAAGCTGATTGAACATCTTCACTTGAACAACGTTTCTCTTTCGGTCCCCCTTGGTAAGATGAAGGTATAAACAGCCACGCACACTCCTCTGTCCTACACAGGAAGCTCCCCATCTGGCTACAAACAAGGGCTCATTTTTATTGCTTTGGACATATCCTAGGGAACAGAAAGTACCACTGCCAATTTCTGCCCCGGGAAGTATTCTGTTTGATTTTAATTATGTTTCTAGAACTTTTTAGGACTGCAGCATTTCTAATTATTAGTGCAAACTGAAGGTATCAGGAAGGGATGCCCTTGACATCCCAAGCGCAGCAAAAGAGCTGAGCTAATCACTTTGTTCCCCCCCCTCCAGAGAAACCTCAGGGTATGGATTGGTACCAAAGAAAGAATAGCAGTCTCTATAAACCTCTCACGGGCACTGGGGCAGCAAGTGTGACACTGGGCAAAGGGACCTCAGGAGATGTTTTACAGGAGGTCCCACCAGAGCATTCTGCCACGGGAGGGAAACACATTTTGACTGGAGACACCACGAGGTCCTACAGAAACCTGGTGAAAACCCTCTGGACTTCCTGAATCCCTCATTTCTGCATAGAAAAAATTCCCGAAACATTGGATAGTGAGTACATTGCTTTGACTATGTGATCCTGTGTGTTAAAGCACAGTGGGTGAGAATGGGGAGAAACTATTCCTGTAGTGACCTGTTTATCCAGCACTCACCTCCCCGCTGCCCCACTCCTGACTTAGTTCCTGCAGAGGATCCCTTCTGTGTCCCTGTACTGAAAGCAGTAACAGAACTTACCAACAAACAGACTGAGGGACTGTTCAAGTAATACAGTGAACACTGATTCTTTTTAGGAATAACTGCCAACTACAAGAAAGGCTTTTACCTCTTTTTTTTAGGTGCAAAGCCAAGAAAAGTTTTCACTGAAAATAATTAAAATTCTCTAAATCTCAGAAAACAATGGACTTAGTTAATATGCAAAATTCCTTTTGGTGCTATGCAAGTAATCAGGATATGGGGAAATGAGAGAAGGGTTTATGTCATGAATTAAGATAGAGAATTCTACCACAAAAAACAGAGCTGTTCCAGGGATCCACTTCCAAAAAAAAAGTTATGGAAAAAGATCTCAAAAAAGGTCCATAGCAATACTAAATATTAAGGATAACCATAACTTGTATCAAGGAAACAACTTCAAACACCATCACAAAAGCATGTGGAGAAATTAGGTGAGAAAAGAACCAGATGTATCAGTGTCGAAACCTGTCCTGGAAGAAGGAATGAATCACTCTTTGTCCCCAGATTTACTCACACTACCCCTTGCTGGATTCTCTGCCCTCCTGCATGTTCACCCCACGGCACAGGGGATAGGGGAGAGGTTGAAGGGTTAATGACACACCTAATGGGACTTCCATCTCTTGGCTCTGCTCTGTGTGATAAAGGAAAAATGCTTCTCCTCATCAATTCTAGACAGCTTCTCTGAGTTACTGGTGGTCAAACCAAGCTGTGCCCAGAAATAGATGGTTTAGTTTAGGTGGTACTGTAGACTAGATTTCAAGACCTATGTTTTGGAAGTCTGGCAAAATACACTGTTGCATCTAAAAGTTTTACAGATGCTGGACAGTGGCAGTGCAGCAGCCTCCATCTGAAGTCCAGAGTGGGGATAGCACGGTGTGTGTAGGCTCAGCGGAACCCCACAGAAACAGCACAGATTATTCTCTTTGCGTTTGCAGAAACGTGACCCTGTGGGGTAGCGACAGTGCCCGGGTGCTGTGTGTGTGCACCAGGGCATGGATACAGCACAGGCCAGCGAACAGACTCGGCCACCAGAGGCAGGTTAAAAACCCAGTTAGTTTTGTCTCCACTGCTAGCCAGAGCCATCACTGCAGCTGCTCTCTTTGGAAACAACCCTAAATAAATATCCCAGCCCTGTGATGTAACCTTCTGAGCCTCCTGTGTCGTCTGCACGATTAGAAGTCCCAGGAAAGGCAGTCCCTGACAGCCTTGTGCAGAGGGCTCACCAGCCCTTTAGCTCAGTAACTACCTTCTCAGTGCCGTTATTGCCTCAGATGTCTAAAAACCAGCCTTCCAAGACGTGGCGCATGCTCTGGCCATACCCTGCCTTCACTTCAGGACACAGGAGCATTGTCGTTTCCCTTTTCCTGTGCCAAGGCTTTGGAAGGCAATTAAGCAAGAGAGACAGAAAAGAACTGAGGCAGGCTCTGCCCAGGCCCCTGGTCTGCACAGCCAGGCCCTGAGCACACGACAGGTCCGACCTGCAGACGCAGCCACACCTTTTACCTTCTCTGTGAGCCTGCTCACTGCTGGCTCGATTCTATCACATTGGCTCCACGTTAACTAGATTAATTGATTTTCTACCATCAGCGAGCATGTGGGCACGTGGTACTTCTGCTGGCACAGGGATGCTGTCAAGTGCATTCCAGAGCCCTGCTGGAATGCAAGAGCCAATTCTTCTACGGGACCTTAATTACATTGTTCTGTAATGAAACGCAGGATCGCTGGAATGCACAAAGGACTCTTCCCCTAAATAAATTTTTTTGCTAATTCCAGTTGTCTGTTCACCCAGCTAATTACACATAGGACAGCCAATGCATTACTATCCTGCTGCTTGAGCACTGCAAATTGTTTAGATACAGAAGCAATAAATAGAAGCCCAGAGTTTCAACTTGGCTCACTTGGTTATCTTCTCTGAAATACTGTTTTAGACCAAGAGGCTGAAATGTCTCTCAGTGGCTCCTCTGGACTGGGTAATGTTGGAGAGCTTTAGTTCTGCAGCACGACAAGGAGATTCCTGTTACTCCAGATGTTCAGTATCTGCCTGAGCTGCAGGCAGATATATTCCCAGGCTCCTACACCCACCAATGCTCTGTCACTACTTTCGATATCATAAATACATGTATGAACTACAGAGATCCACTTAAAATAACCCACTGCAGGCAACACATTAAATTCACAATGAGCTATTCATTATAGAGGACATTCACAGGCAAAACTGACTCAGTTCTCCTCCTGAATTTTCAGCTCTGCTTTTTTTGGCTATTTTCTCAATTGTACATTTTGGATAGGTTTTTATCTCTCACTCATTTAATTTTTGGTCTCTTTCTGCTTCCTGGCCAAGACCTTGTAGCCCAGATATCAGCCTGCTTGAGAAGATGTGGCTCCAGATACACTCCCCACTCTCTGCTGCACTGGAGACCTGCTCTGGAAGGGACAGGACCTGGGCATGCACTTGGGTTACTGCAAAATGCCTCATACCTCTGTACAAATAGGCACATTTCATTAGTTCTACTTGTTTAATAATTAATCATCCCGCAGCCCAGCCAGGAATGTTGGGCAATTCACTTCTGGAAGAACTAAGTTAATGCCTGAGAAATTAAATTAAAATCATAAAAATTCTATGGTGGTTCACTGTTCAGACATATGTAGCTACAAACACACAAAAAAATGAGGAGAAATCTGAAGTCCTTACTGCTTTTAACTCATCTACCTGACAGATGGGTACTACACTTTTGTATCAACAAAGATAATTTAATTTTATAGGCAGAAAACTAGAAATACAAGTTGCATTGTACCTGTAATTGAGCTGATTTATAATTAAGATTGAAAACTTCGTGGCTGCATTCCTCATGTTTTGTTGTTTTAATGATACAACCATAAAAAGCATTTTTACTTTGAAAGCACTTACATAAATATGCCATCCACTCAGAAGACCTGTTTTACTTGAGCATTCTGACATGCCTTTGCAATTTTAATGATTAAAATAGGTCCTCTGTGCTTTTTATTGCTGATGCCATCACAAAGTCAGAACACGAGTAGAACAGGTCAATCCTCCTTACCATGATCCACAGAGTAATTTACTAAATTAAGGAAGCTTTTCCATCTCAAGTAACTTAATGCAATTAAACACATCCCCAACATTTATTCTGCAAAAAAAGAGAAGGGTTTAGAAATCAGATGTTATTTCTTTGTTAATCGACTTGAATTTCTAAGCGTTTGGAGGAAAAAGGGTTTGGGTCAGTAAGTGAAATGAAATGAATTTTAAAATAAGGTGAATATATCAGGAAGAAGGGAGCTGATGGGCACCAGTGGGTGCATCCTCCTGTGCAAAGGGAAAAGGGGCACAAGCAAAGATTTCGGGCTTTGCCTGCATTTCAGCAGGAAAGAGCAGGCAAGCAAGGAACAAAGGCAAGGCAAGGCAAGCCCAGAGAGGCCAGAGACAGAAGGGCCATCTAAGCCCGGGGACAGCTAACTGGCAGGGCAATCAGCTGGGTAATTAGGGACCTAGCTGTGCACATCCTTAGTCATGTGCTATCAGATAAATCTCTGCCTTAACACGTGTAACCTGCTCTGCCTGGCAGCTGAAAGAAGCGAAATCAATTCCAAACCAGGAGTGAACCTCTCCCACTGGAAAACTGCAAAACAGTAAGAAAAAAATCCTCTTTTTGCTTTTGTTTATAGCTTAGGAAGACAGATTCATGAGGGTGTGCTATTAGTTGGCACAACTATTGGTAAGAAATACTGGCATGCTAATCATTAGCTGAGTTGACAAGAAAACAATTAGCACGTGCCATGGAAAAATATAAAAGATACAAAATTCAGTTCTCTTTACCTGGGAAAGTTTTTTGATTTGTGACAAAGAAGTCAGTGACGAATCCTTGCTGAGAACCAGCAAGTTTTACTAGAGACTTGATTTTGCTGGTGCCATCAATTTTTGACACCCCTTCAACTAAAGCTAAACATTAGGGGATTCTGTTTCTGACTTGAGGAGAAGATAATAATCAACAGATCACAGACCCATCACAGCGAAGCCAGTGTGTTCCTTCTGGTGGCCAACGTGACAAAGTGAATTGGACACGAACTTGTTATTATGCTACAAAAGACACGGTCTCCGTTCCCTGCTCCCTCCGAGCTGTCTGTGGCAGCCTAAGTTATCTTAAGCAAGGGACTGACTGTATGTCTGAGCAACACAAGATAATGAGGTCTTGATGAACCAAGTGTCACAAAAAAGCCAGAGGAGCTGCGAGAGCAGTCGACTGAACAAGCACATCCATCATCCATCTTTTCTTTCCCTACAACTCAGCATAAATTTTCGGGCAGGACAAGGCCCGTGGGTTTGATGCAGGGCCTGAGATCCTGTTTCAGGTACCACATCACAAGTGTCATTGCAAAGGGAAAGTGGGTGCAGTCGTGCAGCAGAAATGAATTGTACCATGGAGTTCTCAACCATCAGGCCGACGAGAGCAGCCACTCTTGGCAGGGTTGTGTGTTTGGAACTGCAGCCCCACAGCCCAGGGAGCTTCTCCCTCCAGCTCTGCTCTGCGTTAGAAGTGTCTGTGGCCTCTTTAGATCCCCTTGCATGAAGCCAGGTCAGCACTGACAATACTGGGAAACATTCAGAAATGAACCCTGGCACACACACGATTTACAGGTCCAGAGCCTTTTCATCAGCATTATTTTATTTTTATTTTATTTTAATACATCTGGATTGCTGTAGGCTTTGCCTTAAGCTTTGACTGACATTTTGGCAGCCTTTCTCCACAAAATGAATCTACAGAGACCAACAAAGCAGTCTGATAAACTTTTTCCTTAGCGAACAAACCTGTACAACTTATTCTGCTCCCAGATACACTTTTTAAAAGCTTACTATGTCTCTTCTGGGGAAAGAAAGAGATAAAAAAAAAATAGAGAGGAAAGAAAAGTAAAAGAAAGAAACAAAAGAAGAAAAACCTAATGGCTTAGATAGCAATTTTATTGTCAAAGATACCCTTTTTCAGTGAAGTAAAATAAACTGTTTTCCCCCAAATGAATCTTTGTTGCTGGGATTGTACATAACGTAGATAGTGGAGCTTACCCAAATCAGTTCAAAGAAACACAGTGAGAAAGTGGGAAGCTAACAGTGGAGAAGGAAAGCTTTGCCTTCAATGAATGAACTAAGGATGATGACAGGTGCCAAAGAAATCTGGTTTTATCCTACAATCAAAGTCATCAGCACCATGTCCACTTGATGCTCAGCAATTTAGGGCCACGCACTGTGAGAACCCAGAGGAAGCACAGAGGAGCTGGGGCTGCTGAAAGAGCACGACATTATATTAAAGAGTTAGGCATACCAAAATATATGCTAATAAGAGCTCACTTGGGTTTTAAATTATTTTATCCTACCTAAATTAAATAATCACTTCAGTCAGTAATCAACCAGCTACTTATTCTACCTCCCCATGTTTCAGAGGCCTCAGCCTATTTAATGATCATCACAATAAAGCAGTTAGAGATTTTGGTGTTTAAATAAATTCTATCAGTGAGGACACTTTGGCTGCTCGTTGCTTGTTATTGCCTCATTCCTCTGCTCCAGGGGTGGTACGGCTGAGAGGAAAAGGTGAGCTCTGTGGAAAAGCTCACATAAAAACCCAGACTGCCATCACCTCGGAATCTCTGCTTCGGAGAAAAGAACTAACAAGAGAAAGGATTTTCATCTGCCAAGACTGGCAGAAAGAAATCCAGCTTTTCAGTCCTTGTGCAGCCTGTTTCTACAGCCCTCCTTTTAGAGCTGTGTTAGCCTGTAACAGGCATGCTTCCTAAGGAGTGCAAGGAAATCATCACACACGAGGCTCTGTGTAGACAAAAGGAAATTCCCTCAAACTTTGACCCAGACCTTATAAATTTCTCTCTCCCCAGTGCAAGCTTGAAGCAGCTTGAAATCAGATCTGCTCATTAGAGACCAGTTTCTTACGAAAAGAACTCAAGGAAACCAACTCAAAAAACCCGTAAGCTGAAGTATTTCCTCAGCCTTTGGAAGAGTTTTTCCCAGAGAGGATGATTTTTTTAGAAGATGGAATTCAGAGATGTAGCCTGTGCCTTTCTAAAAGCAGCATATCTATCAAAATCACAAAGTTAATGAGAGGAAAAATGGGTAATTACTGTTATTCCTACAACAGTACTAGCAAGATAAATTTAATCTGCTGGCTTCACTGCATTAGAAAGCCCACATGTAAGGCAGCTCACCACACCTTCCAGGATTTACAGATTGCAGAACGGAGCACCAAAACCCTTGCACTTGTGTTTTTTTGTTCCTGGGGAAGTCCCACACATCCCAAAGGAGCAGCTGTGGCCCCTGCCATCCACAGCATGAAGCAGCAGGACCTGCCCACTAACTCCAAGCAGCAGCAGCAGCCGGGTGGGGACCAGGCTGTGGAACACCCCGGGCCTGTCTGCACCTTCCATCATCTGCCCACAGCATCCTGAGTCATTAAGTGACTAAATCTTCTCCAGTTTCAGGCAAAATGACCCAAATCATTGCCAGCTCTAATGGATTCAAGCCATATATCCCTGAGCTTTAGAATACCTAGAAATGAAAATTAATGGGTATGTCATTTAGGTATTAATATTACCCTGTTCCTTTGCTCTCATACATACATGAAGGGGCTAGTAGCATATAAATGCAGAGTAGTCTCGGCAAACTGCAAGGCACAGCTCTAGAGACAGCAGAAAATAACACGGTGCAGAAAAGCAGATTTTTTAAATTGTAGATTAAAGTCATTATTAATAATGTTACAGAGCTTTTGTGCAAACAAGGGGAGCACAGCCTGATGTTGTGTAAAGCCAATTCTTGCAAAAAAATAACCACAAAAGATGGAACTTAAGCACTAGAATTGCAGTGTGCAGGAAAATATCCACTGGCACAAGCACATATTTAGGCACACACAGACACATTGCCCAAGTGCATTGCTGCTGGAGAGCTTATTGTAAAAGTGTATTTAAGGGGAAACAGAAATTAATGGGTAACCAGCTGGTACACAGAGCAGGTGTTTGACACCTGAGGACAGCAGAGAAAGTCAGGTGGCAGACGTGACACACACTGAAAATGCGGGAGCCAAAGACAAAAATTACCACCGAGTCCAAGGAGTTCCAGCTCAAGAACAAAAGGAAAAGGTTCGCAATTCAGGAGCTGCTTGTCACAGAAGGACAGACAGATTGGTTTTCTCTATTTTATGGCCCTGTATAAATGGGAAACTGTCACTCAGAATCAGTGCAAACAGTGCTCAACCCACCTTTGCAAGTGCTCACCATTAATTAACATAAACCTTCTGTGATATTAATAGACTGAGATTCCTCTGGTATTAGAGGATCTTTTAATATTGGCTTTACATTGTGCAAGTGGCATTTCTGATCTACAAATCTCTTCTCCCTTTGATCCCCTCCAGGGAAGGACGTATCCCCTATGCACTTTTATTTATCAAAGCGCGGGTGAGCTGTCTAGAATGGATAATTACAGAATTACATGGCCACAGGGTGTTCAGGTGTTTCTTTTCACTTAGGTAAAGGCTTCCATTAACGCAGATATCCCACGTTAGGGGAACAGCCTGTCCTTTCATGTGACACTTGGCTGATGTCACAGGAATGTAGGAAATGTCTCTACTTCAGGAATGATTTCGAGAACTCAGTCAAAGATAAAAGGTCAGACAGCTAAAAGCCTGTAAGTTTTTATTCTCATTGTATCTTTGAAGTTTTAATTCAACAGCTAAAGTCTGTCAAATAGGAGTACGAGCTGCTTTTCCTATTTTTCCTGCCTCCACTTTCCCATGTATCAACATCTCAGAAAAACAAAGCAAACAGGGGAGACAAAAAGAGGCTGCTCACGATTTCTTCAAAGAGTAGTTAGTACCCCTGGCTCTTTATGGAATGATTTTCCTTTGGGACTTTTGGACAGGAGGCACTGAAAGGATTTTCTGAACATGAGGCCATTTAAATTCAGCCCCAGGGAGATTGGGGAGCACTGTTCCCTCTCGGCAGATGGAGATCACTGCAAAAGAGGCCAAATCATTTGCCCACAGATATACAAGTTAGCAGGCTGAAGGTCTGGGGATGTTTAGAAAGCAGGACATGAAATAAACATAAAAGAGGGTGGGGGGAAAGTGGTGATAGACGAAATTTCCCGAAAAAAGTACTTTTGTCAGATTAATGGTGTCTCCTGGATAAACACAGAAACCACACTAATGGAAAACTTCACCAAAACTGGATAAAATGCAAATAATTGTAATTTTTATGATAAATTATGGTGCCATTGATTTTCTGAGAAGTAATTTCAAACAAATGTGGAATGTTCTTTCGTGTTCTAAAGTACTTTTCCATCATCTATTACAGAATTAATTTAAGATTTATTCACTGCTAAAATATGCAGGAAGTCCTTTAAAAAAAAAAAAGGAGAAAGTTTGGGAGTTCTTCAGAAATAAGTTTATCTTTGTATCAGCATTATCATTAGCACTTGTTTCCCCTTTCATTTAGATCCTGTGAGGCCAGATGGAATTTATTGCTCCCACCCTGAAATTACTTTTGTTGGTACAGAATATATGACCCTATAAGAGAGGCTGCAGATGCCCGTCCCCAGAGACATTCGAGGCCAGGTTGGACGGGGCTCTGATGCAGCTGAAGGTGTCCCTGCTCCTTGCAGGGGGTAGGACTAGATGACCTAAAAGGTCCCTTCCAACCCAAACCATTCTGTGATTAAATGTGATGCCCAAATACCACACACTTATGAACGAACCAAAGGGAACAAGCATCCTGTTCTTGTCTAACGTTACCTGGAGTTTAAGTAGCCCAGGGCCCAGGACACTGAAAAGGCATTGCAGACGTGGAGGACACTTGAGGTGAGACCACAACATGGTAAACGAGGGACCCCTTCTAGGGTTAAAGCCCTCACCTGTGTGAATAATGTTGTGTCCTGATACTACAATACAACTTCCACGCAGCAACAGGCCAGGCACCATAGAATCTTGCAAGTCAAAATAAACACAATGTGACAGTCTTTAAAATCAGTACTTATTAAGTAAAAAAAGGCAAACATGTAGGAAATGTTTGTTGCCTTACTCTGCGTCTCCTAAGGGACCTTTACTCATTTTGTTTTTAAAAATAGCATCGGCAGAGATTTGTAGAAAAAGATAGGGCTGTCTACCACCTACCAGCTTCCAATTCTAAATGAGTAAAAGAAATCCTCCTGCCTAAAAGAAACGCTTAGCATGTTTAAGTCACAGCTCTGTAAGAGATACTATCTGCATCAAAAAAGAGAGTAGGAGTCCATCTTACTATGAAGGCTTCTTCCAGTTACCTCAACTAGGCAGGACTGAGCTTAAACTGGAATTTGTGCCTGTGAAAGGGATAATTTACTTCAACTCAGTATTTGTAAAAGCACATCTGGAGGAAGGAAGGGTCATTCCCATCGTGGGAGGAAGTTACGTGCAGTTTCACGCTCACTGTTCCATTTCAGATTCTGGAGGGCTGCTGTTCCTGCCAAAGCACACACTACTCCAAGCCAGCAACTGGTAGGAAAACACAGTGTGTTGGTAGAGCAAGGCCACTGACTGTGCAACATGGGAATACAGTCCCATGAGTGGAAGACAGTCAGCTATGGCCTAGGAATGGATCTTATGATCATAAAATCATCCACGTCACACACCAAATACTATTAAAACCATTATTTGCACCTGCAGTTTGTTAATTTTAGATTTACATTTTAATCAATCCTGAAAAGACAGAAGGAAGACCCGATGCTAAATTTAGTGTTTATATTGTCTCATGGCTTCCAGGCAAGTCTCATTTTCCCTTGCATTCCCTGGGACATCTGTTCTGAACATGTAGGAGCTGGAGCAGTAAAACCTGCACAGTGAATATCCAGCTGTGTGGTGTGGTGGATGAGGAGCATCTTCATCAAGAAGATTCAGACTGCAAAGAGGAACAAAGCACGTCTGGAAGCTTCTGGCCCTTTGGTACCAATCTACACTGTGAACTCTCAGCGGGTTCTAGCTTAAGAAATGCTACAGATAGGCAGATGTTGGGCCAAAGGTGGTCAGGCTAAGGATCAGACTTGATCTTGAAGCCGAGCAGCTTCTGGCAGGAATGGCCAGCGCGTCCCTAAGTAACTGCTAATGGTCTGGGATATTCCAGGCGGACAGAAGCACTGACTTGATATTCCATTTCTGGCTTAATGAATGGCCAAGATTTAAGTGACTGGCAGTTTCACATCTCTCATTTCCATCAGAGACTGTGGAGGGAAAGAAATAACATTTCAGCCTGTGATGTGAAAGCTGACACAGAGCTGTCAGGCGTTTCATTTCAGCTAATCCTCCCGAGGAAACGCAGCGTTGTGTGAGCTCTGAATTCCCTGGGAGTTTATCGATCTCGTGTTTGCCACATAAACAAGTGACATCAGCCCTGCAGACTCGTCACCAGAAAGAAAAATGGCAGTTTCTAAGATCCACATGCAGGTGGGTTGGTGTGTTTGTTTAAACCGAATGAGAACAAGATGCCGAAGGCGCCCCAGCAGATGTGAAATGCAGCAGCTACGGGGCCATAACCTCTTCCCTCAGTCACTCAAACTGGGCCCAACCCATGGCAGAGCTGTTTCCAAGGGCCAGTTTTTGTATAATGAGAGCAGGTCACCTGGTGATGGAGCAGCCCACGCCATTTGCTTCAACTGTGCTTGACAATACAGTGCTAAATTGAGTGGAGCTAATCCAGCACCAGGTACTTGGACATGCACATGTGGAAGCAGCAGCTTCCTGAATATTTAAATGGACACTGTCAAGGCAGCCACAAATAGTGTATTACATTAGCATGACATACAGTTTACTATCTGGAATTACAGCAAAAAGCCCTCATTGCTGAGTATAATACTTTCTGTAGCCTATTAGTACTTATTTAGCATCTCTTGTCTGCCCTCATTACTGGAAAGGCTGCTCGTTTATCAGCAGGTGTGTGCAGCCCAGACACGGAGCAAGCCAGGCCAGCACAGCGCTGCTCCCATACATCATGGAACCCATTAGCCAGGCACGTTTCTTTCCCTGGGTTCCAAATGAGCTGCACCAATTTGTTACAAAGCTCACTGCTGGGAGTGAAAGGTATACAGAGCAGCCCGTGCCAAAGAGATGTAGCTCAATTGCAAGTAGCACAGTACAATTACATGAATATGGTGGATAATTAATGGCTTGGAGAAGGTGTCCTCAGACGTGAGCTCTGCTCCCAGTGCCAGAGCAGAGCGTAATCAGATGGACAATAAAAGACAGACATAAGTATCTGAGGTGTAATTCCACCCTGCCATTTAGGGTGGGCTGTATTTCTTCGGCTGAATGCATGTAAACCCCTCCACTTCACGCTGCAAAGAGCAAAGAAACACTTGGTGTTGCTAACTCAAAGCTGCTTCGAAGAGCAGCGCATGACACAACTGTGGAAAGACTTCTCTCTCTGTGGACACAACTGCAAAGCTGCTGCTTCGATTATTTCCTCAATTCTCAAGCCTGCTGCAGGAACATTTTCATAGGAACCAGGAAAACTGCCTCTTAATACACTATTTTATTTACATCCTTACATCAATAAAAAAAGAGGATTTTTTCCTCTCAAACCATATTTTTGAACTATTTTCTGCAAGGTGTTTTTCACCATCTCTGACTTCATTAGCTACCTTTCCTAGGCAAAAGACTTACCCTTCTACCTCTGGAACATTTTCTGGTTGGTTGTTTTCATTATGCTGCAATTTCCGTTTGTAAAGTTTGTTTCAAGTCAGTGCAGTTCAGCCTGGGAAGCACCATTTGCTCACAGGGGTGACATTCTTTCTGATGGCTTCATATCCAGCTACTCTGGTTTTCTGCAATGCCTCTTGACCCGCACTGTTAATACTGTTTATACTGTTTCCTACTTTCATCTCCACTGTATTTCTGTTGACTTTTTCAAGTGTCTTCTATCATTATGCAGAGGAATTTGCCATGAACCACTTTTCCCTACTCTTGCTCAGTGAATAGCTTCTACTTTCCCACAATTGTGAGTTACAGTACGACAGAATTAGAATTATTTCCCCCCTGTTAATGGCTACGTCTTAGCAGATGGGTTAAGAAACACGGACAGCAGAAATTATTCCATTTCTAATGCAGACTGCTAGGAGGCATAGGAGATACTTCTTGTGTTCTCCCCAGAGCAGGAAAGGAAGGAATTTTGGTAATTTATGAAAGATATCCACATTTCTGTAAGATGCAGACACACAGTAAGAAAAGAGTGGGATGCTGCAGTGGAGTAGGTGCATGTCGTGTCACCCCTGAAAGGTGCTGCTCTGTTTTTCAGGCACTGGGAATGCAGAGAAGGGTTCAACACCTCTGTGCCAATCCCTTGTGTGATCTGAGTCTTAGCACACCTCCCCCACCCTGCAGGGTGGGGAACTTTGACAGGAAATGTGTATTATTGCATGAAGGTTTTTCTCTAGGGCACAGACGTCTCTGCTAGACAGATAATGGCACAGGGTGGCGTAAGCAGAGAATGCAATTCTGTTTGAGTGAAAATGAAAGCCGTGTGTTATTTGACAGAGACCAGAAATAAATGAAAGACGGGAGATTTTACTGCCCAGGGCTCAATGTCGTACTTGGCAACGTTTCCACCCTTGGCAGCAGGGAGGGCCAAGGTGAGGGGTCTGAATATTACCCATGCTTGGCAGGAAGGGCTGCCTGCATTACTTAATGATGTGTGCTGGCCAGTTAATGAGCCATTCCTCAGCTTTGTCTGCTCTGGAGAGGAAGAGGAATTTGCTTTGAGAAGGGCATTTGTCATAAAGGGATGAGTGGTTTCGATGCCTACCATTGTAAATACGTAACACTGGATGTAAACACGTATAATCCACATGCAATCTAACACTCTTTCTGATGAGCACAGTATTAATAAGACAGAGCGTTGTGTTCATGTATTAAACATTTTTTTTAACATATGCTGTCTTTGAAGTTACACAAAGGTGATTTGTGACATAATTAATGAACTTTGCCTTAGGTGTGCTAAAAAATGTATAAGTAGTATAAGGTACTACCTGTTTCCTCATTACAGCAGCTAAGCTGCATTTACTGTGAAGAAAAGCAGAATATCCTTGTAATACTGAATTATAATCCTCAGGTCACTGATTCTTAAAGCAATACTGTAGAATTTGCTTTACTTATTCATCTGATAACACCTCTTACTGCTTAGTCCACAAGCAGAGACCAGAGCTGGCCTTGAGGCCACCACCTGCCAAAGCAAAGCAGTGCCCCACAGGGAAAGGAATCAGCCAGGCTCAGGCACCCACAGGAACTCAGCCTGGTGTTTCCCGGGCAAATCAAAGGCTCAGCTCCTTACAGCTGATGTCCACACACACAAAACCATGTGCAAACACACCCACGTGCTTTGGAACTCTGCTGGTATCAGATGCTGTATTGTTGTGAGAGACTGTACCACTTTCCTTTTCAGATTTAATAAATACAACCTGTTAAAGGATTCAGCACCTTAAGGACAAAGACGTGTCCCCAGTGTGAAGTACCATTAAGACCTGAGAAATGCAATGATTTATTCTTCAAATTACGGCAGTTAATAAATGTGTTACTGAACTAAGACAAAAAAAGCAGATGGAAGCCCTTACTGGACCACACATTTAACTCCATTACGTGAATTTTCTGGTTCATTAGGACATCAAAGCACCCCATGCAACTGAACACAGGATTTCGTGGAAAACTCTCCCATATGGTTGAAGAAATCAGGGGAGCCCAAAACTGCATTCAACACCTTTAAATGTACAATTTAGTTGATTTTCTGTCAATTTTAATCCTCAGAAGTACCTGAATAAAGCAGGAATGCATATTTTGGTAGAATGTTCCCAAAAAATGCTTGCTAATTGTCTGCTATGTCTACAAAAACGTATTTGCATTATATTTGCTAATATAAAATATTATTATAGCAGGCCTTTTTTCTTCTAACAGAGAAACAAGGACTCATTCCCAGCTTTTCTCTACCTACTTATTTAAGCAGAAGATTAACAAAATCTCATTCATATGCCAATTAGCATATATTTAGCAGAGGCAATTTTACACAGCTCACAGCTTGTGTCCAAAGATCAATCTTCACTTGTTTTGGAAAGAATGCCAACCAGCCGTAGTAATTTAAGTTGTCCTAATAACACACAGCTTTTTCCATTTTATTGGGCTCACAGAGCATTGTTGATGGCCTTTGTTACTGTAACAGTCTTTCAGAAAAAAACCCCAAGTTTTTCTCTGGACTTTACAGTAGCAGTTTCAGGTATTATTTGTTATCATAATAAAGCTCTCATGTTTCAGGAGAATTACCACCTCCTGTAACAGATCCCGCAGGACTTCATTTATGCAGAATTCACAATGACAACTGAAAATCCAAAGACCTGCCTTGTCTCGGGTTATACATTTGACTTCACCAGGGTGCAAAATCCAGCAAAACACAGACCCAGTCCCTCAAAGAGTGGCAGACACATTTGTATTTGCATGAAAGATGATGCACAGGAACAAAGGCCAGTGGCCATCTCAGCCACATCTAAACCCAAGTGTTAAACAGCACAGCCAGCTTTTCCCCCACTGTGATTCACCAAAGCTTTAACCTGTTCTCCCTTTCCCCTCTGCCTTGCTGCATCACAGAGCAGCACATTCCCCAGAAACCCCGTTCTTCCAGGGAACGGTGTCAAGTGCCCATTATCCCAGCAGGATTCCACCTCTGGAGGCTGAACACATGAGGTTGTGCTTCCCAGGGTCAGGGCAAAGGCCACGTGTAAGGGAATCAGGGGCACTGGCTCTGTACTTAGCTCTCTAATTGCAATCCATTTCTGAGACACTTTTCCCCTGGCAGGCAGTAACTGCTGGGGAATTCCTGGAAGAATAGATTGCCTCTGCAACTACAGAGTGAGTGTAAACAAATCCAAATTTCACTTACGTAGCAATCATACTTTGCATCACTGGCTGTGCCTCTCCTACCTTCTCTCAGCTGGCATGTTGGCAATCTTCTTTTCAGTGGAAGGATGCTGATAAAAAGAAAATAGATTTATTACGTTCTCATTTCTTTGTCTTTCCACAGCTCTGTAGATAAATCAGATGTTAAACATTATTTTTATAAAGTCTACAATTTCAAAGCTTCAGGCAGGTAGTGGAGATCAAGCTCTGCTACTGTCTGTCAACATCCTTTGCCTAATAACGTACCTCAAGACAGCTTAAGCTCCATTTAAAGTGTTTTTATTGCTCCATAACTGTGATTTTACTAACCTGCGTTTTAAATTACAATTGCCCACTGGCCTGCCTGCTGGAGAGGGAAACCTTCAATCCATTATTCAGAGCAGGCTCGTGCAAACATTACTATTAACAAGGGAGAAGTTAGCTAAGGACTGGCAGCCGAAAGAGGAATGAAACTGTTAATATTTGAGGCCATCCTCCCTGCCTCTGTCTATCACAACTACTGGAATCGCTGACGTTAAATACTTTATGTGACTAAAACACATTTCAGATGATATAATGAGCTACAGCTATTGCTGTTGGATGCATCTATCATTTCTAAAGCCAGGCTTAAGTTCACCTGCCTGCTGAGGGCTCAATTTTGCCCTAAATTACACCTGGCTAATTCCACTGCAGTGAATGATATGATAGGAGGTATAGTCGGGGAATATTTCATCCTTGCAAAGTACTTTTGCCCAGCTTTTTGAAAAATTCATTCAATTTCAATATTTTTTACAATTTTTTCAAGAGAATCAATTTGCAAAAAAAACTATTGCAAAAAGAAGTGCTGCTGGTTTGATGAGACACTTACACAAAGCCGGGTGAAATGGAGTTCTGCAAGAGGCTTTTCACAAGTGCAAAAGATTTAGTTCAAAGAAGACTGAATCAAAATGGATATACCAGAAGCAAAGCATTAAAATTCTCTTTTTTCCCCAGAAGGGAAAACACCTCTGCACTCCCAGGACTTCAAGTTAGCAGACTTTAGTTAGTTCTGAAAGCTCTGCACGCTTGGGGGGTGTGGAGTCAGTGTCCAGTGGGCATTCCTGAGTGACCCCACTGGAGTTCGGGACACAGGATATAACATTCCCGTTTATTCTTCCCATTAGGAGCTTAAGCAGGCTGCCCCTGCTGCCTGAAAAGCTGCTGAGAATACCAACACAGAACACGTATTTCCAATTAGACAATGTTAAGCATGCACAAGACAGCTCATTAGCACAGTGCCCAAGTGTGCCTGCTGTCAGTGTGCAGCAGCCACAGCACTGACAGGAGACAGGGCTGACCCAGGAATTGTCACAACTTGGGATCCCTCGCAGTGGGGCTGAGTGACAGGAGAATCGTGGAAATTACTGCACCCTCTGCCATTAAAAAACCATTTCAGGTCAGTGAGGCACAACTTTCATATTTTCTCATGGGAAAAAAACATCTCGATGTTTTCTCTGGTCAGCTAAAGCTTTGCTTAGTCAGGGGGATTTTTTTCCAAATCTAAGAAAGTGAAACACTTCCAAAACAATTTTTGAAATTTATTTTCAGATTTTTTTCAATCTGATTCAAATTCACATGACTAAGCATTTATTTTGGTGAAAGACTGTCAAACAAGCAGAAAGTTGCCTTGCTTATTCTTCTAGTTGTCCTTTTGAAAAATATTCTATTTGGGATTACTCAAGAATTTACAACAC
The DNA here is from genome assembly GCA_013396755.1 of Sclerurus mexicanus. NCBI lineage: Eukaryota > Metazoa > Chordata > Aves > Passeriformes > Furnariidae > Sclerurus > Sclerurus mexicanus. The sequence continues at coordinate 167,493 of VWZF01005680.1, forward strand.
AGAGTAACACACATAATACAAGCAGTAGCCTTAATAACCACCAAACAGGAGGCTGGTCAAGGACCAGCCATTGAAATGGAACCTTCCAAACACCTCCTGAAGTAACCGTGGTTCTGAATTAACTTGTACTGAGTGTGAAAATGGATCTTTTTGACTTTTTAATGAACCGCTCGGCTGCCCTGAGAGACATCTCTGTAAACCCGACTAATCTTTGCTCAAAGACAATGTGTGTTCATCTTCCACCTATTACCTGCCAAATTCTCCCTCCCATTTGGCTGCCAGCTGGTGTTTCATGGAACTGTACCTGGGGATGTTTACGGATCACAACTCCCCGAGCAGAAGGAGCGTCCCTACAGCTCCCACATATGTTAGTGGTGGCAGGGAGAGTGGAAGATTTTTCCTTGGCTCCCAGTACAAGGCTAACACCTGACCTGGAAAGGACTGAATGCTGCAAGCCTATGAAGTACCTGGTGGCTGTTTTTAGGTGTTTCTGCAGAGGAGGCCTCGCTCCAAAAAGGTGAAAATGCTCTTTTAGGTGGCTCAGTGGGCTGGGTTGTGTCCGAGGTGTTTTGATGAATCCCATGAAATGTAGGTGGTTTATTACTGTGACAGTGGTTAGAATGGCCTCTCCTCAGGTGTCTTTGCTTTGAATTAGAAGATACCCTGTAGCTCAATACCCACACAGAGGAGCTCAACCTTGACATGACGACAGTGTTGCATGGAGTCCTGCAGTGGACAGGATGCCATGAAGGGGCTCTCTTCTCCCTTCCCATGGGGTGTTTGCCCATCCCAGTGCTGACAGGCTGGTTTATGTGTGCTGACACCGAGCACAACCTAGAAAATGAAATCTCACTCTGAGAAAGGACCCACTAGCAGCTACATCTGCAACGAGCTGTAACTGTGCCAAGCAGTGTTAGTAAGAGCCAGTTCTTGGGCTTTACTGCTCTTCAGTACAAGAGATTCCTCCCCCAAGCAGAGTGTGCCCCTGAAGAGGAGATCAGGGTTACACCAGGCACCTTGTAACTTCCAGCTTTCTCATAAATAGCCATAAATTCAGAGAAGAGACATCCAAACGCTTGGGAAGAGAAGGTGGTAAGAACAAAAGAAGCAGCAGAAACCTGGCAAATCAGGGAATTGGTTGGAGAAGTGCAGAGAACAACTGAAGAAAACACCAGAGCTAACTAGGTCTTGCTGACAGGAACCATCAACAGAGAAGAAACCCACTTCACAGCAACTTCCCTTGTTTCAGAATATTCTTTTATTCCTCATTTCTAGAACCAAACTTTTCAGTCACTTCCATGAAAAGACTTTTCTGACTGATTGAAATATCAAACTCTAATTCCTGATTGCATGACGATGTACCAAGATTTCTCCTTCAATACAGGATTGTACAAGACAAACCTCGAATACTTTTCCATCTCATTCAGAACGGTTTGGTACAAAACCCACTAATCTTCTGCTCAGAATCTGATGACAAACAGAAAATAAACAAGAGACTCCCTCCTCCTGGGCTAGTGCCCCAGCTGCACAGAAGTTTTTATTAAAACCAGTATATCAGCATATTTAATTGGCAGCAAAGCTCCTCACAACAAATCCAATTTAAAGCCTTCCAACCAAAGTGGTAATTTTTCCCTTCATTTTCAACTTCCTTTTCCAGATTTTTGAAAGAAAAAAGGGAGAGACGAAGAATTCAGAAATTATATAGAATTGTATTTTTCAGTGATTCGTGACACAAGGCAGCATCTGCAGTTAAATTTAACAAAAACCTTTCATTTCAAAACCCTTTCAAGGCGCTGCTATGCCTTTTATCTTTTGACATTTCTAAAATGTTCCAGTAGAAATTGTAGCATTTGCTGCATGAAAATTCTACGAGGGAAAACTCCTCTTTCTTAAAAAATATTTATTTTTTTTCAAGAAATTTCACGTGGAATCTTTTTTGCATAGACATTTTAGTTCTACTGCCATCAGCACTGAAATCCTTAGACAACGCAGCCAGAAGCCAGAGTTGCATCATACTGAATTTAGTTTAAGCTGTGTTTTAGAAGTTATTTCATTACACTAGTGCAAACACTTCTGTGCACCCATTTAAATAATTCTAAATTTGGTTTATATTGATTTAGGATGTCAAGCCTTTCTCAGCTTAAGGGAAGTCAATACAGGACAGGTTGAATTCACTTGGCAGCTCCTGAACAAGAGTTTAATACAATCAGTTTAGCACCCAAACTCGATTAATCGGCGCGACCTCCCAAGTAGCCAAACCATCAGAAATAGAGGAACTGGACTATTTTACTCTCAAATCACACCAGGAGAAAAAGCAATCCCACATCCCCCAGTGCTGCCAGGCCAGGAGGAACAGATGTGCAGTACGCACGTGCCTCACGCGCCGCTTCCATTTGTTCAGCACTGACTTCCTCGCCGATAAAAGGGAGATTGTCAAAATGATAATGATGCTGTAAACATTCTGGCCACTTCAAGCATTTTCTGAATGCCAGATAAATTCGGAATAATTTTTAGCAGTAGGCTTGCCAGAACATCAGCTGAAGCCTTCATTACAGCTATTCATATCCCTATAATAAAGGTTGCATCAGCAATTCCATTATACTCTTTCAGAGGGTTTGATAATTTGGCTGCAAAAAGTATTTTTGGCTGAAGCTTGGCACGTAAGTTGTCTTAGATATCATTTTCCAAGTTAGTTTTAAACTGTTCAGCTCTTTTCTGCATAAGGATGGAAGAAACAAAGATGTTTTAGTTGCTTTAAATGGGTCTCTTTTTTTTTGTTCTACATTAAAAAAAAGCACCAAACTGTTTGAAGAAGAAACAATGATTAGGAAAAGAAAAGCCAGGAACCACACACACTCTCGTGCATCCTTACACTTAGATATGTGCCAATTACAAATACTCTGGTGAACTGTGGCATGATCTGCATGTCGTGGATTAGTGATAAGGAAGAAATTCCATGGAGGAATGGTGACACAGAAGGTCACTCCAGCTTTTCACTTTCCCAAGAAAGGGTAACACTGATAAAATCACCAGTCTGAGGCCAAGTGTTGTGCTTCGAGAAAACAGAGTGTAATGGGACGGTCATTTTATAAACGTAGTTATGAAGGATAAGCTTGACAATTATTCACGGTTAATTTATTCACAAAATTAGTAACCTGACTTAGGAAAACAACTACCTCAATGGCACTGATCTTCCACCGTGCCTAGAAGACACACAACCTCTCACAGATGTTTATTTTTCACTCCGATTTTCTTAGGTAGAAAGTACCATCTCCCTTTTTAAAGATGGGGAATAAACAGATTCCAGAGGGTGTATCCCAATTATAACATCCCAAGTTGGACAGCAGAGGAAAGCCCTCAAAATGGCAGTCTCCTGACTAAGGAAAGCCTCACACAATCTTACCCCACACTGGGTTCATTTTCCCAGTCTCTGTACTCGCTGTTACCCTGGCTGTGGAAGATCTGCTGACAACATGACCCACATGGAGGTGGCTCTGGGTTAGCAGTGCCTCGGAGGGCAGGTCTGACACCCACCTCCTTTGCTAACAGTCCTGCACTTCCTGCGACGTGTCTGTCATCTTTACCAGAAGACATCCTGTCTTCCCTGGGACGGCTGATGGAACTGCATCTCCCAGGCAGGGACATATTCCCCTGTCACAGTGAGACTCTCCAGAGCTCTGCAAGGAGTGGGACAAGCTCTAGTTGCCACAGTGACCATGGAAATACATTATGTGTTACTGGAAAACGATACCAACTGCACATGTGATGCAGTCAAGTTTGGACATGCTAAGCTTTCAATGAATACAGTTCTCATCACCAGAGGGGTTACTACTGGAAAAGGAGAAAGAGAACTTTTACCGAAGTAAAATTAAGCTGGGTGAAATTCCCTTTTACAAAAAGCATGTATTAAAGTCCTGCCATTATTAAGGAATGCCCGTTTGCTCCCAGAAGACAGAAAGGCTGTAAAGAAATGAGCCTTCCCCTGCTAGCGAAGATCAGCACTTGTTAATACAGTGCATTAATGCCCTGGGGCAGGGCTCCACTGCACTTTGTGGCCATACACAGACACATCCACCTCTCCTCATAGTGCACAAGAACCTGCTGCCTCCTGATTCAGCACACAGTGACAATTACAGCACATGCTCGACCCTTCTTTTCCAGCACGTATTAAATCACTTCCAATTACCCAAAAAACTAAGGTGCTTGACAGATGGCTTCAAAGCACTATCCTTCATGGTTCATTACAGGATCTGGGAAACACGAACAGGCTTTTCTTACCTGCCTGCGAAGATGCTGCTGAATGTCTTATTTCTGGAAATGCTGCCTATGACAGTGTTATTTTGTGACACAGAACTTCCAGAAACTGTTTTCCCCTTAGCAAATTAGCTACGGTGAGACTATTTTGAAGTTAGGACGGGGTACAAGATATTAATACTCTCAAATTTCTAAAATCTGCTTTTCCACAGTATCAAATGTGTTCCAGACACTTTGCCACACACACAGAGAAATGAAAGCACAATCCCATTGGAAGCATGCTGGATTTCCTCTCAGCAAATGGCAGAAGAACTTACATTTCCATATATGATCTGAAGTTCCCAGAATTCAGCCCTCAATTCCTCTGCAATAACAACAGCTACACTGGGCCTTGGAAACATCTGATGTCACAACAGAGCCCAAACATCATTTATTTCCCTTCAAACATCATTTCATGTTAGTGTTCTCTCTAAATTACTGGCACTTCTCAAATCTAACGTATTGATATTTTACTGATAATGTATGAGGGAATTAAAGACATCTTCAGGATGAATGCTCGCTGTTCCAGCAGCTGGCAGACATGGAACAGCTGGGGATTAGGCACTCAAAAAGCACAGGGAACAGCTTGCAATCTGTATGTTTGGCTGACTAGGTAAATGTTTAAGGTGACAGCAGTGAAAGAGTTAATGTTTGAGAAAAAATATACTTTTAGCTGCTATTAACTCAGATTAGCAAGTAGAAATGGAGAGGAAGATGACACTGTCTGATCGAAGGATTAATGTGAAGCATGAAAACTGGTAAACAGAGTAAAGGCATGGACAGAAGGGACTTTTTCTGTGCTAAAAGTCAGGTTCTACCCTAAGCAGAACAAAACACAACTGAATTAGAAGGACCCATCCTGAAAAATAATTACAGCTCTGTGCATTTTTTTGAACTACTGTATTTGAGCACATACATTTAAAGTTCAAACCCTTGTCCAAAGTTGGAACTCTTGTTCTCCTCTTCCTGTGCCCTTCCTCCAGCCACAGCTACCCACAGATGCAAAGTACTTGCACTAAATTAAACAATTCTGTGTCGTTCTCTGTTTTTCCAAACTAAGCAGTGACACAGAGTGTTCCAGGAACCCTCCTGCGTTTCTGGGTTGGGATCTCAAGAGCCAGCTTTGCTCTGGACCGCTGGGACAGGAAGGAGAGAGGTTATTTACATTGCACTGCATGAGGTGCACGCTGGATACAGAGCTTGCCCTACAGAGAACCCCTGGACAGACTATAATGGCCCACCTCAACTCTGGCCATAAGATACTGACTGTAAAACCTCCATTCTCCCACCTCATACTCTGAGAAATGACTGTGTTATGTAAAACTGAGTCCATACAGTTTCTCTTTGGGAGCTGCAGCTCCAAAATCCACCTGGCAGTAACACAAGAGCAGTGCTAGGAAAAGCACAGCTGAGTTGTGGGAGTCTCCTCAAGCCTCTCCTCCTCCAAGCATCCCAGTAACTGTGGAAACTAAAATCACACACGATGAAGGACCAAATCTCCTCTGCTATAAACACCTACCCTTTGCAGCACAGTGCTGTTACAAAATTTGATTGTCACTGTTTAGGCTGTTGCCTCAGACTTTGTTACCTTCCTTGTGACCCGCATTATGAATTGTGTTTGTTTTTATGTGAATGGATGGCAGCAGAATATACAGACGAAAATTAAACTGGGACCTTGCCAAGAGCTAAGCATTTTTCCTGTTCTTCTCGTTTTTGGGCTCTAAACCAGAGCAGTAGGGACAGGGCTGCCAGACTCATTGCTACACGTGATCTACAGTGCATGTGAACACCTGTCTGCAGCAGTGGAAAGCCAGTTTATTATTCTGTCACACCACCCAACCCCCGATGTGATGTCAATGAAAGCATCACAAAACCATCCTACTGAAAGAAGGAGCCTTTTTGTGAAAACAGCATTGGTTGTATCCATGGGTAGAATGCTGATGCTTAGAAGACAAAATAAGAACAGGAATCATCAGCTGCTCTTACAGAAAAGTTCAATTCTTTTTGGAACTGCTTCCTAAAGGAACAAAAAGCAGGATGCTTTTCTAGTGGTTTTAGAAGGATCACTTTCTCCTTCCAGCCCTTCCATCTACCAGATAAATCCTCTTGGCTCTTTCGCAGTGCCCTGCCCAGAGACACAGGATAATGGGGATTGCACTCAATCACTCGCTGCAGGGACTCCCTCATCCCTTTTCCTTCTGAGGGGTTGGAAGGATGGTCAGTGGATCTGCTGCTAATTTAGAAAGATTAACCACTCCTTAAAAGAAGCAGGTGCTAAATCCCACATAAAGCAGCAGCTTACACACTCTCCAGTATAAGCTTTCCTGCTTGTGCTCATCTTCTGGCCCTTGTGCTGTTTATAGCAAGGCCTGCACTGAAAGAAATAACAGCTTCTCTGCAGAATTCTACTGACTAAACTAGGCCAGATACAGCCACAAATATACTGGAAATTACCCACTGGGTATATTTCTCACTGGCTTTGTATTATTCCAATGCTATATGGATGAAAAAGTCTTAAAATCTGTATATAATTTAAACCAAAATCAACTTCAAATTAGAGCTGGAATGACAGATTGACTACCACAGGAATTCTGCTAACGTACTTCATCACCAGAAACCAAAAAAGGAGAAAAAAAAAGCTTTAAAATGATAACATTTGTAAACAAAAAATGTAAATAAAATAAAACATTAGCATCCAATCTTCAGTTGTGAATTTTCCAGAGCCACTAAACTCAGTACCACACACAAGCAGCATTGATGTCTGGCATGTGGGGCTTATGTTCACCTTTTAAACACTAAAACACTACTAAAAAAATGCAATTTGTCCTGTTTACGGTACACTTTCCACTCTCTCCCAGAAAGCAGACTGAACGCTTCAAAGACTGCAGAAACACATAACAGGAACAGTGAGGGGAACCTGTGTGCATTCCAAGGAACACATCTTCCTTACCAGGCACTCCACTGCATCCCAAATTCAGTTCCCTGTTCCTCTGTTTTTCCCAATAATCACCTGGAGCTCAACACAAGGACTTCAAGCAGAGAATACTTATGCACCATTCATCTCATTTTAAAGGGACTGATACTAATTATGTGTTTCTTCCCTAACTGGTTTCCTTCGTAGAGAAATATGACACTGACAAACGCACAGTTCCACTCTTCCCATTTAGTCCTCAGAGACCCAGTTCAAGGCCAGGCTCCTTCTGTGCTGGGTGCTGAACACCACAGCCTGGAAACCCACCAATTCTGTTTGTCCCTTAAGCACTAAATTCCCTGCATCCCAGCTCGGAGTTCATTTTTAATATATCTGTCCTGCCTTCACGCTGCTCGTGCAAATGCGAACCACAGCTTCTTGCCTGCTTAGAGTCTTTAGCTTAATGCTGGGTGTCTCTCACAGAGCAAATGCGAGCAGGTAAATAAGGATAAAAATTTCTTTAAAAGCTCTATACGTCGCCCCCCACCCAAGAAACCCCAGAAAGGCTGCTGAGAGGACCCTGCGGGGCAGAGCAGGGCATATGTTGGAGGGAAAGGCGGGGAAGTGACAGATGTTGGCGGCCTTTCAGAACAACCCAATTGGGCCTGTGGATAGATACAACTCTATCTGATTAGGTGGACAGCTCCATTCATCTCTCTGTACACCAGCCAGGAGGGCTCTAATTGTTTTGCAGATCACTTAGCAATTAATGATGCTGTTGCCCTTGGACAGATCGTGCTACAGATCAATATTTTCTGGCAAAGTCAAAGCACTGAGTAGACATAATGATACTGAAGTTACTCTGTTAATAGAGCCCACGGCAAGGATTGGGGTGGGAAACTTCTTGGATAAGAATTTATTTCTGCCACAAACAGAAATTATTTTTATTGTTGAGGTGAACCAGACAAACCTGAAATGGAAATAAAATAAATGCTGGCAAAGATATCTACCCTTCCTTGAACTGAAAACAATGATACACATCTCTAGCGTATTGTGTCTTCTCTTGGAAGTTCTCACGTCAAATAACCACAAACCTTCACAAAATGAATCCTATTCAAAATTTTTCACCAAATCAGACACAAAGTTGGACAAGGAGGAGGTTGCTGAGCAGACTAATGAGGGAACAGAAGCTGGAGCCTTGAAACTGGCCTGGAATGATCGTAATGGATCGAGGCAGAAGGGCTACAGGGATAAGAGAGCCTGGGTTCAATTTCTCCCTGACCCTCCCAGCACATGTGTATCACGGATATTGCTGCTGTCTAACAGCTCTGTTTCAAGAGATAATCCCTGTGCCACAAGAATTAAAATTCTTCATTACAAACGCTGACTTACAGCAGGTCTGCACAAACCAGAGCAGAGCAGTAGCCCACAGCAAGCCCAGGCATTTCACATTGCCAAGGCTGATATAATTTCCCTTGTTCTTCGGTGAAATATGGTTTAGGACACTGAGTCAAATTCTGTGTCATCAAAGCCAACGGTAAAGTTGGAGCTGATTACACCAGACTGAGGATTTTTATCCATTATTTCCCCAGTAAGAACAAAGGCCTCCAATTTCCTGGTTGGAATGCATTTGGAAACCAAATCAAAATCAATTTTAATCCAATTAAAAAAGTGCAAAGTTAAATAATTTGTGATAAAAAGGTGGCTTTTTACTACTCGTATGACTCAAACCGAGTGAGGACTTGCTTGGATTTCTATTACAACTTTAAATTGTAGCTTTTGAGTGCCTCAGGATAATTGTAACTGGGAAAGAACTGTATTCTGAAAATCAATTCTTTTCAGTAATCATGTGTTTCCGTTCCTCACTAATGACCCATACAGCTCTCTGAGTAAAGCAATCTTACCAGCCTGGTGACAGTACTTGGAGCACCTCCATCCTTTTAGGCATCATGGCCATCGCTGCCTGGACAAGGTGTTGCAAGCCAAGAGCAGGGAGCCGTGGATAAAATCTCAAGTTACTGATTTAGAGTCAGAAATCCTCATTTCATCATTTCCACTGCTTAACTTTGATTTTCATTTGTTTCTGTAATTTGAAGATTTTAAAAGCTTGATTTTAAAATTTCCTTTATGTTCATGCTACAGTTGCTGATTCGAGTTTGGACTCAAACTACAAATGATTTTGTAATCCTAAGGTATTTAACACATGATGGGAATGTAATATGTTAATGTGATTATAGACAATCAGTTACTTGTGTGTTTGCAGAAAAAGGCAGCCAGCTGTGCTTGCCCATATCCATTCCTGAGAAGGCTGTGACATCTAGAACTATGGAAATATTAAATTTGCTATATACTAAATTAGCATTCTCTTTCTTCCATGTTTACTTTCTCTTGCGCATGTTAAATAACAACAGAATACAGAAATACAAATTAAGTTCAAGAAAGAAGATAAAAGTCAGCATATATTTTTTCTGCAGTTCACCCTTTTTTTTTGGTAAAACACGATTTGAAGGTAGATTAAAGAAGTAGACAGGCTGTTAATGGAGACTGTTGTATCACTAAATTAGTTTTTGACTCAAATCTACCCTTAAACATGACCAACGTGGTCAAAGTAATCTAGGGAGGACTGATATCCACGCAGTGAGAGTGGGAACGGCAGCACTGCCAAATCCTCTGCGCTAAGAGAAGGATTACAAGGGAAATCTGTATTGAGGAGTAACAGCAAAATTGACGACAGCAAAAAACCCACAGGTCTGCTCCAAATGTTGGATTGAATCCAAGCAGAATTTGCAAAGGAAACTTGCAGTAACTCTCAAACACTTGGCAATACGTCTTAAGTGTTTGATCAAAAACATTAGAGTCATTACTGCTTCTCACTCTGAGAGTAAATTGAGACCCCTTGCAAGCCACAAAAACTGAAAACTTTCCCTCATATAAAGTAAGTCTGAGGAGTTCAGGAAACTTATTTTCTAGCAGGAGTTCCAGGCAGGAAGATGATAATGTATCTGTTTGCTATTCCTACTCGTGTCATTGGTTTATGTGCTGCCTGGGTGGGGCATGTTGGGTCACAAGCTCTGCAGAGAGAGTTTTTAGCTCTGTGCCTGGTAAGGTGACACATTCTTTCATTCTCAGGTCTCCTCTGTACAACATCCAGGCTGCTGGTGAGCAAAAAAATCACCTTCCAATATATACGAGAATAATTCTCAGTCAAGGTTGAGTTACATTTAACATTGCCTAGAGGATTTTCATTTCTGGGAGTGTTTGCCTGGGATTTATAATAAAGACTAGGGAGAATATCCCAGGGTTGTGTTTTACTGAGATTTTTATACAATGTCCATCACCGTGGTCGCTGGTTGATGTATGTGAGCCACGGGGCTCTTCCGACTCAGATGGCTCATTATTCATCATAATGACTCCCAGATTACATGAATGTAGAAGCAAATCTTGCCCCCTTCTTACAGCAAAACATCTTTTCCAGAGCTTGGCCCAGTCAGAGGAAAACAGTTAAATCATGTCCTTGTTGGCAGGTCTGTGGAGAGATCTACCTAAACAACACTAGGGACCAGTCAGGGTTTTTAAAACAGGAGAATTTGTGCTTTATTTAGAGGGTAAGTTCACCTCAATAAACTCCTAGTTTAAAATTCTGCCCTTCCAGATAATTAAGAACGAAGTCCAAAAAAAACCAAACACAAGAAAAGGGAGTTTTGAAGAGACCCCTCTATCAAGCTTTTCACCACCAAAAGTGTGTGCTGCCCCCTGACCTTCATACCTGCTGGAAGATGGCAACCTGTATTTTAAAATCTGCTGCAAAAGTAGCACAGAATACACACAAAAAATAAGAAAAAAACAGAGGCAGACAAGTAACATCTGAACTGAAGTCATGAGATTATGGGAATCATCCATATGAAACCCCCTCCCCGTGTCACTATTTAATAGGAGTGAAACTAGGGGAAAACGCACAGTGCTCTAAAATCTACAGGGTGTGAAGCTGTCATAAGGGTAAAACTTCTAGTCACATCTGTAAAGACAGAATTACTTGGTGCTGTACAAGTCTCCTAGCATGTGTTTGATAATTTTACGTTATTTTATATACCACTTAAATTTTAATTTCTGATTCTACTGTGGAAGAAACAGTCACTCCACTTCTTCAGGATGTGCTCAATTCTCAAAGCTGTGCATCTTTTCCCCCATATCCTTGACTCTCTTTGCATCAAGACCGCAGATAAAATGTCCAAAGCACCCTCACTGCTTCCACTTGACATACCATTACTGTAATGCCCCACACAAATTCAGCAGTTGTTAGCACTGGTGGGCTGAAACTATTGCTGTTTTCCCAAAAACATTCAGTGCTCTGGTTTTGCTCACCTGTCTCCTGCATCCATCCACCTGTTCTCTTTCAAAGAGGCGCCGCCTTTCAATAAATGAAACCCAGTAATTTTATTCTTATCTCCCTGCATTTGCTATCAGCCTAAAAGTATTGACCAGAACTAGAAGCTTAAATTGCCTCTTGAAGGTCACAGAAAATCCTCCAATTGACTGGCAATGGGAAAGCATGCAACACTCTTCAGACGAGAGCAGCATCTTGTGTCCACGCTGGGCAGCAAGCAGGGATTTACACCGCCATTCTACTCCAAGAGATTAGGGCTACAGCCATGTTTAATACATTAGGTGTGAGATGAAGACTCAGGGGTTACTACTTTTCTCAGACTAAAGTCTGTGACTAACTTCAGATACTGGAGCAAGGAAATAACTTGGTACAAACGGAACAGGGATCTTTGCCCATCAAAACACGGGGTGACGGAAGATGCAAAACCAGGAATGAAATTGCTAAATGGCTTTATGGAAGCTAAAATGACTGCAGCTAAACAGAAAATAGAATACAAGTTTAAAATAAATGTATCTGCTCCCAGCACAGCCATCAATACAGCAGTTTTTATCACCTGATTAGGAGTCTGCAAGCAAAATTGCTCACCTATCACAGGTTAACTGAGACTACCACAAAGAGCTCCACGTCTGTAACTTCACATCAACTAATAATTCAAATGATCCACCTACTTTATTAAAGCTGACTCATTGGCAAGGCTGCAGCTTCTGCTAATGAGAAGAGAAGGCAAAATAGAGAGCAAATTGTCTGGAGAGAAATGAGAATGGTGGGCCAGACGGAAGGAGAGAGAAGGGATGGCAAAACGCTGGTTAAGTGTACAAAGCAAAAATCCACCACGAAGTGAAATGAAACTCCTGTCTGGGAGAAAAGCAATTTAGCTTTATGAACAGCTGCCTCACAGAGGGTCAGGCATATGAGCAATTAAAATTAAACAAGTTGATTTTAATATGCCTTAGTAACTGTGACTGATCTCCCAGAGCTGCTGTTGACGGTACATCAAGAAACAATTTAGGATACAGTTTAAAACAAAGTTTATAATCCTCCTTTAATGGATTTTAGTACCTTAGGCAGTACAGTGTTCTAAAAATTATTAAAATGTGCCCTGTCTGTGTGTAATCAATAAAGCTTCCCACTGTAAGACTGGGGCAGTTCCAGGCACTCCTCAGCGTGCCTGGCCATGCTGTGTCTGTAGAATTCCAAAGAAGTCATCTATCATTATTTCTATACACACGATTCATTAGACACCTCATCCTTCAGCTTATTAGTACTGAAGTCAGCCAAACAATCAAATCAAAAGGTCACCTTTTAACACATACAGACTTCACCCGAAACATACATCAAAACCTTAAAAGATATACGTCAAAATACAGTAGCAGGGAGGGAGAAAAGACTGATGGAAACATTCAAGACGTGAACTGCAAAGTGCCTACAAAAGGAAATTGGGACAATTCATTCTGATTTTGCAGGTGAAGTCTAAGATGGCAGGTTAAGAAACAGGTCACACATCTCTTTAGACAGGAGAAGGAAACCCCACCTCTCTGACCATCCAGACTCATGCACTCCTGAAAGCTCATTTGTTGTTTTAAAAACCTGCTTTTTATTGTGTTAAAAATCAAGACAGTGATTTGGAATCAGATTCTGGGTCTCAGCTTTTTATAGGGAAAAGACCAACAAGTTAATTACATGGATAATTCACTAAAACCACACCACTGGCATCAGATTAAAGGCAAATGTGAAGGACGAGGAAAAGCCCCTTCTCACACAGTGAAGACACACGGGACCTGAAAAATCAGCCAACCAAACAAAAATATTCCTGCCTTCAGTTTTTCAAACAAAATGTGGCCAGTACCGGCACCTTTGGTGCTTTATTAGTTATCAGCACTAATCATTTGGTGTTGAAAAGAATTGAATAAACCATCCTTGGAGATGAACGCACAGCAGCTTTTGGGCTCGTGCTGCCTCTCCAGAGCTCTGAAGTGGCTCTGCTCAGGGCAAGTGCAGTTTGGGTCATTGTTGTCTGCACTTCTATACAAGGAGAACTCCCATGAAGGAAGATCACAAATTCTCCTCTAGATCACTTGTTTTGTTCTACCGCTACATGGCCCTCTGTCTTTTTGTTTTCAGTGGAGAAATCAAACCAAACCCTTCACGTGTGGCTGGAGACTTGAACACCAGATAAGGAAAAAAAATAAATCTCTTCTTGGATAAAAGCTTGTTTTGCTTTCCTGTCAATCTAAATGTTCCTTCCATATCTTTTATATCTCAAACTAAACAGCACCTGTGTCTCCTTCCTATTTTGCCTGCTTTCAAAATGGTGTGATTTTTCATTACATAAAGCAAAGTTTCTGATATGAAGATGAAGTATCTTTCAAATCAAGCTATCCAAAAATGAATTATCTCCCTGTGCACCTTCTGGCACTGCAAACACTCAGATATTCTTGGGTTTAATCGGATTCTTTGCTTCGTGTTGTATTTGTCGCAGAGCAAGTTATTCTTCTAACCGGAATACTGAAAGCTCAGAGATATTATCCTATTTGCTGGGCCACAACTATTGTTTTTCACAGCTGCAGATTTCCCTTTAGCAGCCTGAGCTCTCTACTGTTCTTTTATCAGAGTGTTCATCACATATTATGGTCTGGAGTCATTGGCAAAAAGCTCTGGTTTCCTGCAATAATTTCATAATGATGAAATGGATCCTGCTGAGAAACACATCACAAGGAGAAGTTTTCAGGACCTTGTACCTCCAGCCTGTGGGAGATCTGGTTCAGTATTCCTCTGCAATTACTGTAATCTATATAAAATCACACATAAAAAGCAATGATAAAATAGAACACAAAGAAAAGAAAGATTTAAATATGGAAAGTGGCTGGCCTAGAGAAGGAACAGTTCTCATGCTCACACAATTAGGCAGCTCTAACAGTAAATGACGTATTTGAGGGACAGAAGGTAAAGTTAAAGTTCACAGTAAAGTATAAGATTCTTTCAGAAAAATCTAGCTTGAGGCAAGGAATTTATCTTCAATTACCTGTTTACTCTTTATTCCTTTACTCAGAGTTTTGGCTGCCATTACCACACAGACTTGAGGGAATAACCGAGATTTTGACAACTCTTGAATGGTAATCTCTGTGAAAAGGAAGAGCAATTTCTGGCCCTCACCCGTAATCATAGGCCAGGTCCCTCTCAGCTCCATGAAAGGATAAGAGGCGTGTTAGAGGCCACAAAGCTCCTGTTTCAAAGTGTTTCAAACCTTTACAGATGATGACTTACACTTCCCTGAAATGGTGTCCTGGGTACGGACCTTCCCTTAAAGCCATGAGAGAACTTCTCTCATTGTCACAACATCCAAACCAGCTACTCTGAGATAAGGATGTTTTTTTCAAGAGTCTCTCATACATCTCTGTTTGTATTTTGCTCTGTCTTTACCTCTTCATGTACCCCTGCCTCCCTCTTTCTTCTAATTGTATTAATTATACATAAAGAAAGGACATTCCAATGTTCTGCTCACGCGAAATTGTTCTTATGTTCAAACTTTCCAGATAATTACATTGGACAATTCCGTTTTCTTTAGTATAATCATGGAAATTGAGTCATGAATTTAGGTTTTAATAGTTCCTTACTCCCCATTAGAGCTTTCTCCTGCTGAAATATTGCTACAAACATCCTAAAAAGAGCAGAGGACCTCTGTTTTTTTCTTGTTTGGTTATATTACTGCTCTGGAAGAGACGAGGGAATGTTACATGTCATTTAGGTGAACTGTAACACTGGCCAACCAGAGATTAAAAATACACAAGTGAAATTAAAGCACCACAAGCCTTAAAGTGCAGAACACTATTTTTGGCCTGACCCTGCACATTCCCCATTGTGTTCAACAGGAGCAGAAGCAGGGAAAAGAATCTATACTGACAAATTGCAGGGTTGTTTCCTTTAATTAAATATACGTTTGAAGTAATTAGCCTTGGATGTAGGAAATATTAATTGGTACTTTTGTACCAAAACAACCAGTGATAACAGTTTGTATTTCTACAGCACCTTCCAATTGGAATTGGTTAACTAAGTCATTAATTAAAATAATTCACAATGTTTCATCTAACCTAAAGGGAGATAGATATATTTTTCTTTATTTCTCATTGCATATGTAAGATTTCATGCTGCTGCTGTTTTTACCTACATAAAATTTTCATTTGTTTTCAGAAAAAAGCAACCAACCCCTGTGTGTAAAAAAAAACCCATTTAAATACTGTTACCAATAAACAACTTCAAACTGAGAAACTCAGATTTCTGTCATCTAAGTCCAATCTCTTTAGACACTTCTGTGGCATGCAGACATTAGCATTTGTAGGAGCGTTAAAAATACAAACTGGCCACTGGCCACCTGAAAAATCAATTAAAAGGGGGTTTCCAGCATGATAAATGCTAATGTTTTGGGAGCAATTCCCTTAACAGATAATATATAGAATTCTGTGAGGAATTAAAGCAAAATTAAATAAAAAATATGCTTCAGCTAATTAATAACTTCTTAATTATGCTCATTTTACTTGAAAAATAACGGGTAACAAATAACATTAAGTTCTTATATGAAAGATATAAAGGACGAATGATACACATTCAATTATAACTTCAGATTAAAATAGGCTATTTATACACCAAGCCTAAATCTACTGAACAATTTAATCACTTAATTTACGGAGCCATTAAATGTAATAAAAACAGTGGCTGTTGCTGTTGTGAAATCACGACTGCCTACGCCATTAAACACCACGTCTATTTCTGGCCTAACAGAAAATTATACAAATGACTGAAACAATAAAACAGATAAGAGCATTACAGTATGTTCGGCCAGTACCAACCTGACTATTTTAGCGTAGATCACTAATTGATTTCCCCACTTAAAGCAGTTAATTCTCAATGTTTTGAGCTTGTTCCAGCACTCCCTCCCTGCCCTTTTCCCCATGGAGGAGCAGAGCCTACAGACAGCCAGGTCCCTTCTCATGGCACACAACAGTTCCTGAGCCCCACGCCACTGGCACCAGGGTTGTTTTACCCAGGTTACTACAGCTCTCTGGGAGCCAAAAAGCCATGATGCTGGAAAAGCTCTCTGGAAACCTGCTGACAAAGGGAACTCTGGCTCATAAATCTGATTTACCAGTCCTGAGTTCTGGCTGAATTCTTTCATGTCCATGGGCAGCAAGAGGTTCTCCCCCAGCAAACGAGGGCCGGCATCAGAGGGACCTGCCAAGAGCAGGCAAAGCTTCCAGCCCAGCCTCTTGGTCCTCAGTGCAGTGCTCAGGCCCACCTCTGACTCAAGCAGAGGCTGCGGCAGACACTGAAGAAGTCTGCAACACGATGAAGAAAAGCCTCTCGAAGCTGGGACCACCCAAGTGAGCAGATCAAACCCTTCCCCAGCGCCTGGAGGCTCATTCCAGCAGCTAACATCTGAAAGTTAAAGCCCTGTGAATTAACCTTTTCACACGTATGGCCAAATGCCTGTGGGAGCTTCATTTCTCCGATTATCTGCTGGAGAGGTTAAGAAAATGTATTTTGTGACGGCCTGAACAGTAGTAGCATTTTTATCGAGGGAAGAATGCCAAACCGAGATGAACTGATGTTTTTTCAAAGATGGCACCTACTTCACACTTCCATAAGATAAATGTAAATTAATGGGTTTGGAGTGCGACTACACACAGCTTCAAACCACATCAGTGTGTGGACGCTCACGCATGCACACAGAGCACAGGATCCTTTTGTAGGCAGGAATACTATTTCTCAAGGCTGAGAGATAAATAAAAGCATTATCAAATCCTTTTCCCACAGAGGAACTGTCACTAACATGACGTTTACAACACCTAGCAAGGCTCTTAGTGAATCGAGAGAGACGGCACTGCCCCTTAGATACTTCCCTTACAGGAGGAAATACAGCCTGCAGTGCTTGGCTGCAAACCCTCAGTTCTTTCTCCTCCAAGCACAGATCGATTGTTTGCAAGGCTGATTATCAGCAGGTAAAAAGCCCCACACAGTGGATGATTTACCCTCTTAAGGATGCGTAAGTTATCCAAGGAATGATACTGATTACTCTGTATCAACACCTGCAACTCCTAGATTTGAGATAGGGATATCAGCAAATTACAGTATTGTTTTAAAGAAATAGATTAAGTATTTGTATTGCTTATCTGAACATCCACCCTTGAAGTGTCATGCTACCCACAGCAGCCAACCCTTCAAGGTGCTTTCTCAGTCCCTAAAAAGAGAATAGACTGTGTATGTTGCCCACTGCCCAGATATTAACTCAAATATATTTTTAATTCTTCTAAATTAGTTATCTTACACAGTAAGTCTAAGAAACAGAGGCAGAGCAGCAGCACACTGGCTGAGTGGTCAAGCAGCAAGAGCCACAAGCCTGGGCTGACACTTTACACCAGCAGGAGCTACTCACTCATTTCTTTTGTTGAGGGAAACTTTCATGAACAAACAAACAAACAAATCACAAAGTGGACAGCAAAGCCAGACTTGTTCTATAGGGTTTGCCTAAACGTAGTGAGAGACTTTTTCTCCCATTAGAGCAAGACATCCAGTTGTCTTGTAATTTTAGCGAATTTTAACTTTCACGTGGGGTCAAATTCTCCCAAAATGCTCCTGGAGTATCTTGGTTTATGTATTTTTGAAGGCTTTTTTGGTGATTGTTTTGATTTTTGAATGAGTGCCTGATTAATGTAATAACAAAAATTGTTTCAGGTAATGGTATTAAACAGTTTTAGGAAATACTCAACAGAGCCCAGTTCTCAGTTTCCACTCCCAGTACAAAAGAAGCTTTAGTTAGAGAATGGAATGAGCTGAAATCAAAGTGAGAGGAGCTCCATGAATTTCAAACTTTACTGTACAGCATAATGTAGCAGGAATGAAATTACTTTCTGTTGACTGTATCATTAGGTCTCATTATGCAGTTCTATCATATGTAACTGGGAAAATCTTATTTAATCCTTACTAAATATGACAAAGACCTCAAGTGAACCATTTTAAGTTTAGACCTGATCAAAAGTCTTCATGTTAAAGGCACAGCGCACTTTGATATTAAAGAAGCTGTCTGTGCAAGAATACTTATACATTAAATGAGATTATTTCTACCCCAGAACTCAACATCACCAGAAATCTTTTATGAAACTGAATTCTCAGATGTCTAACAAAATATGGAAGCAGCTATGTCTTTAAAGTGATTCTGACCCTATGTTCCAGGACAGAACCAGGCTGCTGTCAGTTCCACACCTCTGACAGAGCTCTGGGCTGGCTTTGGATGGGGAGCAGTGCTGGGACTGGGTTTTTCCAGAGTACCACGGGAGCCAGCACAGGGAAGGGAGTAGGCCTGTGGACTGGGAACAAAAATGCTTCTTTCAGTGGTAGTGAACAATGCAACTGGCCCAGCCACAACACATCACTTCACCCAAGGATAAAACATCACAAGTCAGCTTTGTCTGAGCTCACTGGAGTTGTGGGCATTTGCAGTGGCTGAGGATTTATCTTCAGAAATTCATACTTCTAAGAACAAAAAAAATCAAGGGCATATAGTACAACAGGAAGAGGTACCTCTTATTCCTCAAAGTAGTCACAGCCCTTTGGTCACCAACAGCTTTCGTCAACAGCTACACGTACCGCTCAATAATCAAACAATTCTGAAAGGCTGTCAAAAAAGGTTCTGCCAAAGAAGTACTTCCACTCTCCTCTCTCCTGAGATTCTGCCTTCCTTTCTTTTGCTCCTTGACCCAGTGCTGTACGATCCCATTCTGTTCCTTATCTCCCACCACCTTCCCCTCGTGCCAGCTTTGGAGTTTGTCAGATTCCTCACTGAGTTGGTTCAATTTGCCAAGCCTGCAGGACAAAGTGCCAGGAAAATTATTTACACACGCACACATTATTTCAGCTTGCTGCCAGGTTAGTGAGTTACCAGGGCTCCAAAGGCATATGTTAAGTGGCAAAGCTCATGCAATGGAAGTGCCCAGAGCAAACGGGCAGTAACTGAGGGGGGAGAATGTGTGTGGGGACAGAAACAATGCAATTCTGAGAACATTTCCCTTGGTGAAAATGAGGTATAAATGGGCTCAGAGACATATTCAATCGTAGTCTGAGGCGTGCAGACATTCGGTATCTTGCTTGGACTGGTCTACAGCAGAGTCAGGCATTAATCACTTGGCCTTGGCTGATAAGTTCTGTATTCTCTGCCCAGCAATTCTATGTGCCACACCACCCCTTCACCATGTAATCAAAAGACAAGGACACATACGGCCACCTTGAATGAGGAAAAGGAAACAATGAATGTTTTTCTGCACTTTCAGCACAGGGCTTTCTTCTAAGAAAAGGCACCAAACAGCATTCACCAGACTTAAGGCCAGTGCAATGAGTCCAGTAAATATTAGGAAAGAGATAAAAATAAAAGCACACGTTTGATTGGTTTCTACACAGTACGTTCCCAAATTACTCCTCAAGGCTGCATAGAAGAAACAGCAGATGACATAGGGTTAAAAATGAGAAAGCAGAGAGCACAATGCATTTCCCATTTCTTGCAGCAATTATAAGCAGGCCGGCTCGGTGCAAGGTTTTTACAACGTTCAGTGGCTACAAAAGCAGTCTGCCTCTGCTGCCCCCCCTATTCTGCTCTCCCGTGTGGCTGCCTCGGCTGCACATTTGTCTCCCTCCACTTCCAGGACCTCCTACACGCACAAGCCCATTGAACAGCTCCGACCTACTATGCTGCCTTGGAAGGAGCAACTGGATGGTAGCACAGAGGACTCTCTGTGCCTTAAAGCTGCGGGGGTCTCTGCTCATTGCAGTCCAGATCCTACCCCTCTGGGGCACTCCAAGCCATGGGCTCTGACAGTGCTAACGGGGGAAATTCCACCAGTGTCACCAGAGCTCCCCAACACATCCCAAGCCAAGGCACAGACAGACCACATTCCACCATTGCCTGAAGAACCTCATCAGTTTTACACAATTGAAGAGTAAATACTCCAGATTTTTTCCAGATTATTTTTTCTGTTTCTCTTAATTGTTTTGGGCTTTTTTTTAATACTTATTTGTTGCAGCCTTCTTTATCAGCCACAGGCTTCCCCAATTCTCTTTACCTGCCATCTATTTGCAAATCAATGAAAGGGAAGCTGGGATGACTAAGTATTCAACTCCTTGTGAGTTTTTTCTATAAAATATGTGGATAGACTTTCTAATCAACAAAAAGGTGTAATTATCTTTTCTCTCTGCAGTTAGATATGCATAAGTGATATTTAGATAGAGTAATCCTCTAGGACAAGATTCCAATTTGCTGAGTGAACATGTTGCAAACCAGGTCAGGGAGGTCATGGCTACCACGAGCTCTGACCAAAACCTTACGTGAATGAAGTCTCTCCCTAAATAGTGTGGCAGGGCCAAAGAAATGAGGTTTTAACATTAATACAGATCCTTTATTCCAGCTTTCTATGCCATAGCAATGTATTGGGTTTGTGTGGCTATCAGGATAATTATTCCCAGTGCTGACATCTGGATTTGTCATCCTGCCCCTTATTATGTCAGGTATCTTCTCTATGAACTTATGCTTTTATAGATTTCTCCAGCTAATTGTTGAAGGCAGTAAACCACTGCAAAAAGGCTTGCTGACTGGTTGAGGCTCTGCTGTCAGAATTACACTGATCAGTTGGTTATTCCAGCTGGTCTAAGAAACAGAGTCAAGTGCATTCAGGTGAAAACAGCACTTCTAAAACCCACATTATTTACTCCTTTTTAACCCCAGTGGAACAACTTGCTAACAAGGCTTAATGCAAAGCCACAGAACTCGACCTCAAATGGCTAACATCAAATCCAGAACCAGGTGCCACTGCAAAACTCCTGTTGAGTATTAACTCTGGTAGATTAAAATTAAGATTTAAATGTGAAAATGCAGTTGCAAAACCTCTGATTGTTTCTGGTAAATGTTTATTCATGCACATGGAAAAA
The DNA here is from genome assembly GCA_013396755.1 of Sclerurus mexicanus. Taxonomy (NCBI): domain Eukaryota; kingdom Metazoa; phylum Chordata; class Aves; order Passeriformes; family Furnariidae; genus Sclerurus; species Sclerurus mexicanus. The sequence goes on from VWZF01005680.1 coordinate 189,047, forward strand.
CCTACATCTCTACTTCAGTGTTAACAGATGTTATACGAGATTCCTCTAGCTCAGAGGTCTTGTACAAATGTAAGTTAAGGGCACAAGGAAAGTGTTTTTTGTAACAAAACTAAAGAGTGACTTTGCCTACTGTAGCACCAATATGAACTTATGGTACTTGTGGGATGATAATAGTCACAGTGGTAATTCTATCAATGCTTTTAGCAATCTTTCCAGTCCCTTGAGAGTGCTTTCACACTCCGAAGGTGTTACCAGAGCTGGAGTCCTTGCAGCAGGTGAAACAAATCTGCAGGACAAAGGTCCTCCTTACTGATGCAGTACAAATCAGGAACTTTACAAAATCATGCCTTCTGCTATTTGTATTTTTTTCAACAGCCTAGGAGCAGAGGCTCAAAAAGCCCCAAAGGTGTCTAAGTGTAACACCCCAGCCCTGGAGCCGCAAGCTCACGGGCTCAGCCAGTTTTACTTTAAAATACATAAATAGGGTTCTTTAGTACCTTCACATAGCACTGAAAGAATATGCCACATCCTTGTTCCCAAGAGGCACTTTCACTGATAATTCAGGGGAGAAAATAAGTTCAAAAGGGCACCACACAATGCAGACAAAACATTCCACCACAGCACCCACCCAGCACACCCTAATTGACGCCACCCAGTCAAAACCCAATCCCTCCAGCTTTAAACTACCCAAAAGACCCTAGAAGTAGCAAAGACAGACAAGAGGGAGAGACAGATTATATAGCTACCCCTGGAAGCTTGTGGCAGCCCAGCTCTCAGGTGTCCCTACGACAGGGCTGTGACATGACATGCCTGTGGTTTTACCTGCTCTGGCCCCAGTGGCCACTCTGGGGCTCCAGGCCAGGGTGGGGGGCAGTGTCCTCACTGTCCCTGCCCATCTGAGCCATCCCTTCCTCCCCCACACACACTCCTGGGGTGGTTGTGGCCCAGCAATTACTGACCCCGTGTCTCACATGAGTGTGGGGAAACTGCCTTCCTGTGCCAGAGAGCTTCGAACTGAAGCACCGTGAAGGATCTGAACATTTTACAACCAGGGGTCACAGTGTCTTGGATTCACATGGAAAGTGACAGTGGAGTTAATGCAGGAGCTTAGGAACCTGATGGAATACAGAAATACACACCTGCAGTATTAAAGACAGAATCCACCTCTCAACACAAGCACTCTGTTCAGTTAGTGGAGACACAGACACTGCCTGGATTCTGCTTCAAAGACTAAGACTTCTCTTCAGGATGCCATTAACTACAGCCTAAAAATGCTTATTTTTCTTCATTTAGGAAGGAACGTAGATGACAAGCTCAGATATAGATACAATCCATGCCTACACAAGGGCAGCTGAATCCTGTCTCCATGTTGTAAAAAGTTCTGAAAAGAGGGGTGTAGAGTCAAGATTTTTTCCTTAACATTTATACCACCTTGAGATTTCATGGTTTGCTTTGATACAAAATCAGAATTAGTTGTTGAAGGGAAAGCTTTCATGTATTCAAAGCAAAGAACTTTAATTATAAAAAAAATTGTTAGGATGGGTTTGGATTAAAACCAGGTTGAAGGCCATAAATTAAGTCCATGGCTGAATACCAGGTGGGAAACAAGACAGGACACGGTATTTGCACTGCCCACATGCCTGGTCATGATTAATTTTGTCACTGGGTAGCTGGAAATAAGGAGCAATATTATTTCAACAATCTGCTTATAATATTAAGTTTCAATGAAATTGAAATTCTAATGTGGATTTTAAAAAAAAAAAACATTATTAGGGAAGCAGAAAAAAAACAACATGTAAGAGTTCCACCAGGAAAATAAGACTCAGACTGGAATACATGCAAGCCAATAGCTGGAGAACGAAAATCCAAAATAAGGATAATTCAAGAGATGGGAAAACTTGGAAATCAGTAATTTTGAAGTAAATCTAGGGGTGATAGCGGAAGGATAATTAGACCTCTATTCGCAATGCGTAAGTCTGAAAGGTTAATGCAATTTTGTGTTGCAGAGACACACACATTATATAAAGCACAAAGAACTAATAGTCTCCTCTCTACAGCCTGACTACACCTGACATATTGCCTTGGGTTCTAAGAAACTCGTTACTGTGATTTAGAAGAGTAACTTATGACACTTAATCTCAATATTTTTTAACAACTAGGTTCAGATGACATTTCTCAAACAGTTTTATGAGGATTTTGTCAACTTTAATAAGCTGTACACCAGATAAAACAGAATGACTGCATAATCCATAATGACTAACCATGTTTTTCATCTGACTTTAGTCTATTTTGAAAGTTTTTCAGGCCTAATTCAAACTTCGCTAATTAACATGTCTATAAGGTAAAGGTATCAAACAGGATGCAAACGACCACCTTTCTTACAGAAATACTCTCTCTTGCAAATGTCATTGCTGCCATTGGATATTCACCAGCAAATGAAGATCAAGAATACAACAGATCAGTAACGGTAGAAGAGGAAGCTGAGAGAAAATATCTTCTGTTGTTTTAGAATTCTGTCAAAATTCTTTCAGCTCTCACATTTTCAAAGTGCAGCACAACCAAAAAGACTATTACTAATTGGAGGGAAAAGGTTTGTCTTGGCCTTCTGCATCGATGGCTGTGGCAACCTTTCCTCTTCTGCTGTTCTTAATAATAGATGCAAACAAGCAGCAATCTCTGCTGAAGCTGCAGAGCAGTTATGTGAGACCCTGCCTAGGACACAGGAATCAGGGGATCTTTATTGATTTATTTCTGCTTAGGTCCTTGGCAATACTCTGATATGACTCCCTGACAACAATACCCATCAAATACAGTTGAAAAGTTCTTTTTTTCCTCAAGAAGTTTCTCACTCAGGTTATCAGCACCAACTTTCCTTTCCCCCCAGTCTACTTCAAGAAACAAAGCTAAATGGCCCACCGTACTATGATTTCCCCATTGCTCTACCTCTGCCAGCAATCCCACCAGTGTAGTCAGTACTTCAGGCCCTGGCTCATGTCTCTGGGAATTTCTGGAATTGCTATTGTCCTTTGGGAACCGAATAGTAAAATTTGAAACAGTCTTTCAAAATAATTTGAAGTGAGGCTTGCCAAGTTCCTAAACTCAGGGTGCTTGTTTGTCAGAATTTGAATCCCTGGGGCTAGGCTGGCTGGAAATTTCAACATGGCATTGATTTTCTCTCCCCAGAACTGAAGCTTCTGTTTGGATCTGCAGCCTCTACCCACACACATTTGAAAAGTAGATGATTGTAATTTTCTAGCTTAAGAGCAGTTCTATAAATACAACCCAACATTCAGTTTTACACAAGATGATGTGTCTGGAAGAACTATGTGTGCAAGTGCTCCGCTACCGTGAGTGAATCTTGCTGAGAAAATGGCACCAGAACTCGTATTTTCTGTAGCTTTCCAATGTGTCATCAGGAGCCATTTCAGCAAGGGATTGTGCCATGAAAAATGAATGTGCTACACAATCAAGCTCAAAAGAAATTGTCAAATCAGCAGTTGATTTGTGAGATAAGCCAAGGCTGATGTAAAGCAAAACAAACATTTTTTATCCCTGCTCCTTTCAACGAAGCAGGGAATTACCCTGCACAATGAGACAGAGATAAAGGGGCAAATGCTCTCAGCCACACGACCCCACAGCAGCGGACTCGCCGAAACACCGGCCCCGTCTGGCCAGTGCCACCAGCTCACAGACACATCTTCATTTCCCACAGAGCACACAGCTCCAGGGCCAGGATTTCCAATATTCCTTCACCGAACAAGACCTACCAGCTCAAATCTCAGCTGCCTTTTAAAATGTTAACTGCTACCAGTGACACTAAAAAATACACTGCTGATTAAAAAGAAAACCTAAACCCACTTCCTTTAGCAGGATATATCAGCTCTAATGAACATGTTGTTCTTAACATTGCATTTATTTGAGGAAACTGGCTGGCTGATTGCACAAAATGTAAGGGATGATATTTAGTGGAGAAGAGTCTGTGACATAAGCGAAGTAAAGCCCCTTAATCAAATTTACTTTCCTTCTTTCACATTTTGAGGAAAAGAGAAAATAGAGCATTTTTCTTTTCTTACTTTTCTGGCTTTAAAAAACTCCAGTAGAAGCTAAAAAGAGGTCTCCTTCAGTATTCAGAAGATGTATTTTGTCAGCTACCTCCAGATCATGGGTATTTCAAGGTACTTTCTCAACAGAATTCCACAGTCAGGGCTCCTGTTCATCCCCATTGCTGTTCGAAAGACCCTTACAAAATCACTAAAATCTTTCAATTTCTTGTCTTTGTACCATGAACCGATTCAGATGAAAATGTGGAAATTCTGAGGTGATGAAACATGGCTACACAAAGCAGTGCCTATACTGGTATTGCTGTTGGTAAATAATAGTCAAGAGGTGTTTCTCCAGGCTTTTCCACTGTGCTACGCTGGCTGGCAAGTTTTCCTGAGGGGGAAAACAGTAATATGAGAGGGAAAAAATCCCAAAGTAGTTCCATTCCAATTCCCTGACATTTCAGATTACAGCACACTAGTTGAATACTCTGCATATGCATGTTTGAAAAAAAAGAAACTTGTTTTACAGACCACTAAGGCTTTGTGTTGGTTTCAAGCATGTTGGTTCACTTTATCCAGTTACAAAAATACCCTTGGATCAAGAGACCTTTTGTTATTGTTTCCCGAAGGCAACTGAGACAAAGGCAGAAATGCAGATTTCCATGTGCAGAATATGGCAAGGGAGGCCCCACAAGCCCACGAGCATTGCATAGCCCAGGGAATGCTGATTACCTGTGGTGCCGAGGGAGAGCCAAAGCCAGGCTCATCAGCGTGCAGGTGTCACCGGGGCATGCACAGCTCCCCCGTGCTGCAGCAGGGACACACGTGCTCCTGCCAGCACCGCTACATCCACCCAGGATCCACAGGGCTCCACAGTCCCTGATGGTCAGCAGACATTCTGGAGAAGAAATCTTGTCAAGCCAATTATCGACTGAGATCTCCTCAGATTGTTTTTGGCACTGTTTCATTAAATGAGTTTGGTGTTCATCTCCAGCGGGAGGTTTCCAAGGAAAAATTTGTGTCTAACTGAAAGCAGATGCTTCCTAGCACTGTTTCAGGAGAAAGCTCTCTTTGTTTTTATTTTATGGAAGGAATTCGGTGTTTGTTGAGTGGAACAGAGACAGTTTCCTAAAAGATATGGAGGAAAACGAAAACATCCAGATTTGCCAATTCAAAAAGTGTCTTTCTGCTTAGCATATCCTTTTCCTGGCAGTGGGGAGCAGTCCTTGCAGGAGATCTGGGCAGCTGTCACGGGCTCCCTTTCTGACCTGCTCCTGTTCAGCACTTGCAAGTTAACACAGAATCCCACAACCAAGCAATCACTAACACCACACACCATCCAATTTTTTCACCCACTATCCGAGCCCTTCACTGAGTCATCCATGGTCAGGGCAGTGGTTGGCAAAGCTTTCATGTGTGGAAATAACTTGGCTGAAAGCTCAGCTAAATAGGCTATGTCTACCTGAAAATCCTTTCCCCCCTATTATCCTGACTCAGATTGGTGAGTCCCATCATCCTGACACTACAAGGGATGCTTTCCCTGTCTCTCACAGCATTTCTACATATTTTATTCACATACACATGCTCACAATACACACAACACGGCATTGCTCCTTTTGCTCTCTGATATGAGAGGAAAACCTCAGCCCAAAATAAAAGCATTTGACAGCCTAAGTAAAAAAACCTTTCAAATCATTACCTTGTGGCAGCTTTGAAAAGTATGCTGAGGTATGCCCAAACCATGCCTGGAAATTGTTTGGGAAGGTGTTAGTTAACCAGGATCTAACCCAGGCTGAGAGTCTTGTGCCCATTTAACAGCCCTGGTGAATAAGGCACAGCCTATAGGAACATTCCCTGTCACTGCTTAAACCATCAGCATAACCAGCAAGTCCAGCAAACCAAACACATTGAGGCCAACAACAGAAATCCATCACTTCATTTCAGTGTGTCTTCTTCACAGCTGCCTACCGGACACAGAGACCCAAACACAGGCCCCAGCTCCACTGTCTCAGTATCCAAAGGTAAAATTTAAATGTCTAGGCCACGCACCCCTACTCCTCCAAACTCCTAACTCTCATTTCACCTCTTCTTCTCAGACTTAATTTTTCACTAGCATCCTGACAGAGCTCTGCTGCACAAGGCTGGCTTCAGTTGTAGACCCTTTCTACCTAAGCACAAACATTTCTAGTAACTTTCTCCTGCCTCATATCTCTCAGAAGGAAAAAACTGGAATCTCTCCTCCATTTCCATTCAAAGTCTCCTTCAAACTCTTTCCCCCCTCCCCTCCTCCAGTGCTGCTCCAACCTGCCCATACCCCACTCTCTAATGCATGAGAGTGAGGTGTACACAGAACTTCTGGGTCAGTGTTGTATTTCCCCACCACAGCTGTGAAACCTTGATTAGTAAATACACACAAACTTACATGTCCTAGGCAGTCTCTGAGCCAAGAGGGCTTGTCCTGAAATAAGACATTATAGACTGGACACACAAAAGACTGTTCACTAAGGGAACTGGAGAAACTTCTATGTGTGCAGCAGAAAACCAGCAAGTGGAACTGACTGACAAACACAACGAGAGCGGTTCAATCTCTGAGCGATTTTAGAAATGAGTGACATTAAAGGAATAAAGTAGTTACAAAAAGAGGGGAATACAAACAAGAGAATGGTAAATGGACACACAAAACATGGAAGGGCTGTGCTGTCTTTCAGCTCCCAAGATGTTCCACATAATCATTTACTATTAGCTCTAATTGACTTCGATGCAACAAAAGCACAGTGAGACACTTCTGGAGGAGTGAAACACACACACACTGCTCGGTATCAGCACAAAAGCAGCATAACTGCTTCAGGAAAGTCATGGCTTGGCAGCTGATGAAAAGAAAGGAGCAAAGAGTTATTCTTTGCATACTTTTAAGCCTCTGTGGTACAAATACCTCACACAAACAATGCCACCTACATGAAGTGACCACCCCAGGGATACCGTAATTGAGTTACCCTATAAAGATCAGCACGTAATTAAAGGTCAAACTAAATTGTACTTGGAAACCTCAGCAATATGTTCAAGTTCATTCCTGTGCCAGAAAGTTGCTGCTGGATCCCATTGTGCTCTCTAGTTCTCTTCATAATCCTCACCTGCTGCTGACCATTTAATTATCACATTCCTCAGCTGAATTTGACATTAATTGATACATCTTCTTACACCATCATATTTTAATAACACAACTCAAACATCAATTTTTTATTGTTAGCCTAGCAACGTAATAGAAAAAGGGAATAGGGAAAAGAATACACTTTTTGAAAAAGAGTGTGATGTGCGTGTTTGCTCATTATCTGTTCATCAATCACTGTGCCCTATGGGCACTTATTAGCAGCTATTCTCACACTGAATTATGTTGGGTTTGATGACATGCAAGTGTGATTTAGCTTTCATGTTCCTTGTGGCTGAATATTGTACAGGAAAACAACATGCCTTGTACAATAGCCTAAAGACATATATGTCACTACAGTAACAAAACCTGAAAAATTAATCCTACAAATAAGTCTTGTATCTACGTGAACTCTGTTTCTGGATATGAATGGGAAGTATTGATGTTAAAAGTAGCAAAATTAATAAAGAAGGTTATCAATAACAGACAAGAGCATTAATTACATATCACTGATGTTTATACACACATTAGTTCTCAGCATTTCAGCAAAATAAAGCCAAGGCACATATCTTTAAAACACAGCATTTTAACATTTAAAAACAAACCTATATTTAACCTTTCTATTTTTTCACTCCACTTTTCAATTTTAATTCCCAACACTTTGAACATGATATTAATGCACAGAAATCTAGGACTGTACACAAATAATTCCAAGCATACAAATACATTCATTAAAGTAAAAAGGAAAGCTTTGACAAAGGCAACCTTTTAAAGTTGAATCATAAACACTTAGTGACAGGTAAGAATACCTCAGTATTATGTCTCAAAAGGTGCACAAATGCACCTGATATGAACTCATTCAGAAGTCACTGAGGATTTAATCTATAGCAGAGAGCTGAGATTCAATTGTGAGCTGTAGGACAAGTAACTGGATGACAAAATTCGATGCCAAAGAACTCCCTGAAAGACAAAGCTACCTCTAGTGTTCTGTTTTGGCTGTTGTGTGTTCTGTCACGTCCCTGAGAGCAGCATGGCTCACATGGCATGACTTGCCTGGGTACAAGATGAAAAGAGGACCCTCCAAAGGTGAAGATGAACTCAGTACAGCCAGAGAGGGACACACCAAGGCTTGTGCAGTTCCCTATTTTAAGGCACAGGCAAGCACAGCTGGCTGCAAATATCACACCCTGTGTCACTTCCTGGTGTTGAATAGGCCCTGCTGTCACACAGAGTAACATCCAGGCTCTCTGAATACCAACCAGGATAGAAGACAGAGCAAAGCAGTCTGGAAAGGCCGGTTTGGCATTGATTTTGTATTACTTCTGGCTTGGATTCTTTGTTTTGAGCACACCCGATGCCTCGGCAGGCACAAAGCACAGGGCATGCCCAGGCACATAACACCAGATCTCAGTGTCACAGGCAGCCAGACAGGTAGAGAATGCAATCCCTCACAACACCAATCAATGTGGTTCCACTGCACCAGCAGCCAGCTTAATGAATATTTATCATTCCCTACTGATGCTTCTCATTTTAGCCTATTCTGGTTTCTTTAACAAACAGGAAACCTGCTTGTTCAGGAGTCTTTGGTAATGTAGATCCAGCGCTTTTTAAATAGTTCTAGAAAACCTCTGCCATACACACAGACCTGTAGCCACACACTGTGTTTGTATGTGCATATCCAACATGAGAAATTATTTCTGTTGCAGTCAGTCAGGGAATGACTTCTTGTGGGTGGATCAGTAACTGAACTCCAGCTGTTTGAGATATGGCATTCTATGGCACCATGATAGAAAATGAAATAATGACATCTCCTTAAAAATGCTTTTAAAAATTATTTTGACCCATTTAAAGTGTTATTTCAGAGCCCATTTGGGGAAACATACAGGGGAGAGTTAGCAGGTCATTTATTTCACCAGTCTCTCTATATAACAATATAGATTATCTGTTATGAAGGTACAGGAAAAAATAGTAAAAAATGATACATTAAATAGTCTGGTGCCTTGGGGAGCTACTCCAGCAACCTGTTTTGCAGTTGCTTTTACTACACTGCCCCATGGCACACATTTCCACATATTTCACATCATTCAAGCTGAGCTTAAATGATTTCTTAAATGACTTATGGAAATCAGTGTCAATAAAGGCCTTCCTGGAAAGCAACTCAGTTATCTACAGTGCTGAAGAAATGTGGGGAGGATCCTGAGGGAGGAGACAGGGGAGCAAGAACACACAGGCCTTCAGAAGACCTGGCCAAGGACCTTCTGCTCCAGCACTTCCTGCAATGAAAAGAAGCCTCTCCTACAATTTCATTAAGCTCTTGGGCCACACAATCAGCATAATTCCAGATGTTTTCACTCCCATTGACATCAGTGTAGCTGTGACTCTGTCCAAACACCCTGCAGACTGACTCCACCCAGACAGAGCCTCGTCACGAATTACACTACAGGACTAAACATCATCTTCACATTGGTTTCCAATACTGAAGTTTTCAATTCCTGAGAAGAACTGTACTACTTTTTTGAGATACATCACAATCGGTAATCTTCAATTTGACAGACTTTTTTTTCAAGCTAAAACTTCCTAATACAGTAGTACAGTAAAGAACCACTAGAGTACCTTTGAACAGTGACATGAGGAAGTGCCACAGTCCAAACTTCTAGAATATCTTATGTTTTCATAACCTCAATTATGAAGCTGCTGAGATTTCTGTGTAGTCCGCAACATTTGTAAAAAGTGTAACATTATTGGAGCTATGTTCTGTTCAGGCAGTGCTTTCCATCTGCCCCAAGATGGAGTTAATTTGAATGCCACCTTCTCGTCCTGGTGAGATCCTCAGTGGCTGATCACTGCATTATAATGCAAGACAAATTCTAGCTGTGATTATATAACCCTGTCCTACACTTGGGACAGAGGTAATAATGAGAACAGAAAATGTATCTGCTGTATTCTCCTGACTGTGCCAGTTTTTTTCCTAATGGTCACTTATGCAAGTGTCCCATGGGAATCTTTCATAGTAATTTTGCTACAATGAACATAGTCAGCTCAAAAGATTCTTTTTTTCCCCACCCCAAGGAATCATAAAAATGAGAGATGCTGGAGTTGCTAGGTCACCTTACCCTTTCTTCTACTATATTCTACACTTCAGATTATGTTCCATGCAGTTTTATTTATTACTGCTCTGGCACTGAACGAATTTCTGTGATTTACACCGCTGAAATCCCAAGGGAGGGAAGTGGCTGGAAAATTATTTACTTCAGATAACAATCTAGTTTATTCTCCTTGATAAAACAAAACATTCACATAAATACATTCACATCAACAATTCCAGTCAACAAAGACCCTGGCTTACAAAGTGCTTCTTTGGCACTGTTCCCATTCTGATGGCTTTTAGATCTGTTGGTTGTCTTTCCTTTTTTTTTTTTTTCTTTTAAACAAGGTCAAGGAGATCATAGATGTGAAATAAATCAAGAAATTATAGCAAGGTTTTGCTTGACAAATGGATTATCAGTGAGTTGTTGAGCCAACAAAGGCCATTTAGAATGGAGGGCAGATAAAACTCAACTGGTTCAAATGCCAAATGAACTGCACAGTTCTCACTGCAATAATTGTTTTGTTAATTTGACATTTAAAGAGAAAGCTAAGTTACTTTATTTGCCAGTAAGAGCAGGAATGACTGTAAGGTATGAAAATATACTGAGATTAGCAGTTGGAAATATTTCCAAAGATTTTTAATATTTTTGGAAAGTGACGAAACAGATGGAAAGGCTGCATGACTCCAGATTAAATGCAGTAACAGTGGAGGAGGTGGATTCCACCCAATTAAAGAGAGATCAAAATGAGGCTGCAGGACTCTAGAATGGGAACATTTGTGGGAAATGGAGAAGTCTTTATGCTGCAGCCACTAGTTCTGCACTAGGTGAACCAGGAACAACCTCTTTAGGCTGGCCTTGTTTAACCAAAGTGATTGAGTACAAGGGCAACGGGGACAGTGTCCTTCCATTAAGCAATGGATATTAACCAAGTGACTTCACAAAAAGTCTTTAGTGACAAAGATCAACATTTTAAAAAGAACTCCTTCATTTCATACTCCATTTTCCATTCCCTTTCTCAACACAACACCTAAAGTATAAATACACAAAACCATTTCCAAATTGCCTTTGTGCCCAAACCGAGAAATGTAATTTTGGAGCTCAACTTTGAAAAACTCAAAAAAATTAAAAAACTTACCTTTTATTCAGAAAGTATCTACATGAAGTGGTATTGATTTATTTTGCATAAAAATAAGGCTTGCTAAAATTTAAACAACATTTTTAAAGCAGAAAGTGCTCAATACAGACCACAGAAGAATGTTTTCAAACTGCTGCTTGTACACACAGATGTCAGGATGGGCTATTTATGCAATCAGTGACAATGGAACAATATTACAAATCTCCAAATATGCCATTTGAGATAAATGCACCAGGGGCCTGCTTAGCAGGAATTCTGCACTAATGAAGTTGCTAAAACTAGTTTGATTAATTGGCTATTATCTTTTTCTACCAGCAGAGCTTTGGAAGTGTCAAAGGAAACCAAACACTGAAATGGTTAATTCCCTTAGAGGAGAAACCCCAAGCTGGAGATGACCAAAGGTGTCTGTATTTTTAAGCGTCTCAGGGCTAAGGTGGTACTGGATCTGCTGATGGCTCTAGAAAGAAGAACTGCCAGTTGAGCGCTGCCTCGGAACTAAATGACACACTGAGACAGCACCAGTAAAGCCAAGATGGAACACAATACCCACCTGGACATCAGCTGCTCCAGCCACAAGAGAATTAACCATGAAACCAGAAAAACTTGCTTACCTTCTCCGGGGCTGTGAAGGGTAATAACTCCTGTTTGCAAACAGTTCTTAGATGGGGGGGATGAAAGCTGCGATAAACCTACAAACAAAACAAAAGAAAAAAGGAAGTGTTTTATTAACTTGTCAAAAGCTGAGGTTGCAACATTACTACTTTTAAGACAGTAATTGCCATTAGCAATATAAAAGCTACTTCACTGAAGAACCTGAAAATCTGTCTGGCTTACTATAATTGGAACTGCATGCCAAGCTTCATGTTTTAGTTCTGAGATCTGCAAACTACAGAAAGCAAAAGCAGGTTGGGTACTTGGCAGCAATTTACTTGTAACTGCACTGGCTCTGAACAGCCCCAGTCAGAACCTGGGCCTCCAAACCACGTGCAGACTCTATGGGAAATCATACAGCCCACCCAAATGGGAAGAAAGGAGCAGAGAAGAATAATTTCAATGTTTCATTTCTGAAGAGAAGAACCTGGCCAGAAAATAAAAGGGCTCAATCCAGACAAAGAGCCTGTCACTGCACAGCGATCTCTGGGAAATCTGGAAAATGGACAGAAACCCTCCTATTCCCCCCACCCAGCCCCAGTGGATATTAATGCATTTTTGCTCCCATTTAAAACACGTTCTCTAAATTTCCTTCCAAAACAACTGTTACATACTCTGTGTGATATCCCTTAATTTGATATTCAGCACAAGCAACTTTATTTTGCTTCCAAACGTCTGTGGACTGCAGATGTTGGACTGTGAATTTTTACTGTGCTATTAAAGCTGTCAAAGGTTGGGCTGGACATGTTGGCAGCTAGCTGGAGAGAGCTGGAATTTCTGATACACTCAGACAATTCTCCTTGTGAATAAAATGGTATTGGCATCCACTGATTCAAGATTTGAAGACATCTCAGAAAATCCATACCCATTCGTGACAAGTTCCTAGATAAGCTATTCCTCTAAATCCCCTTGTCCTTTTTTTAACTCCCTCCTAGCCCACCTGTGTCGTCAAATATTCAGCTGGCAGGGCGAGCACCTGCTCACAAAGATCTAGAGCTCTGCTGTCCACTACTTATTCCTCCCTCAAAACCCGAAGTATTTTATGTGCAAAGCATCAGGGTGTCACCAGCAGAAGCACCATCTTGGATATCGCTGAGATAAGAGTGTCTCACTGAGAGCCTTCAGATATTGGTGTGCTTCAGCTGCTTATAGAAAGTTGGCACAACTTGAGTCACTCAAGTATCTTTTTATTGCATTTTTAAATTAACTTGTAATTTGACTCTTACTCTGGCACAAGCATTATTTCAGTATCAAGGAGACTCAATGAAAACACTGAATTTGGTTTTGGTGGGAGGGGAGTTAAACTGGTCAGATTCTTACAGCTACAGCCAGAACTGTTCAAAGAAACAAAATATCATATCAAGGAAAAGAGCTCATGACGGTTTGTCCCAAAACCTCAGATCTTCTACCTCTTTCATCTGACAGTGGCTGGTAGCAAAGTCAAAAGAAGAATTAAGTAAAAATAATTCAAGATATGGCAAGGGAAGTGTGTTGCACAAACCTCACAGCAGAGCCCAGGAACAGCAGAGGTTTAAAGGGCTTGCTTTGTGTCCCAGCTTGATGGGAACTCAATAAGCAGAATGCCCAATTAGTAACAGCATCTGCACATCAGATTTTATTGACATGGAAGAAGTCACTGTACTGCCCTGCACTTCAAAAGACTTCACAACTATGCATTTTCTTCTCATTCTGGCCAATAAATATAACTCCTGGTCCCAAGCCATGCCATTACTACTCTGATAAAGTACCAGGAACCCAAAGCTCTAAGCGAGCTAATTAATGTAATTCTTATAACTGCAGTACGAGTTAAAATGCCCACACTTGTACAAAACTGGGCTACAGTGCTGCAGTTGCTCAACAATTTGCATCCAAGCTGATGTTAGGTTTTTCAAGACTATTTTCTGCCACTTCACACTCATCTTTAGGACACATCAATAGCTGCCCAACATACACATGTCCCAGCATACACATATCCACATCTAGGCTCTACGCACCCATTCAGAGAGCACTAGATGTGTTTACACTGAATGGACCACAAGCGGTCACAGGCACAAAAGTCACTTATTTTCTGGAATATCCCTGGGGCTGCCTCACTAGCATCCTCGTCAGTCACCTCCTTGCAGTGAAGTGAGGGAGCAGTGTCTGACTTTTCATGTGAACAGCCCAAGAAGTTAAGCACTGAACATTCCTGAGTGTTCTGGACAAAGTCCTGCTGACTGTGAGGGAACAAGCTTTTCATTCCCAGAGCAGAAGGCTTGTTCCTCTGCATCAGCCTGCACTATGTGATCAGTTACACAGGAGTCATGGTGATGGGTGCTCTTTTCCCTTAAAAGATGAGCACATGGCCAAAATATACATGTACTCAAGAATCAGATTTCTTCTTTTTTTTTTTTAACCAAATTCCCATCCCTTTCAGCTGCTCAGTAACTCTAAATCAGATTTAAATTTATCCTACAGCTCTGCAGAAACACTAACAGATTTTAATCTTTGCCATGTTCAGCTCATCCTGTAGACCCTTATGAACTCAATTTAATTACACTAATTGGGGCAACAGTGGGTGAGAACACCACCACCTCTAAATCATCTCCTCTCTCCTTTAGGCAGATGGACATTTTGCATCTTCTTGCTGCATAAAAATGTTTGATTTGTAACAATTTGTAAATCAGGATACAGTTGCCACTGTGATGTTATTTTATACACCTAAGTACCAGAAATCAGATGTAACAAGTATTGAGAAGTGCAATCATCTTTTCTTTTAGTGTATCTATCCATAAAACATCTCACCTCTCTGTACCCAATTAAGCTCCTGTAAAACTGTTGCACACTCACACAAAAATTACATTTAAACTCTGCCCCCGAAGGTCAGCAGCATTCCTAAAAGCCATACACACAGAGGAAACAACGTTTTTGATTTCAACTTTCCTAAAACGAACTCGTAATTGTAGTAGCTCATAAAAGCAAAACCCACTTTAGCAGAGATAAACCAGAACCTGCTCAGAAAGAAGGATCTGTAGAGTGTTTTCCACCACAAAAAGCTGCGGCCAGCTGACTGCCATCATGTCATGATATGTTATCTTTTACACACAGTAATTCTGCTAACTGGTGCCTGGGGAATTTTCACAGCCATTTCAGCACCTCCAAGGTGACATCTGAGGGGAGTTACATTTCACATCAGTAACTACACGTAAAGGCACAAAAAAATGTGGAGTATGTGCTAAAACCCACTGTCACTGGATCCTTTAGAATCCTTTCAATTTGGCCCTTACCTCCATGCACTTAATACACTAGTACCTTGTAACTTTTAAAGCAAGTTCTCCACTGCACAGGCAGGAGAAAGGTAAGAATTCACCAGCATGAAAATAAAGTAGGAAATGATGCATGGAGAACTAAGTTGTTCTCGCAGAGATGATGCCTTGGCTGTGCAGCAGGGAGCTTTTTAAATGTGGGTTAAAACGTGCTTCTTCAAGTGAGTTACTTTTGGATTGCCCACTGACAAATGATGTCAGTTCTATGAATCTGAACACACGTTTTCCAGCTCCTTGGCTACTTTTTTCACTGGGCAGTTAAAAATACTTACAGAATTTATATATAATATCCTAATAGTATTTCTACATACTTTGCAACCTATTAAAACATCATTATTTATTTTAACAATTGGGTTATAACAAATTGAAGCTACTGAACTGCACACTTTTTATAAGCACTATAATTTATGGTGGTTTTTTTCTGGCATGGATTTTTTTTAAATTCCATTATCAATTTCTTAACATTTTGTAGGCTTTGAACAGCTTGGGCAATAGTCCACAGGAAAAGCTGTCTTAAGAAGTTTAAAAAAATAAAAGGCTCAGCTTTTTCCGAGAACAAAGCCAGAGTAAATACATAAGTTTAACAATTAAAAACAAGCAAATAAACTCCTAAGTGCTTAGCTAATGAGCTTTCTTGCATTCATACCCCTGAAGTGTGCACTGGATTACCAATTACTGCCAGATTACTGGCAAAGCTCCAGGAATTATGGATGCTTATTAACATGCCAGAAATATCTGCCTAATTTTTACTGAATTGCAGTGTCTGAAGCTGCCATTTGCAAATATTCAGTGGAAAATAATTAAAGACTGGCAAGGAAATTCTCAGAGGAGCCTGTAATAATACCACCACTCCGAATGAGTTGTGAAGATAAACCCGTTAACGTTTGTGAAACACTCTGATGCAACGATAATGAACTCCATGAAAGGCCCGTGAGGCCAGCAATAAATCTGTAATCAAGTGTGATATTAGGATGCTGTCTAGTAAATAGAACTGCGCACCTGACACTGAACACCAAAAAAATTACTGAATTACCTCTCAGTCACTGGCTGGTGTCTACTCTGTGGGCTGCCTAAAAGAAGGACCATGAAAAGAAAACACGGATATACTGATACAGGGGGAGGGAAACAAGGGTTTGGTGACATTTACACACAGAAGTGCCAGACTGAGTTTTGAAGTTCAAAACTGATTCCGTACTTCAACTTCCCGGAGTTTGACTTTGCCAACTTAATCCCCACGTGCCATTAAGCCATTGTTTATTTTTCTCCATACTACTGAGCAGAGTCATTACATGCCCTGAGCAGACCAGAAGAACAGCTTGAATACAGCCATTTCTTTTCCATACAGGTGGAAGCACATAGTCCACTACAAGTCCAGTCTAACAGCCCATCCCCTGAAAGGAATCCATTTATTAACATGTCATCTTCAAGGCAAGGCTGGAACCACTATTGCATTTTACAGCTGTAGCTGTGCTCCCCGTGTGTGTGTACAGATTTATGAACTGCACACTCTGTTCCCTACCAGGTTCTCGACCTATTATACACTACGCGTTTATTTTCTCTGGCAGCAAAAAGGGAATGATTAAACCAGGTGAAGTGATTACATCCATGTACAAAGTAACAGCTGAAATACTTGTATTTTGGATGCCTTGCAATGTTTTTATTCATACCTGGATTCTGCTGGCTTATTTTTATTTTGTGCTGAGACACAAGTCAAGCCAAACAGAAGACATTCTCTTATAGAAGCTTTTTTATTTTTGGCCACGACTGAGCTCCTTGAACAGTACAAGTGGATATGAGCCAGTGTTTCGCTGGACTTAAGCCTCCATTCTCTAGATAAACATCCGTTTGCATTGATTACAAACCTCTAAAGGAGTTTCTAAAGCTGTAAACCAGAAATGCAAACATTAGTGAATAGAATCCCTTTCTCTTTAAGGGAGGTCATCAGAGCAAACACAAAACCCCCATCCCTCTTTGGCTCCACCATGAACACCTCAGAAGATTCTTAACTGGAAAGCTGAGGATGTAGTCAAAGCGCTCATTCTCTGAACAAGAGGAGAGCAGGCTGACTTTCAGCATCTTCAATATAGTGATAGTGCTGAAGGATACATGTCCATTTCTGCCTTAAAACTATTAGAGGACTTTGAAAGATGAAAGCTCTATTTTATGTATCTACCTTACTTTTCATTAAAAGAAACTTCCATGATGGAAATACCTCACTGAGTGTGCTGTTCCACAGATGAGAAGTCAGTCAAGAGAAGACAATTTTTTTAGTTTACTGTCTGGAACAGCAGCATCAACAAAACTAACAGAGATCAGCTGGGACTTGCATGAGTCTCCAGATCTCATTCCACTGGAGAGCACACTGCTCCCATCAGCCTGCCTTCTTTGCCTGATGAGTTCGGGCAAACAGAAGAGGACTGCCCTAATTGAAAACAGTGCCAAAGAAATAAGAGAGCAGCTCCAGAGCTAAGAAAGTATCTACCACATGTTCACTGCTCTCAGGCAGCTAAAGGTTCATGTGTATAATGTGTGTCCTTGTGCATTTGCTCAGCTGTTTGTAACTTCCTTTTCTCTCCTGCTCTTTGGCTGTAGGACCTCAGAACTATAACAATCCCCAGGGTCAGCACGGCAGGTGCTCCCGTGGAGCTCGCTGGCAGAGATGACACTGTTGCTTCACCTCCTGCAAACTCTCTAGCCCCATTCCTGCTGCAGTACTTGGCTGCTCTCTGGCTCCTTTCCTCACAGCATCATCTCTGCTGTGACAGTAACCCACTTTCCCACCCTTCCTTTTTTCACAAATTCTCAGCTGTCGTTCATCCCCTTCCGCATTTCTCCTCCCTCTTTCCATTTCCTTCGTAGGATAAAAATAAAGTGACTGTATTTGAAAAGCAGAAATGCCACTGTGACAAGCCTGGTTGCCTTGATGAGGTCATGTAACTTCTCCCTGCTACAAATTCACCTCAACCCAGCAACCCCAAGTTTACACAGTGGGTTCCCAACCCTAGTAACCCCAGTTGGTTCCCTCCCAAAGTGGCGACTCTGTAGGCAATAAACCAAGGAGGATACTGGTCCTTGTCTCGTTGTTTTCTCTGAATATTCCCTCTATTTTGCCCACAATAAACAGAAGGGATGTACTGAAGATGAAAGTATTGCTACAACTCTTTTAGCAGATGGTATTTCCTCAGTTACAGTCAGAAACCTTCAAGATAGTAATAGCTCTCTGTTGAGAAGCAATTCCATAGAACAGCAACTAGGCAAGTTTTTTGCACATTATGCAATGTTTCAGAAATGTATTTAATTATAGGTCCACAAAGCCTGTGACTGAGATACTATTTGACCTCTCCCAGATCCTTCAGATGCACATTTCTATTTCTGCATCGTGAAGGATGCACATAAAAAGTCAGGAGGTTAGTAAGAAAAGCCAATTGGGAATTACTAACTAATTTAACAGGATCTCTCTACTGAACTCCTTACTCTCCAGATTAGCATGCAATATCAGCTGAAGAAGCCCAAACATCACTTACCTTGGAAACAAAATACAGGTTTAGAACAAACTTCATAATTTATCATGACCTTTAACTGATGAAATACTGCTTTTCACAGCAATATATAGTTAAGTAAGAGAACTGAGTCTAAGTGGCTTAAACTATTACATTATCAGTACTTAATCAGTAGCTAGAGCTGAGCAGAATTTAGTTTCTCTCTAGAAAATTCCTTATGCTCTGGGTTGATTTTGCTTAGCCTTCCAACAGCATTTTTGGACTCTGTTTTCTGTACGTTTGACCTCTGACCTGTGAAAAGCCTTGAGGGAAGAGACCCGCAGTTGTTTCGCAGTGTCACTAGCAGCTTCCAAGTGCCTGCAGAGCACAAGCCATTCCCTGGGAAGGCACGAGTGAGGCAGGGAGGCTGAGCTGTCTTCCAGGATGCTGGGGGTGGGCAGACAGAGCTTTGCTGCTGCTGCGACAGCGGGTTTGTAATCTGATAGGATAATGATCTTGCCTGCAAACTCAGCTCGCACCTTAATACTGGGACAAATGGCCATTGCTTCTGGGAATGTAACTGCCTTGGAGTCTTGCTTACTTGGCCAAAGTCCATTCTCCGGGGACAGGACTTCTTCAAGCACAAACCACTGGCTTAATTCTTCTCTCCAACTTCAGGTAGAAGCTTCCATAACTTCAGTGTGTCAGATCAATCTTGAAAGCTTCCAAAAATTCCACAGCAAACTGGCCATGTTCTCTGCCTTCCCTTCCTTAGCACTGGCCTTTTAAGAAGAGAAAATAAAGCACAGAAAAAGCAAGCTGCTGATTTACTTCCCAGTCCAGAGTCCCTCACTCAGTCACTCTGCCAATACCCATTTACTAATGCCAGCACTCCTGTGTGAAACAAGCTGCTCCTTCTGCTGCATTCAGGATTTCTGCCACAGCTCCTGTGCCCTCTGTGCCCTGAAAAGGACTTCGAAAAAAGACCAATCTGCTATTAAATGCCTGATTCAAAAAAGCCTTTGAATAACCACAAGAGCCACAGTCCCCCACTACTTTCCTGCTCCCAGCCTTTTCACGTTCCACATGGAGAAGGGCGACTGTGTTGCTGTGCAAGGTAATCCCTGGGAAGGTGGTACTGATAATGACCATTTAACTCCTGGTTACTTCATAAACCTGAAAGTGTTGTTGGGTCAGTATGGGAGAAGATGGAAGACGGTAAAGTAAAAGATAAAGTGAAATGAAACATTGCCCTTGCCCAAGTGTGAAAACTGGCCGCCTAAGAATCAGTGGGGAGAGCTGCCTTATAAATCTCCTTCCTCAGTTGTCTCCTCAGCGCATAAGTTGCGGATGTCAGCAGCACTGATGAAGGAGATTAAACGGGTTTAGAGTGACTTTGTGGAACAAATGTAATAGATTCCAAAGATTGCTGCTTAGGGCCTCGCTCGCTGGGTTCGCTGCATACCAAACAGCACACTGGGAACAACTGCTGTGATCTGCACTTTGTATTTCCCAAGCTTGGCTTCCCAAGAGGCGAGGACGGTCTCCTGCTCGCTGCAAGTCCAGAATTCAGAATTGGCTCTTATTTTTTTCTGTATATTTCTATTTTCTTTATATGGACAAAAATGAAAAAGGCTCTCAGTTCAAATGTGGTGTGTCCCTCTCCCCCCTTCTAACACTCTCCCATCACAAAAACATGGACCACATTTTCCTCCACCAAATGACTGTAATTCAGAAATATGGGGACAAATTTAAGACACTCTCATCCACAAAAGTACCATTTAGTGGATTCATGCATCAACGTTACCAGGATTAAATTCTCCATGACCTAAGGCAAAAAGGACCCAAAACTTGCACCCTAGCCGTCAGAACCACCTATTGGTAGGTGGGGATGTCCTACAATTGCATCAGTACTTCCCAAACTACGAGGGCTGTGTAAGGATTAGACACAAATCATGCACACCATGCTTTGTACTAAAACAGGCTCCAAGATTAGCACTGGTTAACTTGTAGGAAATGTAGCAAAGGAGGGGCTCATCCATCAAATTCCTAGTTGCTTCTAAGAACTTGGTGTGAGCACCAAAGTTCTGAAGTAAGTAAAGTTCCGGGGTTTTTTAATGTGTACAGTGCATTCACAGAAAGTTACCAGCCATTAAAAAAAAAAGAGCAAACAAAACTACAAAATGAAACAAAACCACAAAAACACCCTATCTTCACTTCTCTGAACTGTTAAGGCTGTGTTACATCCTTGCTTGAAGTGAGAAGGCAACTAGTTCTAACAAAGTGATTTCAGGACTGGATATGTATCTACCCACGCACCCCAACACACATCCACAAACACATGCTCCTGCCGGGGTATGTAAGCGAATGAGTGAGAAATCAAGGATGGAGGTATTAGTTGGTGTTCTTCCATCTTACTTAACCTTGAAAAACTCCAAGGACCAACAGCACCAGAGGGCTGGGGCAGATCCCACTTCCCTGTCCTCCGAGAAAAACAGCAAAGCCCCAGCTCCTGGCCTCAGCCATGCCAACACCTCCCTCTCTGATGTTATACACACGAGGACAGATGGCCAACTCAAACGTGCATTTCTGTGCTTCCTTTCAAATCACTTTGGCATGACCAGATGGCATTCTGTGTCTGCCTGGGATAAATTAGAACTTACGAATGGCTGCAGCACTGCCAAGAGTAATCAATTCCACATCCTTTCAGGCACGCTCTTTCCCAAAGCTGGGATGCTCCTTTCCATGATGATGGAGAGCTGACTGGGATCTACCAGGGAAGAAAAAATGCCATGGAAAAAGCATCACTATGGAAGGGGCAAGAAGAGTGAGGCAGTCATGTAGAATGCTGGTAAGACACTAGAAATGCAAGATGGAAAACAATGTGTTAAAGTGTTTGTTACTGTGAACACTGATCTGTGACCACAGAGTACAGATCCTACTCTAGCAGCAGTCCCTTCACACCATGCGACTCACCAGCAATTTCACCAATGCTTACTAAAAATTCAGAACCATTTGAAAACTAACTGCAAGCCCTAAATCTAAATCTTATCTTAAGATAAGGGAGTTGCTCCTCACTGGATTTTCCTTCTGCTTCTTACCTCTTTTGTTTCCATTTTGCCCCTCAATGGTGTGCATTTTCCTTAACCACTTGTAATTCTGTATCACATGGTTTTAACCACAGAGGAAAAACTAGCAATAATGTATTGAGCTTTTATTTGTCTTGGTTGAGGGATTTAGCATCTCTGAAAGCAAAAGCAATAATTCTTATTAATTTTTCCCATGTAATTCTATAATTTTGACAGCTAGCTCTGAATAACAGCAATCTTGTTAGACTAATCACCAGTCTCTCTGGAAGATCTCATCGCTGCTGACAAAACCCTATTATGTCTCAAACTTCCACCAACCCACCAGGGAATGCTTCTGGGAAGATCAATCCATCTCTTGTTTGTGAGCAATGGAACCAAAATCACCTCGGGCGAGGACAGCTAGTCTCAAGCTACTCACTTTCTCTCTCTGTTTTCTCTGCTGTCCTGCCCGTTTCTGCCATCCTCCTGAGCCCACAAACTTCCAGCAGACACACAACTGTGGGAGTGTGTGCACTGAGAATACCAATAGGGCCTCACGGTGCTCCGGTGCTGTAAATTTGACAAGCAGAGACAGAGCAGCAACAGCAGCTGTAACGAGCCGGTAGCCTTCATCTTGTCTCTTCTCTGCTTCTTTTTATTAGCTCATCCCTCCTTGTGTTGCTGACTTTTCTGTTACTGGCATCACGGATGGGATTGTTTCTCTTCTGCTCTGGTCCCAGGTTATTTGATTTTGCCTGTTTTCTTTACTTAAAAATTCCTGCCTTAGGGGAAAGGAATGTGTCAAACCTTTGAGCCAGTCTGATCTACTCTGGTACAGCAGTGGTTCATTTATTAAATCAAGTTCTCTCCTTGCTGTGGCTACTCCTCCTAACGTCTCAATTTCCACAAGGCTCCTTCTTACTCTTAGGAGCAATACAGAATGTTACCACTGTCACTGAATTAAACAAAGCAGACTTAGCTGAGCCAAAGTGACATAAAAAGTATTAATGTAATGAATTTGAGCCAGTTTATCTATGTTGTTAAAAAAACTGATCACATTAGCTTAGATAAAGACTCACATAATCATGAGAGTTGCAGAGGAATCTTATGAAAATTGATTTTCACCCTTTAAGCCCTAAAAATGTATTCTCTCTCACACAACCCATCCTATTTTCTAGCAAAATTAATGTAATGTAAGGAACTTCTCTGTACAATGAAAAGTCTGTTTATCAACAATTCAAAGACTTTCTAAGGAATGAGAAAGTGCAGGACATTTCATATACCCATTATCATCTGAAATGAAGAACAGATGAGCCAAAAGACAAGTGAAAATGAAAAAAAAGTTATGAATTAATCTGATTCTGTCTGAGTTCTTTAAAGTAAGCATAGCAAACCTCAACAGCCTGGGTTTTTTCCCAGCAGAAATGCATTAGCAGACTGCTGATTTTGCTGGCCTTCAGAGAGATACTAAGGAACAGAAGTTTTAATTATAAATGCAAACAAATTAAAACACTGTGGACATTTAACAAACACGGGGGCACCAGCGCTCCCTAACGTGTGCCACAGAAGAGATGAAGAGAGCCCTCAAGGAGCCAGCCTGAATCTTCCTGTTGATGTTGCTGACCCTGCAGCCCCGAGATCCGTACTCAGCCCTGTGAGAGGCAGCAGAACACAGTCCAGTTCACTTATTTAGCTTTTTAAGACACTGAATGTACTCACTGGCCTCTTCAGAAACATGGTGTGCCATGCTGAATTTTAGTGCCTTGCCCTTTTTTATACACATACAGCCAGTTTATTTTTATTTTCCCACTCTCCTCCTCTCTACCAACATCTGCCCATAAACTTGCAATCCAGCAGTGACCAAGACCCTTAGGAACTGCAGGTTCCTGGCAAGTCAGCGTAGATGATGCTCATAAAAGCTTCAGTGACCCCGACAAAATGGTCTGTGGCCATGCCCAAAGGTAAAACTGTGACAGGCAGAGGTGTAACTGTGCTACCAATCATTTAATCAGCTGAACTAACAAGATCAGCAAACAGCAACACCAAACCTGGCAACACGGAGTGGGTGCTCCCCCACATCAGGTGAAGCTGAGAGGGGGATGTGTCTGTGTGTCCACTTCACATTTGCTAAATCCTGCAGGTGACAAACCGTGTACAGTGGAGGGCAGGGAGCAAAGCACTATGATGCAGATTGCTGGCTCCAGGGATACATGGCAGAAAGGCCACGCAGTTTTGCCTCGCTGCTTAACGTAGAAAGACCAAGGCAAAGGACATCTCCTTCCCATCTGCAGGATCCCCCAATACACTTCAGAAAAAGGCTAGGGTTCTGTTCTACAGAGTCACCAATTAACAAATCCAATATAACCCTACCAACATATTGAAGGTGCTCTGTAGTAAAGGGAAAAGAACTATACAGGCTGTTGTTTCTCCCAGAACTGCAAACACTACCTTTTGCACTGGATTGTATTTGAGCTGCCAAAAGTTCTCATAGTGCCTAGTCTTGATTTAGGTGAAACAGACTCTGATTTTCATACACCATACTGCAGGTGGGAGTTTCGTGGGCACTCTGTCCAGAGGACACAGTCTTGTCTGGAATCCAAAATGCTGTCATTCTCTACTAGCTGATCAACAGAAGAAAACTGAACATTGTTTGGGTGTTTCAAACTCCATCTTCATTTCAAGTGGCACTTGACATTTCCTTACATGAAGAACAGAATATAGCAAATGCTGAAGGACTTGTGTGCTTTCTTAGGCTTGCTAAGTGCTACTTGAATTTTGACTACTTGCCCTGGTTTGGGCTGGGATTAAGTTAATTTTCTTCCTAGTAGCTGGTACAGTGCTGTGTTTTTGATTTAGGATGATGATTAGTCAAACTTCATATGGTGTATAACAACATTGTTTGCCTTTTCTACACAAAAAAAACCCCCCAAGAGCTCACACTTCTTTGGATTGGTTCTCAGCTCACTGTACCAGGCTTAATTTAGAATAGCTGCACTAAATTTTCCAAATACTGCAACTGTCTGCTACAGTATTTAGACACAACAAGTTGAGCATACATTTATTTTCATTAAATACTCAACTGCATTGTTTTAAACACTGAATTTTAATAACTGATAAAGGTTCTGCAGTAAGTTCTTTCCTTATATCTGATCTAAATGGGCAATAGTGTTGCTGTAACCAAAACTGCCTCAGAATATAAGCAAGGCTGGGCTTGCTGAGTTAAAAATAAACAACAACAAAATTTTGGGGGAGCTTGGCTCCAAGTTCCAACTTTGAACTGTTGGTGTCGAGCTCAAATCATCCTGAATACTGGAATATGTGATCATCTTCCAGTGGGAAAATTGATGTTGAAAAGGAATGGCAGTGCCATTTGACCATCAGGAGTTAAGAGGGAAATGTTTCTTAAGCATATAGGAACTGTAGTTCAGAACAGCAATTGTCAAAATTCTCAGAGTACCCCAGAGAAACCAGTGAGTTACCTTGCAATATTTTAAAAACAAACTACTGTGATGATGAATTCTAAGCAGAAATATTACATAACTGAAGCATAAACTTCTGTTTCTACTCAGATGCTTGCCAATACCAAAAGCAAAGGTGAATACCAAACCCCAAGTGACCAATGATGTAAATGAAGATCTGGCCTGTTTAGCACCTGACAGACTGTGAACAGGTTGTTCTGGACACTCAAGCAGAAGGGGCAGAACACTGAGTATCCTCTGGCTCCACCTCACTCCTTCTGGACCAGTTTCAAGCTTAACACTGGCTTTACGGCTCTGTGGCATCATGCTGGCATTCTCACTAGGAGCTGAATTTTACTTCCAAGTGAATAAGGACTTCATAGGAAATTGCTGTTGTTTTAGAAAGAGATTTTGTTTTATGTTTTGCTGGGAAACTGAAATGACTTGCAAAGGCTGCTATACAGGTATAATTTGGTTTCAGCACTTCTAAAGCTAAGGAGAAAAAAGAAGCTATAAAACTGTTTCTTTTCCACACAGAGAGCTTATGTGTCTGTAAGCTGCTCCCCACTACCAGGTTTCATGTCTGCTGTAATATGGGGGTTCTCTCCTTATGAAGCTAGACTATTAAATTAATATATTCATCTATCTTAGGCTGTAACCCAATGGAGAAATCAGATCCTATTTCCATATCTGACTGAAGCATTTAATCATGGCTTATAGTTGAGGCTTGTGAAGAGCAA
Organism: Sclerurus mexicanus; assembly: GCA_013396755.1. Taxonomy (NCBI): domain Eukaryota; kingdom Metazoa; phylum Chordata; class Aves; order Passeriformes; family Furnariidae; genus Sclerurus; species Sclerurus mexicanus. The sequence continues at coordinate 215,160 of VWZF01005680.1, forward strand.
CCCTGGTGCAGAAGTACTTTCTCCTCCTTTTTTCCACCAAAAAGAAGTCAGGAATTTTAAGACCCCAAGATGCTGGGGCCTGAATTCAGCTTCAGTGACTTTTTTAAATGTCTCTAATATGCTGTGACTTTCAGGAGATTGCACTTGGAAAAGCCTTTTTATGGCTTGGCTTTCATTTCAGCTCTCTGCATAAAGATTCCATTTAGAAAAGTTTCAAATGTATTTATGTGCAAGAGGCAGTTTCTCCTCTCTAGTCTTTTTTTGGACTGAGTGGGATTGAAGAAGGGCTATCTTGCTCAGGGCATTCCTTTTCCTTCAGTGCCTCATCCAGACAGACAACGAAACGCTGTATTTGTTTTAATACATCTTTGTGTGCTACACAGAGCGGTTTAATACTGCTGTTTGTGAAGAATGCTTTGGTCTACATTGCTGCAGGCTAGGAAAACTGTGCTTACAAATTCTAATGCACAAGGATATTGAGCTATTTTTAGGCAACATATTGCAAGGTTTCAGATAGGCAGCAATATAGTCGTGTTAGAGCTTTAAATACTTGTGACAGAATCGTGGAAATGGACGGCTGGAAGGGCTGCCCCTGCCATAAGACAAGATTAATTATATTTCGACCACCCCAGAGATGCTGGCCTAATATAGTTTCAAAGGAAGGACATCACAGCCCTTTGCAATGCTTCACTACAGTTACATTCTGACATTTCCCCTGGTTTTCTTCAATCTTTTCTTGAATCCTTCTTGCCATACTCCAAGGGGCACCAGAAGTGTTACTGCCTTCCTCGAAGGACCCCTGCTTTCTCTTCCCCATCATGATGCCATCTGACCTTTGCAAGGAAACTGCTGACTAGAACACTGGACTGATAAAACAAGAGGTTTCCTCAATGTGAAAACCAGAAAATTCAACTCTTTGCCTATGAAATTTCAGGAAGTTTGACTCAAAACACATTTCCTTCTTCCTGTTTCTCTGTTCTGGTGCCTTTTTGATCTAAAGAAACAAGATTTGTTTGATATGATTTGTGCTCCACAAATCTGTGCTGATGATTTTTCACAACCTCACTCTGCTGTTGAGGTGCAGAAACCAAATGTTCCCAAATTTACCTACTGGAATTCTCCAGTTACTAACAACTCGCCTTTACTTCTCAGGTTCTGCTCCTTCAGTTTTGATCTCCACCAGTCCAGTTGGATCTAAATTGTTCCCTCCACGTTCTTAACACTAACTGCTCTTGTTCAGAGGCAGCTTGGACACGCTCCTTCATAATACAAATTAACTCCTGCTGACTTCAGTTACATAAATATACCCCTAAATACTCTAAACTTCTTTTCAAATCATGATTTTCCTCTTCTACTACTTGTTAAAATTGTGTTATCTAAGTGATAAACTTCATGAGAACAAACAGAAAATTAGGCAAACCAGAAATACCTGTGAGAGAAAAAACCCAAACCCACAAAAACAGACAAAGTAACACCCAAGCAGCTACTAACACCTAAAACTTTTAAAGAGATTTTATAGTCATATAGTCTCACTTCATGTAATGATAGTTGTCAATAACAAAATGGGGGAGTACTTAGTTGGACTGAATGCAAATATATCACTGATTTCAATAAGTAAGTTTATTTATAAGGCAGTGACTAACTTAGTAACTATTTACATGGTAAACCAAAGTTCACGTTTAGCTCTTTGCACTGTGAAATAAATCTGGTTTTAAGCATACTTGAACCTAATCTGATCCAAGACTCCATTTAAATCCATTACTGCACACATGGAATAGAGGAGATATTTCACTGACAGATTTTACACAGAGAAGTCTGCAGGATGTGGCTGTTACAGCATCAGTGTGCTCTGTTTGGCACAAACCTGACAGACAAACTACAGAGGGAGGAAAGTAAATCACGACTTGAACAAAATGATAGCAGAACTCGTGAAAAATAGAACTCCAGATTAGTTCTACCTGTTTAATGTCCATGTACAATTCCATAAAAGCACAAACTTTAATTATTACATACCATCTATGACAACATATTATTCATACATTTTAGGTTTTCACTTGGTATTTTATTCAGTTTATAAAATTTATTCATATATTAAATCAATCAGCACTTAATATGGGCCATGCTGCACAGATTACTAAATACTTTCTCAGTCTTCAGGGCTAATTTGATACAATCACAAGTGTTAGATTTTCATTAGCCTGAAGTTTAAAAGTATAATTGAACACAGCATAATTTTAGATAGGATTTATTAAAAATAAAATGGGAGCGCTAGGTTTAATGAAAAATGAAAGCAGTAACACTCTGCCTGGAATATGTTTTTCCATGCCTCTCTGAGCTATTGTTCCTTATCTATTTTGAATTTAGCAAAATGAGCTAAGTTTACAATCTGAGCAGAGATTTTACAGTATTAGTTCTCTCTGTAAAACAGTTTCACTTTCCTACACATTTGAAAGGCTTATTTTTCTTTGAACAAAATAAACCCGCAAACTCTTGACATGGTCTTTCTGTGAAAGAAAGGTTGAGATGGGGCAGCTCCTAAAATTGAACAGGAAACAGCCAGCCTACGTTTGGTTACAAAAAGGCTATATTGACTGCAGAGTGGGAGGTACATTACACGAAACACTCCATAATGGAACAGATGGGCACCTAATATTCCTCCCAAATGACAGGCTGACTCATGCAGAGCTGTAGCAATTGAACATCTGTGAATTGCAGCCCAGCTGCATTAGGTGCTGCTGTAAACCCGCCTTGGATGGCACTGCTCAAAAGCCATGTGGACCCTCACTCAGCCCAGCAATTCCAGCCCGTGGGAATGTCCTAGTCTGCATGGCCTTTGCCCTCGGAGGGCAACCAGGATGGAAAATGAGACTCCAAAATACCAGATCTCATGGAAGCTGGAAGTGAGTCTCGGTGTGTTTCACGTAGGATGTTCAAAGTGCCCGGGTGCTTGATTCTAAGCCCTGCTGATTTCTAGAAAACCTGAGTAAATGTTATTAGGAGTTCAGTGTACGTCCCAAAACACAGGATTCATTAAGTGACCGCAGGAAATGTGTGCCATCGATTCCTGAAGATTAGGGATGTGGTCTTTTTCATGTGAAGGTACAGTGTGGGGGCCCAGTTTCAATAACCACGCTTTCAAGCATTCATTGCACAATAATTACAAAACTAATTACGAAGTTATTAAAATGTTACTTCATAAAAGCTTGTGATAATCCGACACATTCTTATTAAGATTGGTAACAATGTTTTCTTTAGGATAAACATCTTAATTACTGGGTGTCAAAGGCCTAATGATGTCTGACCCTATCTTAACCTACCGCTTTGTTACAGGTGATTACATCAAAGACAGGTTTTTCGCTTCAAAAATACTTTCTGAGAACACGCCAATGGAAAAATAACTTAGACTTTAAAAACCCAGCATTCTGGCACTCATTCAATTATTTTTATATCTTAGATCTACAAAAAGACTGAAACACTGAAAGGAAACTGAAGTGGAATAAGGCATCAATATCCTAGCAGGTAAATCTCCAACCACCACCAATCCTTTACAGGTCAATGTTTCTAAGCAGTCCCTGTTTTCTTCCCTGTGTGACCAAATTTGTCATTTCTGTACTATACCTAGAACTGATTCCACCTCCATGGAGTCGAGCAGTCTGATTGAACATCAAAAGAGATGCCCACCTGCCAATCTTCCTTTAGGCCCAAGCACATGGATGCCCTTCAAACGTGCAGAACGCACACTTCAGGATTTGTTAACCAATTGCTCTACACACCCAAAATTGAAACAATAGGTGAGAACAGAGGTGGGCATGACATTCCAGCACAGCGACTGGAGCAGGTAACCCAGTGGAGAAGAGATCTGAGCTAGAGCTCAGCCTGCCCTGGATCCTAAGAACTGACAGCACACTTTACATTCAATAGGTATTGTATGAAACGCACCCAGCAGGGAATTTTGATCTGACACAGGCTCCTCTCGCCACCCTAGAGCTGGAAAAGTCACTACATAATGTTCTTCCATGCACTTATATACATGAATAACAACTGAAATTATTTCCTACTATCAGGAAAATTCAGTTCTAAATTCCAGCTAATCATAATTCAGATTTCCTGATAGGATTTTATCGCAAAAAGGAATTTGTTTATTATTCCCCTTAATCTTGGGGGGGAGGGGGGGGGGGCGGTAAAAGGAGGAAAAAAAGGAACAATTTCACTGGGGAGTGATCTCCTGTCCCCACCTTAAGTCAATGGTAAGACTTCCATTTACTTCAGTAGGACCATACATTTATCCAAACACTCTAGGAGGTACCAAGCTCAAAGTATTCTGCTCCGAATATACTTAGTACATGAAAAGTAAAATACAAAGATGTATTTTTAATATGGAAAGATATAAATGGAAAGCCCTACAAAATCTGCAGCATGACTTCCTTAAGGAGCCACTTAAAATAATTCAGACAATGTTAATACAATGCCCAATACCACAACCCTGTTGACAGCAATGACCCTTTCTGAAGGGGAGAGGAAAACTGAGTTGCCAAAGTCTATCCTGAAGTATAGTGCCACACCTGGTTATGCCCGTGTGCTTCCCACAATGCCACCCAGTCACGGCACACAGAGTCAGCACACAGCTCCCAATGGAGGGGCGAGGAACAGAGACTCACGCTGGGAGACAAGTTGACTAAAGCAACTATAAAAACTGAAAAGTTAAATAGCTATGTAAAACCCTTACAAATGAAAACAGGATCTGCCGAGACGCCTCCTCATTATTTATCACTGCTGTTAGTATGTCTTAAAATGAGCCATTAAAACCAGCCTGGCATTGGAATTGTAATGAACTGCACAGACTAGACTCAAAACACTCCTAAACAATCGCTCATGCAGGAAACCCTTGTGACCAGTAAAATATTCTCACGACTGAGGTGTTCTGCCTTGGAGTAAGGAACAAGTTTAAAAAGTGAAAAACCATAAATTAGCAAGGTAGGAAGAAAGCAAACTGCTTTCCCAATTATCTCTGTCAAGGCTAGTTACTGCAGAAAAGGCTTTTTTAAATATAGAAAGCATGTGGGAAGTAGAAAAGTGTAAGGTTTTACTAAGTCTGAAGGTTGCATAATTGGATTTGATAAACTGACATTTTGCTTGGAAGTTTTAAAATTTCAGAAGATAAATACATAGTAAAAATAAATCTGGTTCAGCAGCTTTCACTCTACAAAATTACATGCCTTCACAAAGAAAAAGCAAATCCATTTCCCTCCTCTTCCAGAATACAGTCAGTCAATACTCCCTTCCTGCTTATACTCTCTTGCTCAATACTTTAAAAGAGTAATCTGATAAATACATGCAATCCAAGAGAGTATTAGATTATGGAATATACCTCTTCAGATCACTTATGATTCAGCCAACAGCAATTAAATGTAGTGACAGTTCAAGGGGGACTGGCTTCAGACTGACAGTAGTCTTAGTTTAGGTCTTAGGAAGAAATTGTTTACTGCGAGGGTGGGCAGGCCCTGGCACAACTGGCCACAGAAGCTGTGGCTGTCCCACCCCTGGAAGTGTCCAAGGCCAGGCTGGATGGGACTCGGAGCAACCTGGGTTAGTGGAAGGTGTCCCTGCCCATGGCAGGGGTTGGAACTGGATGATCTTTAAGGCCCCTTCCAAGCCAGGCCATTCTGTGATTCTGTGAACTCACACCAGAAACATGTTTTTCTACAAGCTTCAACTCTACCACCATCAAGAAGGAATAGTACAGACAAACATATACAACAAGAAATCAAGGACATGTTTCCTACTACCTGGAAAGCTTCACAATGATCTCCCCCCATTCACACTCTCTCAAGTAGGACAATATCACTTTTCCACAGCAAAAGCACTGAGAAATTCCAGTTCATTCAGATCAATTTCTATCACATGAGGTTGATTTTTAAAAAATCTTACATAACAGTGATGGATTAATAACCCTGTATCTTAAAACAAGAACTGCTGGTAAAACTCAAGCTCTAAATTTGCCTGCTCCTTGTTGTCATGGCTCTCACTTTGAGCCGTACTGGATGTCAGCTTCTGAGGGAGCTCCTGGACCACATCCTGCAGCGCGCAGAGCCACTGCTCTTCTCTGTTTTGGTCCTGTCATCCGGGGTCATCTAAACAGCAGACCAGCTCTCTCATCTGGGCTGGCTCTGAGGTACCTCAGTGGCCTCCTAGGGGTGAGCTGACCAGCCCAGAGCTCAGAGCAAAGTCAGAGTCAGCTTTAAGTTCCCAGGCAACAGTCTGGACACAAACAGGAAGCTCCTATCAAATGTCACTTTTCCAATGAGAAGACAAGCGTGTATAGAGGAAATTATGATGAGCAGCCAGAAAGTGAAAAGTATTAATTTGAAAGTAAAAAAACCCCATACTTTTCTGTTTTACAAATGCAGATGAGCTTTTAAAATCAGCACAGAAGCTTTACATTCCAAAGCTGAAGTTTCAAAGGCAGTTTGTTGGGAAATGAGCACTAAACCTTAGAACCTCAATTAGTGTTTAGTCACACAACTCCCTCTGAAGCCAACAGAAATCCTCCCCTGAAAGCTGCTTTTCTTTCTCACCTCAACAGAAATAGTCTATTCACAATGACACAGATTGAATAATTAGGCAAAGCTACAGAATTTCGAGCTGTTGGCTCTCATGGATGGGTTACATCACGAACTCTGTCTGTAGGCTGCCTTAGGCAACATGCAAAACTTCCTCTCCTCCAGTCTGAATAACTAAGTAGTGCAGTATCTGGAAAAACTCTGGATGTGCCAGTGCTGTACCTCATAACTAATTTGCTCATCAACAGAGATCTGAGGCTGCCCCACCTGTAGTTTCAGTTTACAAAATGTGTTGTGGAGTGAGTATACTGGCATTAAGTGTCACAGGTAAAGCAAAAATGAATTTTCTCAAAGACCAAAAGACCCCACAGCAAAAACTGGAAATATGGTCCCAACTTGGCAGTTCCAGACAAGGACAGTGCATTCAGTACTTGGCCATTCAAGCACTGGGATCTCAAAGACTTTGAAGCGCCAGTTGCCCAATCCATCCCCTGGGCAGAACTGTGAACAAAAGTAGGAAGTGCAGTCAAGCTAGCTCTCTTCCTCATCTAAATAAAGCCTCTTCGGATCTCTGACACACAAATGTTTTTGTTCCTGCTTTGTTCGTTCACCAGCACAAAGCATACAGGAGCCATCCTATCTGCCTTCAGCCACCTATGCCTACCTAAGCCACGTATTTTTGTTTCCTCAGGTCTGTAGGGGCTTGAGATGGTCATGGGGCAATTCAGATCCTCACTGACTGTAAAGAGAGCTAGAACTGAACAGCTGCCTCTAACTAAGTGGTGAATTTATCAGCTATAAATGCTTCAAGTTAAGCAAAAGTAAGCTGACAGTTCAAGGGAATTTTTCCAGCACCACAGAGCACCTGAGCTAGAGCGGTATAAATGAAATCCATTTAAATGTGATAGATCAATTCTGCCGTTCTGCATTGGTAGAGGTAAGAACAGAGCTGTTCTTTTCTACTCACAAACGCCTCTGACCTCTAGAAACCATTACCCATTGTATAAAAACAGCCATCTGTGGGACCTCTCCCCGTGCTGTCAGTTTGGTTTCTTAGAGCAGTGTATTTTCACTTAAGGAGCAAAGCAGTTTTGCAGCGTTTGTGGCAATCTCACCACTTAGCTGCCAGCATTGCTTAGTTACCTTCCTTTCTTTATCTCTGGGCAAAATCAAATTTACAGTAATAAACCACAATGGTCATATCTGCAAACTCATACTGTCACAGGTCAACTACGGAGATGGAGGTTTTGTAGCTCTAATGAAGGGCTCTGGGACGTCAGATTTATCGAATGCAAAACTCCACTTCTTTCCCAGCTTTCCTGAACAAGAAACAAGACAAACAGCAACTCTCCCTGAGTGGGCCTAGGGTAGAACTTTAATCTCGCTTACCTAGATGCAGTGTGGAGTAACTGTGTTGATGTAAAGGCAGTTATTTCAGCCATGAGACACTATTAGAATCTGGCCTCTGATTTTCATTTTAAACCTTGATTAATCATATAAGGAACAGAGGGGAAAACTAGAATCTTCTAGTTGTGTATTTTAGTGGCCATAGCTCTGTTTGTTTAGCATGCTTTAACTGGGAAAATAAACTGTGCACTGAAGGATTTCTGACAAACACTGGCATTGTTTAGTTTGTCCCTAAAACTGCGCAGAGTCTGAAATGTTTCCTTATTCTATTCCCCTGCTCTTTCCGCTCCAACAAGGATAGGTCAGCAGCAGTAAGGAGCTTAGCCCATCTGCTCTCTGAAAAGATCTGAGCACTAATTCCTGGCACACAGGTGGAGTCTAAGTATGACATCTCCTCAGGAGTCCATGTCTGTCACACCAACCAAGCATTCTATTAAAACCAGTTTCCTAATGACTCTCATTCTGTGCCTGCACTCTCAGAAAACAAGAAGGAACCCACCAGAGCGACACAGCTATTCTTTTCCTTATCTTTTACTCGGCAGAGTATTTATAAATCGTGAACTTGGCACTTTGGATTTCTGCTCTTTCAGGCTGCAGAATATGCATAAAACACCCTGTGACTCCCTTTGTATATCCTAAACCCCGGTATTCACAAGTGTAGGATGCCTGCTTGTAATTTTCCCACTTATCCTGTGATTGCGATACCAGTGTTGGTGCTGAGCAGCTCAAATGGAACTGCACTAAAGTAAGGAGCTACTGCTGCTTTTGTACTTCTGGAGGTGACTGTCTACTCTTCATGTTGCTGTACAAAATGAATATTGCTAAGGGTGACTGGGGAGAAAATTACCCAGTGGCCATATCCAGCTGTAAAAAACACCACAGGAGTTAATTACTTAACTAACCTAAACACTGGTTACATGAGGGTGAGGGGAAAACGGACTTGCTTGGTAAAGTTACAAGCAACTAAAACTAACCTTCAGATGGAGAAGTCCCCAAGTTTGAGTTTTTGTTTGTTTTCAGTAGGAGGAAACACACTGCAAACCCTGCCCACAATGTCTGCACAGACAAAGGCTACCTCAAGGTTATTATTGTCCACTTAATGGTTTCTTAATTTCTTCCAATGATTAGTATTAGCAAGTTACATAAACTTTAGTGATTTGAAAGCCAGGGCAAGGTATCTGGAAACAACTCTGAAGAAATGCAGCATGATCCTATCACAGTCACAGAACTTGGCCCTCACAGCTTGATTTTAGTTTTCAAGGTTACTTTACACATTAGATGATGCATCATCCACTGAGATCAATGGCTTGGAAATATCTTTGGAATGTCAAGACTTAACAACAAATTCCTCTTTAAGAAAGCTAAAAATACCTCAGAGGTTTTGCAGTAAACTACTGCAGTGTGGGATATGAGGCAGAAAATATATATTTTCATTTTATTTTAGAAGAGGATACTCTGTTTGAACAGCCATAAATATGAATACAAAATTTGAATTGCTTCTTTCTTATGCTAGTGGCAAAAAAAACCCCAAAATAAATCAAAACCAAAACAAAATTCATGTCTTGATGCATTTGAACTATACTAAGAGCAAACAGGTACCTTTCTCTGCTGAGTTAAAGAAATAACATCCCCTGGTCATCCAAACTAGGCACCACAAATCAATGAGAAGTTCCTTCTGTAAGTGTGTTATGAAGAAGACACAAATCACAGGCTCCTCAGTGATTAACTGACCGCCAATAGAGATGTAATCTAGCAAACACATTTACTATGGGGTTATTTACCTCAGGAGTTCCCTGTGTGAGCTTTGCACGTTTCTACTCAAACTTACCTCAGTGTTCCACAGTGGGATATCAAAGAACTAAAAAAAAACCCAAAAAAAAAACCACCATGAGGGACTTTTTCTTGTGGTTACTCAATCAGTGTAAATCTAGGATTAGAAAAGATAGATTTGGGTCTCCCATGCTCCCCTCAAAGAAGGACATTATCTAAAAACAACCATGACTGACCTGGAAGCCCTTTATGACAAGTGGTAAGAGTGCAGTTTCCCAATGCCAAAATGCAATGTGTACCTTGAAGACTTCACTAAAATATTAAATCCTCTGTTATCACCAGCTGCGAATCAGCAACACCATCTACTGCATCCTTTCTTTACTGGGATGCAACCAGTAAGGGCAGTGTCCCACAGACAGAGGTGCCACACCAGTACTGGAGGTGAATTCTGTCCTGTGCCTAAGAAAAACCAGCAAGCCAGCCCAGTCTGATCCTTGCTAAATCCTTCTGGGATGCGAGACAAAACAGGCTTCAAATATACCCTTTCTGCAAAGCACCGAGACCACAGGGAAATCACGCGCTTTTGTTGTTGCTGTGTTTTCTAAGCATTTTGTACAAAACCACTTTCAAAATTTAAAAACAACTCTGAGGAAGTTCACAAATCGAACCAAACTTTCAACTTCCAAAGCTCTCTCTTTCCTGCTGTGAGGACATCACACGGCAGATCTCTCCTGGTGCTCACAGGAGCAGCTCCTATCCCAGCTCAGTCACCTGCTGATAAGACTACAAAGAGCTCTGATCCTTCTTTTTTTATTGTCTAGCTACAATAATCCAAGGCACTGAAACCCTGAGCACTGTGAAGCCCACAGAGGGATCCCAAGGGAGGAATAACTGCCAGAGTTATTGAGCTTGCACAGAGGTATTGGCTCTTGACCTCTTCTTCCCTTCCCTGCTATTCTATACATATTCCAGGCAGTTAAGTGTTCCCTGGAGTGTAAAAATGGTTAAAAAAAAAAAAAGGCGCAAAAACGAGGTGGAAAAAGCCCACCACTTAAAAAAATCATAACAAGGAGTTGAAATGAGAAAAACTTGAGGGCCAAGTATCAATTATATTAATGCAGTTACACTAACTAAGATTAGAACTGTTCCTTGTAGCGTGTGGATTCTCTGCCCGGTTTACATTCCTACAGCTTCTCGTTCGGGTGGCAAACACAGCTCAGATGCCAAGGCTTAGCAAGCTGCCTGATTATTCGCTGGGTGCGTGTCCCCCCTCGCTCCGATCTCAGGGTGTGCGCAGGGGCCGTCAGTCAATGTGAATTACTCCGGCCCGTTCGCAGTGGTCAGTGACACACGCTGCTGCCATCGCACGGAGGCGGCCGCAGCCGGACCGCTCAGAACTCACGGCAGTCTTCCTCGCCTCCCCATTCCGCAGCTCCTCACCACCTTAGAGAGCTGCCTTTCTGTCCCCACGTAAGCTTCGGGTTTAAAACATTTATTACAAGAACAGGGATATATAAAGATGATGTGAAGTGTCCACGAATTTCAAGATTTTTCTTCCCATGGAAGCTTTATGTTTGGCAAAAGCAAACAGAAATTGTTGAAAACAACTGAACATCCACAGAACGTCCTGGAGCAGCACGCGGTGAAGCTCGGTGTGGGTTCCTACATCTGATGACATTCAGGGCATTGCTCCTTTGGTGAGAGGGCTCAGCACACGGCAGGGAATTGTGACATGGGAAATGGGAATTCAGCCTGGGAGCCCGGTGAATACAAAACCAAGGAAGGGGCAGCTCGTGGCAGGACAGCATGCCGGGATTTAAATATTGTAGGTTTAAATAAGTACCTTCCTTTGAGAAATCAAAACAATGACCAAGAATATTTTCTGAGGAAAGCAAAGATTTTCTGCAAGACCATTTTCATTTTGTTCTAACCAAAACTTTGGATCCTGGCCAAAATGCCCATGGAAAGGAAGATATATACTTGCAAGATAAACTAGAAAACACAAGGATATAATACAGATGTCACATGATAAAGTAGGTAAATACAAAGAAGAGTTCTTACTTCAAACCACTCCCACTGAAAATTTTAGGAGGCAGCACAATTTCCTCCATTGAGAAATGCAAACTGAATTCACAAGCTCAGTGTGAAGATATATCTATCAGTTCACACAGATGGGGAAAAACACCAGGAAGAGAAGAAAAGTACCCAAAGACAGAAAGTAAGCAGAAACAGAAGTGACTGAACAACCAACATTTGATGTTTTTTCCCTTAAAAAAAGCAGACTAATGTTACAGTAGTGGGAATCTGATTAACAGCTTGAAGTGTATTGGCAAGATAACCAATGTATTTGAGCAAAGAAAGGTCTGAGAAAGACATGAATTGAGTAAAACATAAAACACTAAGATCTTAAACGTGACCTGAGCACAAGCCATGCTTTGTAGACAGCCCAAGGAAGACATGGAGACATGCAGGACACAAGCGTGGTCCTTCACACCAGGGAGTCTATTTGCTGCTACTCTATAGGTCAGCTGCAGCTACAACAGACACAAATTAATGCCTCGTTAAGGTTTACTATTTGAGTGCTAGGTTTAAGTGCACAGAACAGGCACTGCTGTTCAGCAGATTCCTCAGCTGCTCTAAACTCCACAATGAGGCCAATGGTGCCATATCTGAGGCTCCCTGACATTTTCTGTAGGCAGGATGGCAAGTAATGCCCAGTTCCTGCACATTATTTAATCCAGCCAAGTGCATGGTCTCCTGTTTCAGGGTTCCACTGCAGTTTGCTGAGGTACAAAAACCCCACTGCATCATTCACGTCACCTTTAAGTACAAAAAAGTGTATTCTTCCAGAACAATAAAGTCAGGACGCTTGATTTCAACATTACTGTAAACCAGAACTGCACAATACAGACCACACCTCCACAGAAGAATTAATCACTTACTCTTCAATTTGTGACTGTCATCTAAAACTAGCTAGCAAATAGGTAATTATTTTTATATTACTTTCCTGAAGACACTGGTTATTGTCACTCACTAATTAAGTTGTTCTGCTACTCCTTTGGCTCTTCCTTTTAGATGATGAATGGCTCTAGAGCCTACCGTAAGCCAGGCTCCCCAGGCTGCAACATCTCAGCAGCTGCTGCTGCTGCCATATCCATGGCCTGGCGTCATTAAAACACAGCTACAGCACAATTATGGGGTTCTTGCAGTATAACCTCCCTCTGATTTAGCGAGTCAGGCTGGCAGCTCATATGTTCAGCTTTCTACATTACTTAAGATGCAATTATGCAACATATAAAGCCCCCTTTAATATAAATGTCATCTCTTTATGACTCGTGTGTTCATTAGAACTCTTGATGCCTGTAATGTTTTATGAGTGTTATGTCTCCAGGTTCTCAAGGAGAAGTGATAAAGTCATAAAAACTCTGGTATTTGCTTCCTTCTCCTCACCTTTCATCTTCTATTTACATGAGGTTGCACTAATGCTGTCAATTATCCAAGCATCATTTGGTTTTGGGAAGATGTACTTTTTCTACCTGCTGCTTAGATAAGAGAAATGCTCTGAACTGTATAATTTCAATTTTTTACAGCATGCATGGAAAGAGGGAGAGGTTATTGCTGAATTTTAGGACAGTCCTGATTTTATTTATGACTTCAGTATTGCTTTTCATTTTCATTTTTGTGATAATGACTTGCTCTCTTTGATATGAATTTTCAAGGTCCTTTGTGAACTCTTCCTTGCCATGGTCTCTCGTATAGATTAAAAAAAACTTCTGAATGCTTTATGAATAAAGCTACCAATTAAAGCCTCATACTGCCTGGGATGAAAGGAACATATTTCAAATAATTCACAGGCACACAAACACCAGACAATAACGTAATGAAGCTGCGCTTTTGCGGTGGTAGGACCTTCCTTCCTGGTGATGTCCTGCTGTGACACACTCATCTAGTCCAGTGAGGAGCTTTGAGGATAGACCAGTGCTGGTTCAACCACTGCTACCATAATTGGAGGCACCAGTGAATAATAACAGGCCTGAATTATTTCACAGGAAAGACTTACTAATGCATTAGATTTCAAAGGAAATTGCTTCTTTCAAAGGTGTTATGGTCTATATCTACGTATATGCATACTTTGGGTACAGGCTGCGACATTCTAGTTTTCCAAACATCCAGCAATATATTCACAGTGTCTCAAACCCTACACCAAGATAGAACTTCTCCATATAATTTTACTCAGTTTTACTAACATTACAAAATATTTCAACTTTGATAAATCTAGGATTCACTGGATTGCACAAAGAGAAGACAACCTATCCTTTACTTGATTATTGAAGAGAGAATATACTAAAGAAACATATCTTTTGCTGCTGTTCAAATTATAAAATTCCACAGGGACTAAATTTGCTACTCAATGACAAAAAAATAATTTGTAAAAACTGTCTTAACTGGCTCTTGTCAAAGGTGGTGTAAAAGGTTCATGACCTGTTGCTGATTGGACTTAAACGTTCTACAGAGGCACATTATAGTGATGTTTCATCTTGGCTCCCCAGAGAAATGGTAATTTTATAGCTGTTATTGTTGCTGTGCTGGTTGTTTTTAAATCTCAATACAGCTAGTGCTTTAGGACAACAAAGCCAGAACCAGTAGTAATCCTCCTTAGTATGAAATAGTATCATCCTGGATTAAATGAAAATAGGAACAATACTTTCAAAAGCTTCTTTCTACTAAGACAATTACCAAAATGGCTGAAATCTGGTACTTATTTATCAAATAGCTAACCCAAATAATAAAATAGCGTAACTTGTTTCCAAGGAGCCGAAGTTCTGCAGGACTCCAGAAAGATCATTAAAAACAACGAGGGATGGAATACCAGTGAAGATTCTGATTCCTTCAAGTCTCCTTCCAACTGAGTTAATTTTGGGGCTGTTCTCCCCAGGGGGAATCTCAGGGGCCTGAACTCAGGGTCTAGGCTCAATACCATGATGTGGGCAAGGGAGAAGGTACCGAGACACCAGGACTGATCAGGAGCATTATTAAGTACCTACTTTACCACCTTTAAAAATCTTAGTCAAAGTTATTAAATGCCTTTATGAAATAGGAACAACTACTGGTGTTACATTCCAACACAAAATGAAGCAATTAGTGTAGGACTTCAGTAGTTTACATTATCTCTGCAATAATAAATTCTGCACTTACTTTTATTAAACTTGATGTAGGGAGGAGGTCACACAGAATTACTCCAAAAATGAACAAACCCCCTCCAAGTTACTCCCTGCTAGTTTGTCTTGTCTCTACATCTGTCACTCACATTGAAAAACCCTTTGGAAAATGAACTAAACCACATTTCCTTTTCAGAGCAGTAAGTATGATGTACACATTAAAAGAATATAATTAATAATGTATTTATGTGCCAAGTCACAGAGACACATCAAGGATCTTTAGCTGTGTTGTTTCCCCCAACCATAAGGTTTTTTTGACACAGAATTTCACCCTCAGAAAACAGCATAAAATCTGCAAGTTGTTATAATAAGCCAGGCCAAACTGCAAAGGGAACCATTCTAAATTCCTAATTTAATTGTATTCTTTTTTTCATATACCCATCATTGGATTCATCACCTTCCAGTTCTCCACATAAGCAGGCAAAAAAGAGGCTGGGGAAAAACAGTGTGTTTTGTCAGGAAGGTTCGGGGCACCCTTCCTGTGATTTCATGCCTTTTTTAATGCCAATTCCTGGGTTTCTTTCTCTGCCTTGAGTGTGAGAAGTTTTCAGGAAGGAACTGAGTGCCAGCAACTGCTGCTGCCAAGGAAGAGCACAGCAACAGGGGAGAGCTGGGAGCAACACAGGACCACCTCATGGAGAGAACTGCTCCAGAACATACCCTAAAAACCTGTGGGAAATCAAAAGGATACCAGAGCCAGCTATAGGTGCCTTTGGGGTTTGGGATTTTTGAACAGAAAACCAAAATGCAGAAATATCTTCTATTACTACAGGTATTTTCTGCAGCAGTGCAACAGCTTCTTGTATCTTCAGTATTCTTGACTTCACAACTCCACAAAGAGAGCCATGGATACTGTACTCAAGCCCATCAGAATATACACCACCCATATTATATTCTAATTATAGCAGCTCAGGCTGAGTATTCGCAGTAGTTAATTTTGATTATTAAGCATCACCATACCCTCCGGCCAAGTTTGGAAGCAGAGACCAGCCAAAGCACATCTCTAATGCTGTCTGCATTCCCCACGGTACCTCACTGTTTCCTCTCTCCCCTGGGATGTGCCTTCTGAGCACTGAGGCTTCAGGTTAAAATAAGACCAAATAGATTCCGTATCTGTATCAAAACATGTGCATGCTAAGTTGTTTTTGGGGGGTTGTGGGAGTGGGGCTTTTTGTCTTTTATTTTTTTTTCCTGAGGTACATTTTTAATTAAATGTCAAATCCAGCTTGGCACTGGAAAAACACTGTATGACTCTTATTTGAGGAAAAGCTGTCAGCTTGTCTCTTCCCCTGTCAAACTCCCATCTGCTCTACAGAGATTAGTTTGGGCTATGGGATCACCATTTGTCAGGGTATTATTCTGTATATGGCTCAATAATACGCAATACAGGGTGTAAAAAGGACCACCTATGGTTCTGGGTTACAGTTTCCCAAAGTACTTGAGGATATTTGGGCAATTTTCCATGTCACTCAATTACAAGAAATGTAAAATATTGCTCAGCATTAGAGCAAAGGCACAAAGAGCAGATCCGTTCACATCTGTCACTCTTCCAACCAATTTTTAGTATTAGTTGAGCTATATTTAAAGCAAATCCTGTTCTTCCCAGAAGTGACATTTCTACACTCTGGTGGCCTAGTAGACAGAACAAGGTTTTAAAAGGTGGTGTTCCTGCTTTTCTTGAAAACTACTGACTTCATTGCACAGCCTCAAGGAAATCATTTCATTAAGTCTCAGTTTTCATTCTGCTAAGCGGTTATTGTTTTGCACTGACACCTTAACTGCTTTAGGATCCAGCCAGCTCAGTGCTCCAACTCATTCCCAGCTGCACACATGCACTGAATTTGATTAGTTCTGCTATCAGGTCTTGGTAAGGCCTTAATTATCTGCTTGAACTTCTTCCTTTGTCTAATTTATCTACTGGTGTGATCAGTTCTACATCCTCTCCCACAGTGCTTGCAAAAATTATGTAAATAATTTGAGGACCAGAAGAACATTTCATTATATGGGTCCCAGCTACATGTGGCTTTAATGGGAGCTATCCCGAATAGATTATTGAATAACTGCATGTCATATCAATATCAATGCAGCTCATCTCCACTTCACTATAGATCTTTCTGCCAGAACATATTAAGGTTTAACACCTCTCTTTGATCCCCTGGCTGTTTCTCCCCTCCAAAGACTGGAAGCCAGGATCAAGTGAAGACCCTTTAATAATCTCACATCACAGCTTGGGGCTCAGAGGAGGAATCTTTGAAGGGCTTAACATGAATAAGAGAAGCACAGCAGAGACACCTTACGTGAGAGGAGAATGGAGTCTAATTCACTGCTAGCCTCTTCCCATGTGCTCAGCTAATTAAACCCCCTTTAATCACCGTACATTTACCATAATGAGAAAACACCTGCATTATGCACAGTAGTATGTCATGGCACATCTCTGTACACAACAGAAGAGGCAGATAAAAGATAAACCTGCTGTGAGATATAGTTGTAACTAGGTCATACAGATTTGTCCTCCAGCTTTGAACAGAGGTATACACCAAAGATCACAATAAACGTGACGGAACCCATACAAAAGTGGATTTCATAGTAACTCTCAGTCAGTCCTGGAACATTCGGCATCAAGACAGGGGCATGGGCCCTCAGAAGGAAGATATTCAAGATAGCAGTTTAACTCTGTTAATTTTATTGGGAAGCAGAAATAAGTTGGTCATATTAATATTCCAGTAATGCATTATTTAAAACAGCTAAAGCAGTATATGAATTATAGTCAGCAATTCAAAATAATGTCCAAGAAACAAATTTCACACTAAGAGACAGGAAAACCATTAAGCAAACATGAAAAACAACTTTTATAGTGGGCTAAGTATATACAGATGTATACATTTAGTCATGATGAAGAGGTCAGGAGGAAGCAAGCATGGCTGTATCACAGTTTTCCATCAAACATTCCACCTGTCTTCCATGCCACACTATTATTCAACCAGCCACAAGAGACCCAAGATTTCCAGAGCTGGAGATCAGGGAGTAGCTTGGAAATGGGACAACCAAAATAGCATTGAGCCTGCCACATAATCACTAATTCTGAGTTTCTTACAGCCCTCTGCACAAGCTCTGGTTGGCTGTTGGAGGCAGGGCTAGAGCAAGTAGGAACACACTTTGAAAGCCTAAGAATTTATAACTTTCTTATAGTATATACTTCTGAGGCCCCTACATAGTATTCAGCTGTCTTACTGAGAACCTCAACATTTCCCCAAACTTCCATCTTTGGATTCAAATTGGCCATGTCGGAAGTTACTCTGAATGGGGATTCATTTAGGTCCAGAGTTAAACTTGATGCATGGCACAGTAACCCTTGTTTTAACGTGAAACCTAGTGAATGTAATGTCATTCACACAATACCACAATAGCCAGCCCTGCCCAATGAAGTTTACTATACTCAGTAAAAACACCAAGGTAAGGACGTATCATACCTTACAGTCATTTAGTCTTCAAAGTTAAATTCAAACTTCAGTAAATTTCCCCAACTTCTTTTAAACATCTGGCTTCCCTGGCATTGAGTGGCCCTAACAACACAAGATGCAACATGTCTTAAAACACGCAGTGTCCTACTTTCAGTCCAATACTCTGTTGTTTTCAAATATTTACTTAAATTTTGTTTGTCCTGCAGACCATATGCCACGTGTAGAAGAAACAGAAGATCTCACGTGCTTCTCATTTACATTCACAGTGACTTGTTTCTCTTTCAAGTTTAGTTACATGATGAAGAAATAAACATAAAAGGCAGCTGGTTATTCTTCGTGTTAGATGTGTACTTTTCTAGCCTTCTACTTCTCTGTCCCTCTAACAAACACCGGCTTTTGCATCCTGATAAAGCTAACAAAAATTAAGATGTAGATGTTGCCAAACTGCATTTTCCCTGTGATTAATCTGCCCTAGTAAGTGTCCTTAACCTGTGCAGATAACACATGCACATGAAAAATGAGGGAGAATTATTTCAGAAAACGTCCCCATGACATACATCAGATTCATGTTTTACTACAAAAACCTCGAGCTAGCTAACCACACCAATCTTTCCTGTGCATATACTCAGAAACAATCAAACTTCAAGGAACTCAGATCTCTACATCCATACTTGGCATTTCTTTTCAAAACATCCAGTGAACTCTGAAGTAATGGAAAACTTCCGTGCTGTTTGGCATTAAAATCATACCTGCAGGACATTACATATGCTGACAGCCTCTACTCAGAGATGCTAAGAGCTTTTAAAAGCTAAAAAGCCCAACGTGACATTGGGCATCCCATTGAGTTTGTTAGACATATTTTAAAAAAAGAGGCCATAACATCCAAAGCAGAAAAATCATCTGCCATAAATACTGCACCTCATGTTGCAGCCCACAGTCAGGTCAAATGTACTCTGTTGTTAGGGAGCATCCCATCTTCAGGATTCCCAGCAGTCACTCTTTGATTGCATAAACAGAAGTGCCCCGGCTGCACTTGAGTGGGCAAGGAGATGTTGTGTGTGCTCACAAAACTCGTGTGGAAAGGGGAGCGAGCACTGTTTTCCTTTAAGCAGCACACTGCCTCGGAGCCGTGCATTTAGCACAGGGGAGAGAACCTGACCTTCTCAGACAGCTGCTTTGCAGCCCTCGTGTCCTCCCAGCAGAGATGGGAAGTCAGACCGGGGGCTGCAGTACTGCAACACTGCACAAACTAACAACTCCTTAAAATAAAAAAACAAAACACCCATTAGACCAACTCAGCTTTTGGTTTATTGCTTCAGATTGAATTCAGCGATTTGCCTTCCACCAATCTTTGAACCTTTCTGTGCCCTTACATGTAAGTTTAAAGATCCCTCTCCCAGTTTTCAAAGCAAACAATTCTATTTATTACCAATGTTGGAAAAAATAGGGAAAATGGCATCTACATATCCAATCTACACAGCTGACTGGGGTGTATATAAGCTGCTCTTTGCTCTCACTTCAAATTCTGCTTCAAAGTAAATATATTCTCCTTAATCCATTAACATACTGACTTCCCCTCTCATTTTAAATTTTCTGTGTAAAAGGTATCTTCCATCTCTGAAATAGTTCTGTTGCTTCCCCCTCCACCCCATTCTACTCATATTTGCTTCACATTTTTTAATACTGGGAATTTTTCCCCCCTAGCCTAAACAGAAAGGGATCCACAGTAAGACGTAATTACTTTTTTCAGTTCGGGGTTAGGATTTTTTTGGTTGGTTGGTTTTTGCTATGGGCTCAATAAAAACTGGTAGATTTATCCAGGTTAATCTCAGACCCCAGTAATATTAAGCAACAGTGGTTCTTTAAAAATACTACATAGATGAGTTTTCACATCTGCACCTGCAAACAGCACACCATAATAAAAATGGTTGGCTGGCTATTGGTAGGTGGTACTTTTGAGTTCAATAAAAATAACTGCACTGAGATAAGAAAGCGTGGAAGTCCTTGAAGGGCTGGATATAAAGCTTTTATTTCCAGGATTTAAGAGAACCTGAAACAAATGCTACACAACTTTTGCAGTTATTAAGCTGTGATTATCCACCCACCCCTTTTTTCAATCACTGCAAGGTACTACCTGTTTAATTTCTGTTGTCTAAGTGACCTGCAAGCCCCCCGAGAGTCCTGGCTGTTAACTAGATGGCTCTCGGATTTCATTTTTAAATAAACATTTTCAAGCAATTCCCCTGGCTAAGAGAATGAGGATCAAGAGTAAAACAACACTAGTTTGCTTACAGTATGTGTGCAGTAGCAGACAGAATGCTTTCAGCCTTGTCACCACACATCTCGTGCTTTCAGATGCTGCCCTTATAGGTTCTGAAGTAACTGCACAGAAATGAGGGGAATACCATGTGTTCTCTGAGACAAAGGAGCAGTTTTCAGCAGCTCAGAGAACATTTCAAACATCAGACAAAAGATGAGAGAAGGAACACAAATGCCTCTGGAAGACTCCATCGTTCTCCTCCCCCCCTGAAGCCAAGAGCACTTTGAAGAGCATTCCCACTCCAGCAGACTTACAAAATGCATTCTGGCTCTTATTGTGAAAGCACTGCTGTTTTCAATGGCTTTTTGCATTGTACCGAAGGGCTTCTCCTAAAGGATTTCTGCTTTCAAGGGGGAGAACTATTCTCTGTGACCCTCTGAATGTGGGGCTCAGGACTTGTTTCAAGGGGGAGACTGATAGGCCACTTCTAGGATTATACCAGAAGTGTTGTGCTTTGGTGGCAACAGCTCACACAAATCAAGTGCTCAACTGAGACAGTGGAAGCAGGAGGAAGACGAGAAATGAAACTGGTTTTAAAAAATAGTAATTAAAAAAAGGTACACTGCTCAAACTTGCAAAGCTCTAAAAATAGAGTACCAAATAATTCTTTGTTTTATACTCCCTACTCTTTTCCAAGCATGAGCCACCACAGAGGGGAAATTACCCATGACCTTTCCATTTATTAACAGAAAGCAATTCTATTGAATTCACACACACTTGGCTAATCCTGGTGAAAAGTTAATGCTTGTTGAAAAATAAATTTTGAAGGAATTTTTTTTTATTATTGTTTCTTACATCAGAAAAAAATAGAAGCAAAAAAGTACTTCTCCTTCCAATAACACTGCCACGTGTTGGGGCTGAGATTTCCAGAAGGACAGGTTTGCTAAACAAGATAAGTTACACTGGTTTAAATAAAAGAACTGCCTTCTTTAGACAAACATTAAGGTTTTATCCCCGTAATCTTATTTCATCTGCTTTTTAGACAGCAATAAATTTCTGGTGCTCTCTCAAGTTCACAAGTGTCCATATAAACATTTAATAAAAAATAATTTGCATTTATTGGGCTTTAGTTAACCTTCATGTAACCAGCTGGACCACAAGGAGGTCATATAAATAGTCCTTTCCAGTCTGTGTGTAAAACATGTTTCACTGTGAATTTCAGATCACATTGCAGGAGGAATCCCACCATCTGTGCCCAAAATGAGGATGTTTCTCCAAGGAAACACAGGTCAGCAGCACACAGCAGCACTTTGTGGCTAGATCGAAATGATCTTCAGGCATTTTGAAATAATGCAAACGATCTTCAAGATAGAAACCTGACCAGAAACCAGCAGCATCACAGAAACAAGAAAAACTACAGAGATGCCCCAAGTCAGCTACATAGAATTCTTACAAGCACATATTCTCTCAACTATTCTGTTTCATTTGAGGGGGAGAACATGCATCCACAATTATTTAGTGCTCTGCCTTCTTATGCTGCATGTTTTTATAGCACTAAGGAACTTTTGCATCATTTGCCATCTCAGCTAGAAAAGATCAACATATAAGCTGAACCTAGAAGCACAACTGTTTAAAATAAAGAAACAGTTTTGACAGATAAAGCTTAGGGGTGGGAGGACTTATTATTTAGGTAATAGTTGCTGAATGCTGTTAAACAAACAATGGAAAAGGGAACCTCTGCCTTCTACCAGAATTAGCTGTTTATTTTCAAAGTGAGGTTTGTCTACTGTGGGTAACTGATTGGATATGAATTTGGACATCAGAGGAGGGAATAATTTAAAATACAAATTTTAGACAAAGCTTTGAGTTCCTGATTTGTATTTGCAAGGTAGTGCTCAAGAGAAATTGTTCTTATTCCCTATGTTGACAGGTTGTTCTCAGCATTTCCCCTAATTATTTATGGCTCTGAATCTTAGAGTGCTAATACTGCCATTAACTTTTTTATCTTTACTTTTTAAAATATAACAAACACTGGAATTTTTCAAGACAAGCTTTACTGACTATTCACACAAGGTACTTCAGTGTCTTCGGTGAGGACAATGCATCAGAATAGTCTCCAATTTGATTTATTAGCAAGCTCATTATCTTAGGACTTGGAATAAAATATTAAATACTCATCTTTGACTCCTGGCCATGAGATGCTAATGCATGTGAAGGTGAACTGTGCATTCACGCTCCTTTCATGCTAATCTCAGGCCTTCCCAGTGGCTTTAACACATGATCAGATTTAATAGCACAAGAACCGCCTGTAAGCCCTGCTTTTATCAAGTAAATCAGAGCATCCTGAGCTGGAAGGGACCCACAAGGATCAAAGTCCAACTCCATGAAACAAGAGATTCATTTTTTAAACACAGACATTGCAAAACATGATGTATGAGGATGACAAAGCCATCCTACATCAGCACCTCTCCCAGACATTAGCATTTGCCTTTAAACAAACATTAGAAAAAGTAGCAAGAGTGTAGAAAAAGCATTAAGTCTGCCTATGAGACAAGAACCACCTCTGCCACTATACTCAGTATAAGAGAGATTTTCACGTACAAGAAGGCCCAAAATGTTTAAAGAGCTATGTGTTTTCATTTAAACTGTCAATAAGCAACATTCCTAACACAACATGCCATTTGAGTCATCACATTTTTGGGATGGGACTCTGGTTACTGCATGCCCAGCCAATACAGTTCTGTATCTGGTACCAGAGACTGTCACAAACATCCCTGAACTTCAGAGATGATCTAATATTCCCTATCTGCCCACACAGAAATGAAATATTGCTCCGTAACCATAGGCACATATTTGGCAAATGATGGCTAAGCAGAGGGAGGACAGAAGTCTGAAAACTGTTAGATGGATTAAGATAAAGAAGTTAGTGTTCTATATGCAGTAATAGCAAAAATAAGAAAAGGAATATATAGTGTCAAATCAAAGAAAAATATTTTGACAGACTGTAGAGAAATTTTCCAGGGAGATTTCCAATTGAAATGTCACTATTTTTTAAAATGAATCTGGGAAAGCAGTTGGAGACAGTCTGAGAAAGTAAAAACTCAGACTGCATGAGAAGTGCAATCCATTCCCAACTTCTGAGATCAAAGTACACACACACTAAAACACACCCACAAAGGCACCACTGCACCATATCCTAATCCTTCCTCATGCTTATGAGAGGAAAGGCAAACTGGCATTCATACATATCTGAAAACAGCTACCTGAGAGGTTGTTTAACATGTTCCAATGCCTCATTGGTAATTCCTGTAAGGACAGAAAACTGATGTAAATAGAGGATAGTCCAAAAACTATCACAACGTTACCATCTCTCATCTGACACTCTAACAGAAATGCTCCCTTGTGTAATGCTCTCCTGGGACTTTTATTCCCATTAGCTATTTTGTCAATTGTATTTTATTCTACAAAAGATAAATATCAAGCTGTCTTGAGATATTAAATTCTTTCCTGGTAATACTTCTGTTGGGAGCATTATCTCAGGACATTCTTGAACAGTTCTGCTGGCCTGGCCTTAAATGTCCTCTTAAGTCCAAAATAACCACCTGTTCTTCCTCCCTAACTCTTTATTTAATTCCAATTTCGAGTGTAGTATCTTGTAAAGGTGGATACAAAGTATGAATTAATTTACAAAACTGCATGCAGTGATAGGAAAACCCATGCTAACAGGTTTCAGTTTATATGAAGCTATTACCACATTTTCCAAGACTGAAGTCTCCCATAATTACTGAACCTACAATTTCTACGGGACTGTTTCCCACCTTTAAAGAGCACTGACATTTTGATACACGGGAAACTGAATATTTACCATCATCATTTCATGTAATGACAGGCTATGATCCCGGTATTCTGATCTCTACAAAACAGCGACAATGGAACAGAGCGTTTCAGTGACAAAGCTTCTCTGACCATCACGTGTGTCTGTGTGCACAGCCTCGAGACACAAAGCTGTAGATGTTAAAGTCGCAGCTGCCTGTCCCCCATCTACAGCTGGCTACATCTGCTCCATCAGTAACGGCAAGGAGATTCCTCTGCAGCACTTCCCACAAGCATCACATCTGGCACACAGCATTTCCCTTCACGAGATCCCCTCTATCCACAGCACAATTAACATGCACAGACAACAGAGGCAGGGTGAAAGCTTCTCATAAAGATTTCCAACTAGACTCAAGTCTGTCACTACCCCTGAGCACAAAAGCAACTCCATGAGAAGGAATAAGAATAAAAGAAGCACCGGCTTTAATTAAAACCTAGATAGGATAGTTTTGGGGGGAATACGTCTATCAATGAATCAATTGTATATGCCATGTGTCTGTGCATTTCTTCATTAACAGTACTTAAATATTGGTTTATCTCATCTGCAGTAACAAAATTTGTGTGATGAAGGAGTGACTCCTTTCCAGATACTTTAAAATTTCAAGTATTCATACACACACGTTGGGAAAGCCTACCCATTCTTCTAGGTTTGTTTTATTTCTCTTTTTACATATATCATTGTGGTTACTGGTATGTAAGTATTCGAAATTACGGAACACAGAACGTATAATGAGGTTAGGTTTTCAAAAGCAGCTAGAAGAATGTGTCAATAAAGTAAGTCTCAAAGAAGATCTGCTACTAGTGTCAAATGAAGTAAGACACAGAAGCATGTTATGAATTAAATAACAAAAGGAAAGCCATGGTGTTTAAGAAAACATCCCACTCCATTTTTTAAGCATATTGCTGTCTTCTACTGATTTTATACAGCTATGACATTACATCAAAACTAATAAAATACATGTTCAAATATAACATAACCAAAGTGCAGCTCACCTGAGTAAATCCCCTAGTACAATAAAAGCATTAGTCTAGAAAAGTTCTGTTCTTTCCCCGCTGTAACTTCTGGAAGTTTCAGACTACATATATAATACATTTGTAAACTGTAAATCCAAACTCAGAAGTATATTAGAACCTTGGTTTAATCTCTGTTCTTTTTAAAGGATTAATGAGTCTACAAAAGCTTGTAAGAACAGGAAAATGTAAATCCTCAGTTATAAAAGAAGCAAAACCCAAACCTGAAAACTTTTGTTGAGCATGGGTAACGTATTTTGGATAAAACCAGAATAGTCTTTCCAATGTATCCCTTGATACGGCTAAATTTTATTGCACAAGCTACAATAATATATGCATTACTGTCCCCTCGGTTGGCTCCCAAGGCTCATATTGCTATTTCATTATGCCACTTTGCATGCTAATAAGATTCCAGAAAATGATAATTACCCTTAGGGACTACATTCAAAAGCTGCCCTTTTCATTAAAGAGGCTCGTTCATAGCCCAGGTTAGTCCAGATTTGAAAGGAAACCTTATGTCATTTGCCAGACTCATGAAACTTCTGAAATATCAGTATTTGCTTAACAACCTGTATTCTTTATTGCTGTTAGTTCCTGAATCCAGAGTAAATAAAAGTACAAAACATGGTCAGAGATATCCTAAAATTAATGCAATTAAAGCAAGAATTGTGCATTGTTTGGAGAAAGACCAGAATGCCAAACAGACATTCAAAATTCAAAAGGGTAAGAGCACTGGTAGGCTGCCAACTTGGATTCTACAAAGACAACCCTGTTAGGCTAACCTGTGATCCTGCTCTCTCTAACCCAGCCATATCCCCACCAAAACTAGCAAAAAAATTCTTGACATCATAGAAACACTAGAGGGGATTGCCACAAGAACTGTCAAGAAGGAAGGTGCTCAACCCCCACCTACCTGGCAACACTCAGAGGATTTAAGCACTCAGGTTTTGCAGTCGCATAGCTATAAATCACTTGCATTTGTGATACAAGTTCCACGTGGGGATTTTCTTCCAGGACAAACATCACTCCAACTTTTATAGTTCATCTTAATTCTTAATTGTAAGATTTGAGTTACTTCGACCATATAATTTTCAGCCTTTTGATTCTGACACTGACAAATTTCTGACAATGCACAGTCAGCACAGAAATGCTCAGGTGGTAAATAAACTGCCAAAATTTCTGCTTTAACTTAGAAAGCTTTGGAGACTCAGTATTATTTCCCAAAATATCTCATGGTTATTGAAACAATCAAACTAAATATAACTTGAAATCGAAGTAGACAGTGAACGTTGCTTTTATTTAACAAACTCCTTATTTATAAGGTTTGCAGTTCTCATTTGTAGATGATGAAGCACCATGAGTATCACACAGGTGACTGAGCACATTAGCTTGGTGTGGTGGGTTATTTAGTTCTTGTCATCTACCACCCTTTATCTCCCTCAAAGCATGACAATCCTTCAGCTCCCATAGCCTCCCCTTATGTTAATCAGATGTAATCAAAATGCAAACCATAACACACAACAGCCTAAAAATTAAATCAACGTTAACATCTCTCTCAAAGTAAAATATGCTGTTAAGAATTCCTCCTCTGCTTCTAATCTGATTTTCTTCTGGAGCATAGGCAGAATATAAGTGTTTGAGAAGTAGAAATTGAAGGTGCTTTACGGGAAAGGTCTGTAATAGGTCATCTCAGGCAAACAGGTTGTCATGATAAGACATTAAAATTTTGTAAAATAATGTTCAGAAGGCACAGTTTATTCAATTTGAGATGAAGCAGAAAATCAATTATTGCTAGGGTCTGTTTAGGCATCTAATATTTGCTATTTACATGATATGCACACCTAAACCAACATATGCTGCTGTAGCTGGGCACACGAGCACAATGACCTTCTCTACCAAACCCAGCGATGTCATGTCTAACCTTGGGCAGGGTGGAACAATGTTCTATACTCAATTCTCCCCTTGTTTGGAAAATCCCTCCCTGACCTCACTTCTGACCTGTCATTGCTTCATCAACTTCCTAGGAATACTCTTTCAGAGTATTTCCTTCTCTTGAACATTGAGAGCATCCATGACTAAAGAAAAAGAACTCTTTGATTTACAACAGGCTTTTTCCATTGCACTCTTATGCAACTTCCTCACGAGGTCACATACTAAGAAGTCTTAGCCCGAGCTCAGCAGGAAACCGCACTAGAAAGAAGAAACTGTTCTTATCTAGGGCTGTGCAAAATGCAAAAGATGCGTTTTTTATGGTACTTGTATTGAATTAAACCCACAGGGCACATCAGCAGATACACTCTCCAGGGGAATCATTTCCACTTGAATGGCCATCTGAACTGCATCCTCACTCCCAAACCTGTCCTAATAGCTCCTTATTGCCTTTGGTTTCTCTTCCTCTAAACTGTTTTCTAGTCTTCCTAGTGGGTGAGGAGTTTTGCTGCTGTGCTTTGTTGAACTAAGCTGTTAAACCTCAGAAGAAGGATGCTAAGTTTGGAATTCTCTGCTAGTGTTTAACTAAAACTTTATTCCTTGGCTTTTGCTAGCATTTCGCTATAATGCTCCTAATGAGCTGTGCCATTACTGGGCTCATTACCTCCTCAAATGCTGAAGTTTCAAAGTCAAGTCCGCAGGCTTGCAGAAGTGCCTTGGCAAACACACTGCAGCACAAAGCCCCGAGCCGGTGTCACAAGTCAAACCAGAACTACTTAGGGAAACCAAGAGCTGCACCAAGAAAGGCAGCTCTTCTTTGGAATCATTTTCTTATGAACAAACTGAAATCACCAGAATAATCTCAGCATTCACTTCACATGTATTTTAGCTTTGCGTGTTTATCTCCATATAATTTTGCATGTGCCTGCATGAAGAAATTACCATGACAATCTGGTTTTAAATCACAAACTGAATATAGCTGATTGACCCAAACCTTCCATTGAACTAATGCTTTATTTTTATTCAAAAACGGCCAACTTTCACTTTGTTGTGCATATGCACAAGGCCCGTTGCTGTCAGCACAAGCTCCTGTGCCAAGAAAACATCTGTCAGGCCCACAGGGATTTCACTATTATCCACCACTTCCCTGTTAATGTATGGTCAATACTATGACAAGAAACCTCTCCATAAATATGCAGTGGGGAGATAAATTGCCAGAAAGTTGGGACTACCAGCTGTCAATACAATTAGAGACAAAAGAGGGCTGGAACTGGTCTCAGAGGATTATACAGCCATTTGGGAATTGATTTCTTTGGGGTTTACTCTGCAGAGCTTTTTATCCACAAAAGGAGCCCATTTGTTGAGAAATACCATTTGTCAGCTTTTTACTACATTTACATGTTTTATTTCTGCCATTCCCTGTCCAGACTACTATTCTCTTGAAATACACCATTTTGTAATGCTGTCCGTAGACAAATGTACTTACTGTACATTTCCTCTAACAATATACAGAATTTTATTCATTCAACTCCAATGGCCCAAGCTATAATCTTTGAGATCCAAATTGAAAATAAGACAACGTTCTTACGCAAGGAATCCCCCATTTTTCTGTTCTCATGTTCAGGCCTTTGTAAGATAAAAGAATGCAGCAAAGAGAACACAGAATGGAAATTAAACTCTGGGAAATGAATGGAGATGACAGAAAAAGGGCAATGAGAAGCAGGTAAAATGAGCACTTCCTCACTCTCAGCCTGCTTATTTCAAGTAGGAATGATTCTGCTAAGCCAAACAGCTCCAGCCTTCCCAACAGAAAGTCACTGCATTTCTTCCTCTTTCCTGAAGAATGAAAATGCAGAACTTATTTCAGTCCTTTTCACAGTAGCAGCTTTCAAGGCTTTCAGGCTGCACTCTTAAGAAGAATAAATCCTCTTGCAGGAAAAGTTTGCTTTATCCTGCAGATATCAGAGCTGGTCAAAACTGACAGAACAGCTCCAAGGGAAGCAAATGTCAATTTGAAAGGATCCAAGCACTCCAGAGAAACACACTGATTGTGTCACAATTCTGATGACATTTATGGAACCCTGCCCAGTTTCATGTCTGCTTGTCTTCCCACCTCCTCAGCCGATATTTCCAGGCTCACAATGAAAATAAAATGTACAAACAAAGTTAAATTTAAAAAAAAAAAAATGAGAGGATCAAAATTAAGGAGTTGTTCAGAAGCCTTTGTAAAAGAATAATCTCAGGGTCTTAAGAACACCATTATTTCAGAACTGATATAGCAAGAGTTTACTGCATTTATTTAACTGTCTCAAATGTTTATTTTCACATGTTGGAACTCTGACTAAAAGGCAAATTCCTTATTTCACCCAGCCACTGCTGTTTATAAACCCATACCATACCAGCATTTGCCAGACCAGGGAACACTAGAATATAACTGTATAATGCCATGCTGGTGCTTGTGCTTTTAGACACTGTCTTGGCAAATCCTGAACAGAACAGGTCCGATCTCTTGAGCTCTCAGCTCATTCATCCTTCACATCTTTATTTCTACCATAAATCCATCTTTGTTGCTTTCTTCTGTTTCCATCTCTTTCTATATTTTTGTAGAGACTCCATGCCTCCCCTTCTCCTTTTGTTGACTGCAATTACAAACAACATTATCAATATATCACAAGCAAACTCTGGGAAGGACAAATCAAAAGAGGATCCAAGGTAAAAGCCTAAGCAGCACTAACTCAAGCCTGTCCAAATTCAACTGGTATTAATTAGATTCTCTGTGTTTAAGCTACAATGCTCCTTTGCAGCTCATTTGTTGCTGACTCACTGCACAGCATCCTAACCATCACTCCACTGCAGCACTGAGCACCTTGTTATCCGCTGCCACTGAAGGACTGGTACCCAGTGCATAAGGAATCTCTCAGTATCTAGTTTATCCAAGTCTCAGGAACTCTTCCACTTTTGTTTTAAACTGTATCTTCTCCTATGACACCATACATAATCCTTATTTCACTCACTGTGATTACCATTCATTAAAATGCAGTTACTTGGGTTTTGTTAACATGACAGCCTTGTGATTCTACAGCACTGTTGTGATCTGTGACCTTATTATTTAGTCCACAATCTCCAACTCAGCTTTATTACAAGAAACAAGCAGCTTTAAATGTCAGTCATTTGTAAGGTGAATAAAGTATCAGATCCACCAAGTACAACGTGCAAAACAAACACTGGTATTTAGGTGCAGAAGCTAAGTGCCAACAACCACAGAATACAAATATAATTTAATAATCCTCCTCAAAAATAGCAGTCTAGAAACAACACTTGAAAACCCTCTTCCAAACCTCCAAAATGTGTATGATATTCCCTCTTTTCCTTATTCACCTCAGTCTGTCTTGCTTCCTTTCCTTAGCATCTTACCTACACTTACAGGTTACTCCAGAGTCACGTCAATTTTAAGTTGATTGTGTTATACTTGAGTTGTATTCAGTATGTTTAAAAGCAATACTGTAAATAACAGCATTACCTGTAAACACAGCTCTAAAGGGGCTGGAGGAGAGCCCTGTTGAGGTTGCCCTGCAGTCTTGGAATATCGGTTATACAGGTGTCCTCTAGGATCAGAGAGGAACACACACACTTCCAAAGTAAATTTATTTCAACTTCAAGTGTAGAAATCAAGTTCGACAAATTGTATCACAGAAGAATCTGGTTCTTCCTACTGAACACAAAGCTCAGCATCGCTGCCCTTAATGTAGGCAATTAGATGTTACTACACGATCTGCAGATGAAATTGAGTCCCATCCCTGGTTCCTCTTGGATAAAAAGCTAAAAATCTTCGTGTTTTGGTATAAAGTTCTCTAGATTCTCTGTTTTGCGTGGAACATGCTTAATAACAGTTGTTCCATTTTGTATGTTTAAGTAGTCTGTGACTGAACAGTTTTTTTAAAGATCAACAAACCCCCTTAAACTCTGAATAGCTTAAATGAAAAACAAACCTTGAAACGTTTGAAAGCTTTCTTTTAATTGAAGTGAGATAAAAGTCAAACAAAGACAGGAAACTGAAAGGGGTAAAAAAGTAAAGAACATCTGCACCACATAAGACCCAAAAACCCCCAAAATACAAGCTACAAAACCCACACCAAGCAACTATGGACCAAACAAGAGAGATGGCAGATTTATATTACGGCACCAACATAAACATGACATTTCCCAACATATTCTTCCCTAATATTAAATTCTAGATATATTGCCTACACCTTTCAAAACAGTAACTTCAAATAACATGTCCTCAGCTTTTCCAAGAACACCAGAATTGCCTGGCAACCAGAACCAACAGTAACTACTCTTTTCCACCTTAAATTAATAAAAAAAACCTTCTAAAATTTTCTGTAATTATTAAGCCATTTAACAAAGAAGCAAGATACTAAAAAACCTGTAATACCCTTCCTCCAGATCTTTGTCAGACTTGTTACATTTTACCCATTCAACTCCTGCCTTGGACTGAATGTAAATTATTTTTCACTTGCACAATTTTAGCACCACTTGTGACACACATTTTTTTCCTCAAGTAGAATACCCTGAAAATAATGGGAATTATTTAAAAACTCTGATGAAATAATGCCAACTTCTTGGCTTAAGTGACCAGCATATTACCCATTTACAACCTGAAAGACTGAGAATGTTTTTCAGCTGTGTAATGCAATTTACACAAGTCTTGTTACTGTTCATTAGATTAATAGTTTTTGTAGTGGTTGATGTATCAATTGCCAAACAATTTAACAAACAACAACAAAGCTAACTAGCCAACAATTTTACCATTATTCACTCGGTTTATCCACAGTATTACACCAAATTACTGTTACACAGATAAGTGCTTTACACTCAATTAACACTAGTTTTAGTGGCATTGATGGAATAAAGCAAAGAATTAATCCTATTGATTTAAAAATCTACAGACAATACAGGAGCAGCACACAACAGAACAGCCCAAAAGCCCTTGGTCAAAAATACATCTTAATACGGATGAATTTAAGACTTGATTAGCAGTAATCCTGCATTCTTTTGCTTACTAAAATCTGTAAGGATGACAGCTACCATAAGAAAAGAAAAATACAGATAACTGTAGCAGTATGGAAGCAAACCTACATAGTTGCACACCACAAACTATCAAAAAAAAAATAAAAGAAACTGAGAAGTCTGTAGAGTGAAAAAACCGCTTTGGAAAAATCAGGTCTCTTCAAAATAAAACTATTTAAATCCATCTCAATTATCTTAAATTACACTTGATGTAATTCCTTTTTCCTAAAACTCTTGATATTAACTTCGGTATTTTACTAAATTACACACAGATACTCTGCTTTGCATATGAATCACTTCATGTGATGAGCTGTCTGCATTAATTTAATTTAACCAGGTTAATACTAATAGTCTGTTTTGACAATTAAGAATAGGTTTCTCAAAGACAGAAAATATATATGGAAAATATCACACATTAGAATGTGTTAGCCTGGCATCTGAAAACTCAATAGACTAAGGATTAGTGTTCATTTAAAGCATAGGAAAAGGAAAAAAAATAAAATACATAATATAAAGCCACACGATAGCTCCTAAGAACTCCTAAGTTCTGATTTGCATGAACTGGTGGCTGACTCTCCCACCAGCAAAACACCTTTAAGGTATTTTTCTGAGACTGCCTATGAAGTTTTGCTCATAGGAAACCTAGCTTTTTCCACAAGCTTAGCATATAATGGTATTTTAGACAATACTAGTGTTAGCTTTTAACTTCAAATGCAAACATTCAGTGGCTGCTAAGGAGAAAATCATTCATTTGGGCTTCGCTTGTGGATGTTTAAATGTTGCAGAGTATAAACTGAACCCAATATTCAGGCCAGTTTGAGTTTGCAGAAGCAGCTCACCTTTTCCAGCTCTCCCAGTCAAACTGGGCATTTTAAATATTTTGACACTAATGATGTGAACCATGCTGATCAATGAACTGAGAACCAGTTTTGGCAGTACTGGGAAATAGGATGTGGCCCAAGAGTCTCCTCATCCAGGAATTGCTCCAAAGAACGTATAGGATAAAGACAGGCAGGTTGGTGAAGAACAGTCATCTACAGGCACACGCAACGCCAGTTAGCATCAGCAGCAACTCTATTTATAGTTATTCTATATGTTCATTCATTTATATAACCTTTAAGTCCAGTTAACTTAATTAGATTTTAGAAAGGGCTAGTAATACCGTAGTAAAAGTACTTGCAATGGCAAACCAGGCTCAAATGAACCTGAAAACCACATTTTTAAAATTGGTATAAAAGATATCACTATAAAATCTGATGTCTGGTAATATTTTCTCTTCCCCTCTTTTAAGCAGAGGCTGAGCTTTACAGAAGACACCCTTTGATCTCCTCTTTAGCAAAGGGTCTCCAAGATTTCACTTCTCTAATTCACTCCAGTACTTGGAGAAATAAAGTTATAGTATTACCCAAATGCAGAAGGGGAAAAAAGCCCCAGTAAAAAGCAATACCCAGTGTTTATTTTGATCTACTGATAACTTGAGCAAGATATTATGCACATTTAAAATGGTAATATCCTGGATTTCAGGCAATCTTTCAGAGACATCTTCCTGACCATCAGCTCCCCACATCCTGCACTCCCAGCACTGTGACAGCAAACACCTTTACTGAGACCTACATCTCTCTACTGGACAGAACCAGAATTTACTCTGCTGCCCTAGGTCTGGTTGTGAGGAAGTTTTTTGTTTACTTTCCTCTCCCTCTGAACTGAAAGCAAGCTTTATGGGAGGAGCAAGAAAGTGATTTCCCACCAGCCTCAATCCTTTTGAATAATGCCCATAACGAAGCTTTAGGTACTCACAGGATAGTAAACATCTGAAAAACAAAACACCTCCAAGGATGCTCCCTGGCTTAGCTTCACATAGTAAGAAGGCACAAATGAATTTTTCATACTTACTGACATTCATTAGCTATCACAGAGAAAGTATTATAGTTCCACATATAGTTCCATCCATTACAAGAACACTGAATTGGAAGATTTTTTGAAACAAAATGCTTTGTTTAAGAATAATGCTGCTATTCTTGGTTGAACTGCATTTAAAATTACTGTAGCATTCTGCCAATCAAAAGCTATAAAGTTGCTAAAAAGGTATGATGGAAAACTAGTAAAGGTTACATGCATATAGTAGTTCATTAACTGTTAACCTCAAGGCCAATTCCACAATTAGCAAGATTAATCCGTAACTGATCAGCCCCTTATTATTGTGAGACAAATTAAATCAACCCTACTGAAAGCTTTCTTAATGCTGTGGCAAAATATATGTTCTCCCACCCATTTTCTCTCTAATCTAAGTATTTAGTCCTTACAGCAGCATACTTTGTTCACATCATTCTGTAGCTGCTGAAGGAGTCCCTGCTCCCTGGCAGACCTTACTGTGCTGCAATTGCACAGCACAGATACACCTTATTCCTACAAGCCACAACAGCCTTACAAGAGGTACCCATTACTCTTCACCTAGCTTCTCTCTCCTATGTTTTACAACCTACATAATAAGGTTACCCTTAGAGTCTGTTTAACTGGAGCAGCACAGGATGTGGCTCAAACCTCAGTATTCCTCCCCCGATTAGTCTCTTGTAGAGGATGTTGTGGATTAAACTCAACTGAATGGGAAGCCCCAGATGCCGTCACAGCAGCTGACTTGACACTCAGCTGTAATCCTTTTGAAAAAAAACTGTTATAGGGAAAGATCCTAAGTAGTCTTCCTAGGAGACTTGGTTTAAACTTTTATTTTTGGTTCTCATACCTTGAGGCTGCAGGATATCTTAAAGCACAACAGAAATCCAAATACAATAGTATATTTGTTCTACAGGATATGCCATGGGATAATCTGGCTTGTTTTCATGAGAAAATCCAAACTTCTATTAGCTCAGGATAACAAATGCAGAGGAAGCATCAGTAAAGTCCTTACAGTATTTGTACTTTAAACATATGACCGTCAAATTTAGTACAAGAAAGAGAAACCCACTATTCAGGAGGTGACTTTTCATCAGTTTTTAAAATAGCCCAGATTCATAAATAACTAGAGCTGAAATTTTACCCTAGTGTTATAGTGGTGAATATGGAAGAACAATTCAAGAACATCACCACATGCAATCACAGACATAGAAAGAAATGAAGAAATGTAGACAACAGAAAGCTTATTACTTTGAGGTTGAGGGACTTGTTAAGTTATATACGTCCGAAAAGAAGGAAGGTCAGAATTGCTAACAGAGAAATCAGACAGTGGGTGAGTGTTGGGGAGGTACAAATATTTCAGTGGAAGGAGCTGTGCATCCCCTAGAGAATACAGGGGCATCTGTTTGTCCTTAGGCAAATACTCTAATCCAGCAGCCAGGACATATTCTTGTCTGATAAAAGATTACCACCTACCTCCTCAAAACAGGGGGAAAAGGACAAGGAAAAGCAGCCCGATGATATGGAACAAAGGGAAAACTGGTAAGAGTGTGACAGGTGGTATGACGGAACAAAGTGGAATTGGAAGGAAAATTTCCAGTTGTAGAGTGGTAAATTACCACAACTGCTGAAATTCCACTATGGTTTATCTCCAAGAATGTGCAGGGTGGAAATAGAAGCAAACACTTCTTTCTATGCTTTCAGAAACCCCAATGCCTATCGAACAGTATAATTTCTGCATTGACTGTAACTATAGCAACCAGGAATAAATGTTGGAAAATCATTTGTAAACCACAGCACTAACAGAACATCTGTGCATCAAGTCTTCATATTACCAAGTTGTCAGTTCTGAAGACTACTGGATCTTGAAAAGACTTACAACACAAAGAAAACCTGATATTTCCAAGCAATACCCTAGACTTCCTTTGCAGTACAAAGGAGAGGGAATATTTGGTAACAGGTATCATACGTGTTCAACAATTAGATGGCAGCACTTTACTGCAGTAGCTTCCAGCAGACCCGTTCAAGTGTCCTGTAACTGCCACTTAAAACCTAAATGATGTCACTGCTCTGCCCAAATGAAGGCACTTGTGCCAAAACTGGCTTTGCTAAGTTCCCTTCAGCAGTATGTGCCTTTGTATGAGGCAAAAAATCCAAAATTCAGAGGCATCACACCACCAAAAGCCCTTTGTCTCTACACTATCAAGTGAACAGATAGAGATATTTAAAATTAGATATTAATACTATTCCTGCTCCGCCATTAACTGATTCACTTGGGACAAATTAGATTTTCCTGTCTCCATTTGTCATCTTTTTCATTGACAGGTAAATCTCTTCATAGTACAGAGTAGTACAGTGGAAGACTTGGCCACAAAGCACACTGATCTATAAATCAACGTTGGTACTATTTCAGTGGAAAAGCACTTTTTCTCCCCATCAGCACTGTACTTAGCATTCTGAAAATACACCGATTCCTTTTTAAAGCATTAGGAATCACAAACCATTACTGTTCCACTTCACCCTCCCTGCTTTATTTCTGGGAGTCAGTGCATTCCTCTATACACATCACCCTTCTAACTGCTCCAGACTTCTGCAGCTGAGAGTCAATAACAGTGTTAGAGAAATCAAAGCTATCTCTACCTTCATAGGCTTTCAAAAAAACCAGTAACTCATGTTTTCTAAAGCATTATTGATACAATTAGAAGCTCTTTACAGAGATTCTGAAGACAGGATTTCATTTTGTTTCTTGTCTTATTGCCTGGCAATGTGACCTGTATATTCCCTGCGTGAGTGACATGAAAAACTGTTTTTCCTTGGAAATAAAGTACCTGATGTTGGCTCTCCAGAACTCACACTGAGGGTTGTCAAAACTTGTTTGAAAATGCTCTTTCCTTTCTTGTTAGTGAAATAGCTAGAGCACTATTCATTTTACTCTACAGACTACATTTAAAGACTGCACCTGCAGCACAGGGTGTTACCAATATGCTAAGCATCACTGTTGCCAGATAAGTAACAGCCGATCTTGCATAAAAACACCATTAGGGTTACTCACAATTATGAAATAACAGGAATTAGGAACATGACCTTGATTTTTTTTTTCTTCCATCATGTTACAGTTACTAAAAATCAGAAATAGATATACGTTTCTAGCCTAAATAGCTGAAACATTTTATTCTGGCAAGTAAAACTCACCTACAATATATGAGTGGCTCATCTACCTTACATACTATTATTGAGGACTGCTGTGATCATCTCTGTTATGGTTATTATCATGTCCCAAATTTAGGACTTGAGCCTATGTAGAAAGGACACTTACTGGAACAACCCAAATCATTGGACAACTGGTGCCATTGGAGACAAGATATTGTTGCTTCTCCCCTTCAAACGACTTAAAAATCAGCAGGATTTTTGTATTTAAGGAGCAGTCAGCTTTTTTTAAACAAAGCTCATATAACATGAAAGCTCATATAGCATGAAACAAAAGACAGAGCCAGGAAAATGAAACATAGCTTCGTTTAATATAATGTGTGTTCAGCTCTTAAAAGCTGGTGAAAGAAAACATGGCAGTTACAACTAAGCACAATCCCACCAAAGTACTCCCATATCAAAAATCAGAAAGAAATAGTAACCAATTGAGCAGTTTTCCATTTGAAAATTATAAAATGCATAATAATTATATTCCATGATGTTGTCATAAGCGGAAATAATTTAGTCTCATAGCTAAAGCCTTCAGTGATTGATTTGGATACTGCTCAACTTCCTTCCTCAACTTCTCGAGCTTAAGTCAGACCTACTGGACAAGGAGAGGACAGGTACAGCTGGGATGTGCAGGTGGAAGCCAACATCAACCCTCCACTCACTTTTTAAAGAACGTACAAGTTACGATGTGTGAAAAACAGATCACACTTTTCAGTGTTCTGCTTGCAGTTATAAAGCAGACATTCACAGTAAACTGGCTGTTTGTGCCTTGCATTATCCTTTAACAGCCCTAAGCAGGAATTTAGGACATAGCACACAGTCTTGAGGAGAAAGACAAATCAGTACCATTCCAAAAACTCCAAGCTGTAAATAACCAAGAAAAACAGAAATTCTCTAATTATCAAATAAAGCAAAACATAGCAAAGATTATGTTTAAAATAAATGAGAAACCAGCACAGAATACTAGAGAATGATGGCACAGACATATAAAGCAACATATTTTTAACTGTACACAAACTTACTAATGTCTTAAAAAGCACATAAAAGGAGACCACCAAGCAGATACCTTTGCCCACTGAACACTGTGTTGCACCATCAGTAACACGCACTTGCAATGTGTCATCAGCAGCTTGCATGAGAATTTTAGTCTCCTTGGTGCCAGATGCTTGCTTAATGACTTACTATAAGTTTCTTCCTTACAGGCAGGCAGAGAAACTACATTTGTTAAGGTTACACTTCCAGAGTAATGTGTGGCATTGGGACAAGCTTCTTCAAAGTCACTCAAAAAACTTCCCTGCTGATCTTTGTCTTGGGCTAGTTTTATGGACTAACATTGAGTATGCTTTATGTAAAATATTAAGGGTATAAAAGGCTTTGCTCAGTCATTACTGCCCAGCTCTTCACTTTTAAATGCAGTATTTTATGTGCATGTACATAGTATAGTATAGACTAATAGTACCATAGCCATATTATACATTGGTACAGTATATAATATGTATACACACTGTAGAGTCTACACCTATGCAGAGAGTGCACTTCTCAGAGCAATTCTTTCAAGCA
This sequence comes from Sclerurus mexicanus, assembly GCA_013396755.1. Taxonomy (NCBI): domain Eukaryota; kingdom Metazoa; phylum Chordata; class Aves; order Passeriformes; family Furnariidae; genus Sclerurus; species Sclerurus mexicanus. Next base: position 254,368 of record VWZF01005680.1, read on the forward strand.
TCTTCTGTTTGCTTTTAAACCAGAGCTCCAAGATGAGGTGGCTGGCTGTAAAAATGCCCTGTGCTGTTCTGGTTATTTCCTCTGGGTCACCTCCCCATCTGCTTTTGGAACAGATGCAGCTCAGCCTGTGCTCTCATGAACACCATCTGACCTCGCCCCGGTGCTGGGCTGGAATAGCAATGCTGTGCTTTTTGCCAACACTCAAGCGGGACTCACACCAGCAGGAATTGGAATCATTTGCTACACATTTCCACTCAACTACTTTCATCGTCAGACTTGGATGTCATTCTTCTTAAAAATTAATGCATTAATGCTCTGAGCAAAGAGACCTTGACAGGGAACAAAACTAGTTCCAAGGTTCTCTCATGCTCATTAGCTTCTTTCTAAATATTTCCCATTACCTTTTGATTTTGTTAAGTACAAACCATAATGCGGGATAGAATTACTTTGTATCATCCCTTGCCTACTAACAGGATTATAATTATTATGAGGAACTAAGCCATGGAGTATCAGTTACACAATGGCCAAGAGAAACAAAAACCAGTTTCCTCTCTCTCTCTCTCATATCCAATAGGACACAATCACCTTGGAAAATATGAGCAATTACAGGCTTTAAACATTCCATATACACAGAGATATGGGGCCATGTACCACATAAAAATCCCATATTGTCTCATAGTACTGTTATATACACCCTATACAGTTGTTCTAGCCAAAAAAAACCCCAAAACACCGAATTTCCATTAGTCAAAAAACCTAAAGCTCACACAAGCTTGAATAGGAGGCTTTTATGCCCTGAATTCAAAAGCAGTAGAGATCAAATACTCCAGTGTTAACCATCTAACAACATAAGCTACCCAGTAAATAACAAGCCTATGCTTAGGAGTATGTGACACCAGGAACTGATGCAATCTGACATGCTCACATGTACCACTCCACTGCCTGTAAAGTGCTGCTTTGATTTCTCATATAACACTTGTCAATATGTCAATACTTTTGTCATTTATACTTTCATGAAAGAGAAAACCAGAAATTAGAACTGCAAGGTGTTTTCTTAAAGAAACTGACAATTTTAAAAACTTGATACCATTGAAATCTAGAAAAGTATTTTCTGTTTAGCTGTCCTAACATGATAGCTCTGAAACAGATCTGTATACTTGATTCTCTCAGAAACAATATTTGTTTTTCACAATCGTGCTGTAGTTCCAAAATAAAATATAATACAGTATGGTCAGGAGCCTCTGTTCACCTAAAATACTACTGAGGAGAAGTACAAAGACAAAATGACCAAAAAAAAGCCAAAAAAGCAACTCATTCAGTGCTGAAGGGCAGTGATAGCAGTGCAGGGTTAACCCTTGGCAAATAGAACTCTCAAGCCTCTTAGCCAAAATTAATTCCTCTGCTCATTTGCCTAATAGCACAGAAAATGGAGTAAGCAAGTTATCATAACAATGACAAATGAACGACTTCCAGCAAATGTCTTATCCGTGTTAGCATCTGGTATTCCATGGCCCCAAAAAAGCAACAAGGGCAGATGCTTTGCAGCTTACTGATCAGGTTTACATCCTCCTGTCTTTACTCCGGTGAAGAATAGCCAAGATTATGCAGTGAGGACTCCCCAGTCCTCCCTCCTTTCTGCAGTGCACCAGTACCTACTAGAGCAAGTCACTGTCACACTGAAATGCAACACACTGCAAGAGAATCATTTTGGTTGGACTGATTCCTGCTCCGAATTATGCTTGGTACCAAAAGCATTCCAGAACCCAGACATTTTGGAATCCTAATTGTAACTCATGAGGCTAAAAGCAGGATATGAATTCTGATTTGCCACAGCAACTCAGGGTAGTTTGCTTTCCACCTACATGGCCTCTCTCCCTGCTTCCCACCTCCTCCAAAAAAGGTGCCTGCAAAGACACTTCACAGTTTCCAAAGCCCAAATTTGCTCTGGTTGTGAGGAACCCTCTGCTATCTCATCTGAAATGAGAGGCTCATTAAGGTACAGAACAAGGCTGAGATAGGGGCCCTGCTCCTAATGGCTGGTAGCTCTATCTGTGCCCTCAACCTCCTGGTCATTAGCACAGCAGATGGTTGACATTTCTGACACCTGTCCCAGCGGTTTTGGTTTTGCTACAGCTTGAAAAAATTCATACAACAAAGGCCATTTGTCAAAAACTAACTGAAAAAAGCCGGGTTGGGTGAAACTATTTTCTGAGGATAAACTTATTGCTAATAATAGCTGGATTTGAGTAAGCAAATACTTCTCTCTGGTATAGATAATCACTTCTCCACACATATACTAAAAGGCAAAACTGACAAATACACTCCAAGCTATCAACAGTTTATTATTTTGCATAAATAAAAACAAAACAATAGGTGGCTTATAACACATTACTTTGTGCCAAAATGGCCACGGATGGCACTCTGAGGTGGGTGTTTTTCTCATAGCTCTGCTTCCCCCTTTATGCAAAGAACAAGGTATTCAACTGAACTTCATTTCTACACAGAGTACTAAACCCACAAAGGATTTTTTTTTAATAGAGCAATCTCCAAGAAATCCAGATGTACCTCTAGGATAACACATTAATGTTATCTTGAGCTTCATTTTGAGATTAGTTGGTTCTAAGTACATAACCATTCCAAATTACATTATTTTTGTTTGTTCTTTTCAGATATTCCTTTTACCGTATCACTTGAATGACAACCATGATTACTTGAGGATTAAGTACTCTTAAAGGCTAAATTAATAAACATGGGTCATTGTGCAGATGCAAGAGCTAAACCTCAGAGAGATGACAGAGACAGTCTAATGGGAAGAGTTAAGACAGAAGAGGGACAGCCTGAAATGAGACTATCACTTGGAAATACAGCACAAAGCATGAGCAATCTCACACACAAAGGATCCACAGAATGGAGGTGACTAAGCCTACTCCAGACACACCAAGTGCCATTTGGCTAACCTGTAATACCTGAAAACCTAGGCACAACGTTCATTTTCCTCTGAAAAGTGTCTCCAGTTGAACAGATGGACCACAGACAAATTTCCAGCTTCCTGCATCAGCTCACTGAACTCTTAGTAGTTGTGAGAGTAGCTGGACTTACACTGGATTCCAAGGTTCAGACCTCTCACCTTTGTGGTTGCCTGGTGACCTTTTAAGGGATGAGAACTTGTCCTCAATGTTTCAAAGAACAATAAAACTATAGAAATATCCCCATTTGACATTTTTTGCTTGCATATATAGTTACTCTGATTAATATTGTACTACATGGCTAATCAATCTATTAGAGAAGACATTCTGCCGTTTAAAAGTTTGCTTTAATAAAATTACCTCCCCCATTACATTTTCCATCTGGCTCGAAAGGAATGAGTAATACTTGTCTCTAAGACAGCATCCTGAAAAACAGAGGGGAGAACACCTCTGTCTCTCAAGGTTCAACTCAGACAGGAACATGATATGTGAGGGCAAACCACCCTCAAACAAACTGATTCTGCCCCATCTGCTGCTCACTGAAAAAGGACGGCTTTATCAACTCATATAACCTAAATCCCATACTTGGAGGAACAACTGTTTAAGAAAAAGACAGCATAACCATTCACTTGTTGTCTCTGTGCAGCCTTCTCTATGGTCACATCATGCTCCCGCAGCTGTTAAGGACGCTGGCATAGACATTTTCTTCATCACATCTGCGAAGATGTATTATATACTATGATGTGCAATTCACTCTAAACTTTTCTGCACAGCTACCAGGAAACTTAAGTCCTTTTGGTTATATCAAACATCACTGGGAAGGAGAAGCAGCAAAAACTTCTCTTTGCTTCACGTGCACAGACAGAGCTACTTAGACCACGTTCATGGAAAATAATGAGGTGCTCAGCTAGGAGCTTATGGCTATGATGAGACCTTACCAACAAGTACACTGAGGAGTATTTAAGTAAAGGGGCTGTGAAGGAGAGAAGGGGACTTAAGTTAATCTACATCAGCTGCTCACACCAATCCCTAAACGATCTGCAATGTACTTCAGGCTCCCTTAAGGGCCACTTTCCCTACAGACGTACTGAATAGAATTTGGGCAGACTTGTACATTAACGAAGGGTAGAATCATGCCTAAGAAATATCTTCATGTAAAATACATAAATGCATACACATTACAAATATTTAGAACTATTCATCAGGCCAGAATTTGTCCTCTGCCTTGAAGCCAGGCCTCTGATGTATTATACTATATACTGCTGTCCCGTAACTCACACCGCCTCAAACCCATTTTATGCCCATTCTACTATTGCACGAAGAACAATTTTAAGAGAATGATATAAAATGATCACACTCACCAGTGTGCTCACTGGCTGAAATCAACTCTGAAGCCTTGTTACTATTATACACAGAGTATACTCTGCTGTAATTGCTGGGCTGTTCATTCTAGTCCCCTGGTGGCATTTACTGAAATGCCATCAATTCAAATTAGTTTTCATAAACTCTGCAGTCTGGGACTCTGAAACAGCATCCTCTCCCTAGTATTCTTTTTCTAATAAATGGCAAATTAATTAACTAGCATCTGGTAAACAGAAAAAGCAAAATAAACACAATTTAAATATTTTGTTTGCTCTGAGATCATTGATACCATTACAGAAACGTAACTGCTATCTGCCCCTATTAATTTTTGCAAATACACATGAAGCTGATAGGAAATAATGTATTTGCCTAAACCAGCCATACAGAACCAAACCAGTTTACAGAGGGTATCTTCAAACAACCTCATTCTGGGGAAAAACATCCCCTTTAATTCTCTCAAAAAACCCCAAAAAACAACCCCAAAACAAAAAAAAAAAACAAAAAACAAAACCACCATTCGACACCACAAATCCTCCACAAACTTCTCCCCTCTTTTAATCTGAACAAGACAAATAAACCAAAAGCCACAGACACCTATTTCCATCAAGAAGATCAACAGTAATCGCTGTTAAAATTTTACCCTGCTGAATGTGAGTCTCACAATATTGCTTTGCTTTCCATTTTATTGTTGCCCCTTGGATTTAAACAGCAGAGAAATTTGGTGCATACCAATTTCTTATTTCTCATGTTTCATACCCCAGTGAACTACATTTTTACGTGCTGTACCAGTGAAATGAAAGACAAGTAGTTACAAGAAGCAGAGACTGCACAACCCTGGGAAGGGCACAGAAGACCATGCAGTCTTTACTGCTGACAAGAAGAATGACATCAATGTCCCTACACCACCCTTCTCACAAATTTCTTTCTACCAAGGACATTCATCACTATGTGTCACTGCCATGGCAGAAGCTGTCAACCCTCTCGGTTGTTATATTGCTGCAGAAACCACCTGGTGCAGTTTCACCCAGCCTTGACACCTGAGCTGAACTCTGGGAACCGTCTGCATCAGTTGTCAGGGGAGCTATGACTGAGACCTACCTGCTTTGCTGCAACACCTTCCCTTCCAGGCTGGGTAAGCCTCTTCTAGTGAGCCCATACAAATACAGGCTGGTTGGTTGTGTTTTTTTTAAATTTTATTTTTCTCTCTCACTATGTAAAAAAAAAATTATTCTTCTCTATAACTTGGTGACTCAGAAGAGATGCCTGAAGATTTCATACAGATTCTAGCATACAAAATTTCAGCTCTGTTTACTGAAACCACTTTTCCACAAGTGTTTGGATGACCCCATTTCTTCCACTGGGTCATAAAAGAAACATGACATTACTATCTGTCTCTTTGGGAAATTGAGGAAAAGACAACCAGGTGACCTGCTACAATTACATCAGAACATAACGGCACTGTCCGCAATAAAAACTGAATTTGGCAAATTCCAAACCAATGTCTTTAATACCAAGTCGTATTCCCTAACTTACTGTTCTTATTTCCTAACTCAATGACCCAAGCTAAACAAGCAAGAAGGGATCTCAAACCGTGTCCAACAACTTTGATTCATACATGGGCCGGCAGGCCAAAACTATCATAGGCGGAGACAGTGTGTCTACACTGTATATTTAGGATATATTAAAACTGCAGAACAGACTATCATTGGTAATTCAAACCTAACTTATGTAGAAAGCAATAATAAAAAACAAAGCAGGAAATTTTGGAAACACCTACTACCTAAAGAAAAGGTTATTTAATCAAAGAAGTAAACTCAAGAATGAGAAAAAATTAGTTTCAACTACAATTAAAACTTGCCAGTTCAGCCTCTCCTCTTCTCTCTTCATTTTCATGTTAACAGACTTTACTATTTATTGCACTATTTTGTTTGCTGTTACCATCATCCCTGATCTCAAACAGAGCATTTCAGAGCTTGTAAAATTATTTTTTCTTACTGTTTTCATACAGCTAACAAACTGCATTTTGTATACGCACAGGGAAACATTTCAGTACCACAATTAATGCAACTGTAACATCCCTCTAGCAGAATATTTTAAATGTTTTGAGATGTTCAAACCCTACAGACATCACAGGAATTCTCCCATATTGTCCATAGGGGCAGGACAATCAGGATGCAGGCACTGACACACATTGTGCTAAATGCCATGCTTCAGCCTCTACATTACCCAGCTCCAAGGGCTCACACTCATTTCTCATAGAGAGGGACTTTTTCCAGGCAACCCCACTGGTGGTCTTGATGAGATCTAGCGGTTTTCCTCTGAAGCAGAAAGGAGAAATTGGCTCAACTGGTAGAACTGCTTGGCTGCAAAAAAAGCTTTGAGAAGAGTTAAACTTCTCTGATGTGTTGAAAACAATTTTTTTTCCACATTTGGACTCATTATTTCCTTTTAAAATAAAACACACAGCACTCAGAGGAGAAGGAATTATTACACTACATTCCTACGTGCATTACTTCCAATGCAAGTCTACATTCCCGGATATAAATGCAGTCCTCGTCCCAATGAATGAACTCAGACTATGGAGTTATCACCCTACTGCCTTGAAAACAACTTAATCCCAGTACAGGGTGGGGTCTGCACCCCACCAAACATCTAGAGTAAAATCCAACAGCATTCCAGTCCTTACTCCCTCTCATAGTGCACTGAGACAGCTGAACGAGAAAGCTTCAATAGTAAAGAACATCAGCAGTATATATCTTTTAATTAATTACAGGGCATATATTACAGCACAGGCCTGTCACCAAGAAATGAGCTGTAAGCTCAGCAGCAAAGAAAAGCAGATGATAGCAACTGGTAGTTTATGAAGACAGCTCCAAGTAAGAGTGTCAGCCATAATCAACTTTAATCAACTACCCTTAGAAAGTTTAAAGTTCTTTCAGTTCTTCCCAGCAAGGTCTTCAAAATAAATACAGCTCTCTTCTTACAACATCCCTCTGTTGGCATCCAGAAAACACAGCAACTTCTACCAGTTAAGAGGCCTATCAATCACACAGCACACAGACAACTGAATCTTGCTTCCTTTTTGCCCTCGCTCCTCCCAACAGAGGAATAATTTAAAAGTAACTAGAGTATCGCTTTGCTCACATGTGCAACAAACTCCAGATGGTAACAAACCCCATTGCAAGCATTATTTGTAAAAATACTGTCGGCACAAGAACTCACAGGTTGTGGAAGGGAGCAACAAGTTAAATTCCTTGACATTCATCATGACAGTTTCCTCTGTTTGCCACTTAAAATTAGGAAAATACAGAGCTATTTCCTCAGGGCAGGTCTGGTAGATGACACTGATTACCTGGTCGCCAGGTAGGTTCAAGTTAAAGAAACAACTAGAGAAACTTCATTTAAATCAATATTACTACACTGACCTAAAGAAAGTCTTAGCTCAACTTAACAGCATGAAACTTCCAATAAACAGCGGAGCCTGGCCAAGTTAAGATCAACAAAATTTCTTCTGGTAGGTGTCAGCTGAAAAACATTAGTTAGAGAGGAGAAAAGTACACCTGCATTTTATTAACAGACTGGCACTATGGAAGCTTTTACACATGCACATATCACTTCATGATGCAGCAAAGAAAGGTGGATGGTGAGACATCAGGTCTCTAAAGCAAAAAGCTTAGTGGAATACCCAACTAAACATGTACAGGACAGAGTTTCCTGGTCCAGTAGAGAAAGACAAGAGCAGAACTGAGCTGCACGAACTGTCCTAGAGCAGTGCAGCTCCACAGACGAACATTTCAAGCCCCATCTTTGACATTTCTATACATATTCTAGCCCTAAGATTTCACATCTTACTAGTTGACATAGTTCCCAAGAGGGGAAAAAAACCCACAGGTAAATATTTGCTGTGCTCATGAAAATTTATGTAAACTGTTATATTTATAAGTTCCCACTAATTGTTAATACCAGAACAGTCTAAAGCATTTGCTGCTTGGCTTCTCAGTAAGGATACCATTTTCACTGCTGCACATAATTGCATTAAACTGTAAAACATCTGGCAAAAGGACAGGTCTGCAATCCAAGCCACAAGAGGTCTAAGTAAAGGAAAATATGCACACATGGAAGGATTTTTCCCAAACCAATCCTCCAGTGCTTTCTCATTACATACTTATTGTTTCCCACCCTGCCTTTAACTACTCAATCAGTATGACCATGTGCTTGCTACATATTTGCTTCTTCAACAGGTCTTGGGCTACAGCCCGAACTCCAGCAGGTCCAGAGAAGGGCTGAGAATTAACAGTGGCCCCCAAGTGGAACTTGGCCCGGTTCCTTGGTGGGTGAAAAACTTAATACGAGCAGAAACTGTTTGCTCTTCTCCCAGAGTGTCAGCAGAGGTTGCAGTCCAACTTACATAGCCTGAGTTAGCTCTGCAATATGGTCCTTACCCACTCCGCTACCGAATCACTGCATAAACTAGAAATAAAAAGGTTATTCCTAACCTACCTTTCCCCACAGTTTGCAAGGTTGCATTCATTTTGGCAACTGTTTTTAATACTTGCTAAAAGCCACCATCTGAAACTGGGGAAAAAAAACTATTGTCCAGCTGCTGCTCTTGCAATACCTGCCTACATTTAGCACCCAGTAGTTATCATTAGCAACGCTTGATTAACATCATCTTCACTCAAGTACAACAGCAAGTTTGTTAATACTTGCTTTATAAATGTGTTTTCTAAATAGAAACAAGGTAATACTGCTCTGCTTGTCCCCTCTAAATAGGGCAGATGAACATTTCTCCAGTAAGCAGCAATTCTTACACCCACAGTTCATCAGAATCACTAGATAGTTCAGAAGTTCCAGTTGTGCCCTCAAAGCTTAGGAATTACAAGCATGAGCTTGTGCAAGCCAAATATTTAAGTATATAAAGATGAATTTCAACAGTGATTTACACAGTATACTATTCTGGCTCTCTGCTTTATGTGTACTTGGCAGACACGAAGCCTGTATCAGTACTTGACAATTTATGAAACTCCAGTAGATGATTTTTAGCATGTAAAAAAAAAGTCACTTGTCCCACCCCATCTCCCCCAAAACATTCTGTGCAAGTGAACTCAAGCCTACTTCTATATAGGTATAGATGAAACAACAAATACAGGTTTCTAAAAGACAAAGTGAAGCCCTCCTTAAACTACCCCACCCAAAGAAAAACCCGACACCACAAACAAGAAAACCCGAAAAAACACCAAACCAACAAAAAAGCCCCGAACCACACACACCACAAACCCCCTTTTACATTTAATGGCTAGAAAAGAATTTACTTTTGTCTCACAAATTACTCTGAAAAGTCCAAAGATGATGACTTGTGAATACTTGTTACTTAGCTGCTGTCCTCTCAAAAACCTGTACCTTAGCACAGAAATGTTCCTTCTATGTCATAACTAGTTTAACTTGCAATTATTTAAACAAGACCCTTCTCTGAGTCCATTTCCTAAGCCGTTCAAGTACATAATTTTATGGAAGTTTATTTCACATTCAAAAAACCAAGATGGGATGTGTTTTTCACAACTGCCTTCCTGTATTCAGATTATTTGTTTAAAGACAGCTGATAAAGACCACTGTTTCCCTCAGTATGAATCAGTATCTTAGATTCCTCCTGTATTTGAGATCTGCCCAGGATCATAGTGTTTTGGCACTGCAATTCAGCTATGTCGTAGTTCTCTTTCCCTCTTATTTTTATATGTGTTATTAGGTTCATCTCTTAATAAGACAAATATATAATAGTTGTTGAGTGTATTGTATTTGAAGGTCATTTTTCACTCCACCTTCACCAATGTCTGTTCACAAGCTGACCAACATCTGTTGTGTAAAAACCATAAATTCTTTATGGGAAAATAATTGAATCACTAGACAGAGGAACACCAATATGAAATACATTGCCATTAATTCCCTTCCCCACTTCCAAAGTTCACAATCTGCTGGGAGAGGTTTCTTAGAATGATGTATGTATTTAATTTAATCCAAATGGGAAATACAATAGGTTCCAAAGTGTTAAGCATACCATGGCCATTATCGCCACATATTAGCTATGATCCACAACGTGACCCCACATTTTCCCAACAACATAGGGATTTCTATTTCTCCTCAGTTTATTATTTTTCTTCTTCCATCTTAATTCACACATAGCTGCATGTATCTTCCTTATACAGCAGGAGAAATAGAACACCTTGGTTTCTGTCCTCCTGGCAGCTCCATGACTGCTTTCAGATAAGCGAACACTGGAGATCAGTGTAGGGAACAAGGTTCTATTACTGCTGTACAAGTTTAGTACACAAGCCCCCGAGTTTCTTTTATCTCTTGGGCTGCTGGATAGCGACAAGAAACTTAAGAACTCTGGCATCATTTTATAATTAAAAAAGCTGGGCAAATACAATTCACTAAGCTCTCTTGTACACTATAAAAGCAACAGTATCCTAAGGCTTCTTTTACTATGGATAACCATGCCAGCTTTCACACAGCAAGCACCTGAATGAGCCAAACCACAACCATTAGTTCTGTGGCTTTTTCACAACTGTGTGGTTCCAACTGGTCCTCATTCTCATTACTCATGAAGTGCACTCAATGACTGGTTTGGGTTAGCCAGGGTTCAGTTTCAAGACATCATTTGTCCTTACATTTTGCTCCATAAAGCAAAGCATCCAGAAGTCACTACTTGAACGTAGTGCTTAGTGATGTCTCACTATTCATTTACAGGACTTAAATTCGAAACTCCAGGGATATCACTGCAGGGGACAGACTTCTTTGTCCCAGCACTGATCATTACCCAGTACAATACCACTGATCCTTCTCAATCCCTACATGGGAGCTCACCCTCTTTTCAGTATTATTCTCAGTTTGTATTTCTAGAAAAAAGATGTATTTGGTGAAATTAATATATCTGATATACAATCTAACCATATATTCTTACTAAATTGCACTGTGAAGGGCAACACACGTCACAGTTCAAGATCAGTTATTGCTTGGCAACCCATGCATAGATCAAGAATCAATGCGTTGTGAAGTCATAGAAAACAATAGTAAACCTCAAAAGTGCTTGTACAGCTAGCTCCTGTATGTTAAAAAGCAACCCAAAATAACTGACAGCAAATAGCAGATTTTAATGTGAACATAATTGAAAATTAGGAAGGATGACCAGTTGATTATATTTAACATACTATTTACTAATGAATCTGGGATTAGACAAGAAAGTCAGGCCCATCTTAAAGTTAATATGAAAATTAAAGATATTGGGCCATATCTTACTGAACAGCATGACAAAAGAAATGCAAATGATTTTTTTTTTTTAGTGATCTTGCACAAATCCTTTAGATCCACATTACCATACTTTCTAAAACAAGCTTTAGAGCCCAGAGGGACTTTGATACACATCAGCTGCATCAGGATCTTGTGAAACATCTTTGGGTGGTGTTGTATCAAAAAGCAAAGAGCCTGGAACATGGACTGCCAGAACTCCAAGAGATACCTGATGGGGAATTTTGGCTCAGAAAGTACTGACAGAGGACACAGCAAGGTTAGCAGGCCATCTGGCAGTCCCTGAAAATACTCATAGGAGACAGGACATCAAGCCTTTTATGCTGATGGCAGAGGGGGATAGAAAAAAGAAATATTCACAAAAATTAAACCACGATAGGCTCAGAAAACAATATTCTCCTCATGCCTAATGGAACTAATCAATAAATTATGTCCTATGAATAAAATGCTGAATAGATTGAAAAAAAAACCCTACAGATGCCTTGAGAAAATATAGCTGAAACATGAAATAAGCTATGTAAGTTGGAGGAGATTTTGACCAAAAAAGCACTGAAAGTCTTCAAGACCACTGCAGATATTGAAAGTGCTCTGGGCTAAACTGTTTCATGCTTGCAGGGGTGAACACAATTTCCACCCTTCTTAAGCATAGCCAGGACATGAATCAGTGACATCTTTCTTTCCTGGAGAATTTATCCAGTTGAAAGGCAGCCAGCACAAGGCAAAAATAGCTTCCCTACAAATACAGGGCCTTCCTCTGCTCAATTCTAAAGGGATTTGAAGGCACAGCATTTCAGACCCCACAGTGCACCAGAGAGCCAGAAACTTGCTGTGCCAGAAGGAACTCAGATAACATTATTCTAGCGTGTTCCTTTGATGTCATAATATAATCATTGAAAGAGTTGCAATTTCATCTGTTGCATTTTCTCCATTGCAACTATTGTACAGTCATTTAACTTGAACTTACGGACACCTGATCTGGCACACTTGGCCCACACTCAAAACAGTGCTGTTCATCAAGAAGGCAAAAATCTGTGGAGGGAGCTCCGAAAAATACCTGTGTGCTCTGTGTAATTCATCTTTTAACCAAGATATTCTCTTTGAGACAGCATTACTGTCTCAGCAAATTTCAAGTAAAAAAAATTATAACTGAGACTCAAGTTGTAACTTTCCTGTACCACAATGGTCATTTTCCTCTGAAAACAAGCAAAAGAATCAAAACCTGGCCTTTTTCATTCTACGTCTTACGTTTACCCAGAAACATTTTTATAACAGACAATAACTTTTTTTAACATGAAAAATAAATTATTTCAAAGTTGTGTTTGCTGTTTACTTTTTTCTAAATTTCATTCAAAGTTAACTTTAATCAGAGGGGCTGTTCTGCTATTTGTATGAATCCCTTTACAACTAAGTCACATCTCTAAATAAAACAAGCCATAGTCAAGATGGACCATTATCATCAAATTTACTAAGGAACTAGGAACTGTTGAAATGATATGGTTTATTATGTGCCTTGGTTGCACTGATTTACTGCTGAATCCTTGTTTTAATGTAAAACACAGAGCCACAAATAAAAGTCAGTACATTAAAACCCGGACAGATATGCCTAACTGTAGGCAGCATCCCAATCCCCCCAGGTTTTGAACGCCTGTCCATCTGTACTTTAAAGCACAGCTCTATTTTCAGCCACTCCATCACTCCTCCACACAGGAGAAATGAGAAGTGTCAAGAGCTACTGAACACAGAATTTTCACAGTTGATCAGCACATCACTACTCAAAACAGATGTTCTTATAATCATGGTGCACTGAAAAAACAGCAATGCATTCAATAGCCTCTATCTGAAACTCGTATGCTGTTCTCACGTTAGACACAGCTCAAATATCTAAAATTTGAGTGTTTGATTTCTTACAAGAAATATATTGAGTAAACCACAACATTTCCAAGGAAAACAGAATCTTAACAGTTTATACAGTCAAAGAGTTAAATTACCTAATCCTTTATGAAAATAGGTTAGATTATTCATGAGAATCAGGATGCAGAAACAAGACTCATAAAAACACCACAGAGATCACATCTACTTTAAGACTTTTGAAGGCACCAGGCTACTATGTTTTTCCTATTCCTCTCCATTCCTCACTACTGTAATAATCAGATATATACACACCTTTGATAACATAAGAAGAAAGAACATTTCCTTTTCAGTGCATATCTAGAAGAGAAGTAACACCACAGGCAGAAAAAATTTCAATACACTGAAGGCTAACATTCCTAAAAAGGGAGAGTGAGGGGAAAGCCTGACCTCTTAATTCCCATCACTCAAAGCACCTCTCAAGACCCTGAGAAGCTCAGAAAGGAAAGTTAAATTGCTATCTGCTGAGAATCTACTGCCTCACCCTCAGTTTCATGTCTGGTGACACAAATTTTCCCTATTTATATAAAAAAAAAACCAGTCAGCACCTGAGACACCATTATTTTTCACCAGACAGTCCTGTCCACATTTCCATCCCTTTCATTGAGCTATTTCTCTAAAACAGGTTAAAAAAAAAAAGGCAACCAAAATCCTCAAAACACACCAAAGAACCCTGGAGACCATAAAAGTGATACCAAAGGTAGCACTGTCTCTGAGTCTTTGATCAACAGCAGCAGCACTGTTCAGAATACCACTGAGGAGCTGATGACCAACTTTTCCTCTACTTCCACAGGGTGACACCTTTGGAACTGGCTAGCTCTGGCATCCTATTCCTCTACACTCCCGTAGGAACATTTGTTATGTGCTCATTTTGTGAGCACAGTGATAAAACCACCAGATGCTTGAAAGAGGAGGAAGAATGATTTGAAGACCACATATTTCAGCGAGGACTGTGTTTGGTGCAGTGAGCACTAAACAGATAGCCCGATATTGTTTGGTCTCAGCTGGTGAAGGAGGAGATGTGACATTTAATCCTGCAGCAAGCTCAGCACTGTGGAGAGCAGCTGGCCCATAGATCCTGTTGTGTGTGGGACAGCCTGCCAGTGCTCCACTTGCACGCTCCCTCTTGCTCCAGTATCTATCACAGAAGACAAACATCAGCAGAGCACATTTCTGTTCTGTGCCCTGTTGTCAGTACCAACATGTCACGGTGGTGTATTTCTTATTTTATGAGCAGGTGATGGGAATATCATTAGTAGACTCACAGCTCAGCAGAGGGAAAGCCCTGGATTTTGGGAAGCAAGACACGGGGCAGCATCCCAAGCAATTACTCTAGGTGACAATCCTTAAGTTCAGACAGGCAGTGACACAGTGCAGTGGCAGAGAGAGGGTGATCAACAGCTGCAAGTGAACGGAGTTAGACACTTCAGTGGCCACCAACTGCAGCAGGGATACTGCTAATTAGACATGGCAGGACAGGAGGCACAGCTCACTGCTTAGGAAACGTGCCAGGATGTAACAGACTACCTGGCTGCCACATTGAGACTGCTATTGCTTCCAGATACAGCAACAACACTAATTATTTGAGTATAATGCTACTTACAATGCTTAAAATATTAGGGTAAAAATCCCTTATCCTAGTGAGCAGAAAAAAAATCTGTTGACTGACAGATTTGGCCCAGCCTTCTAAACTTCAGCAACAGTCAAAGTCTCACAGTGTTAAAAAAAAGAAAACATGCTCGTAACAGACAAGAGTTCCAGCTCCACTCAGAGGAATCTGGAGCAGCTCTGCTTTTGTTTGACCAAAATAAACCAGAAGGACCCACCCTGAACTTCATGTATTCTGCAGCATCAACTCAATCTCTTTTCAAGCTCTCAACCTCCGGCTCTATCACGAATCACCTTTTCTTTAGGATTTGGTTTACTCTGTAATAAACTCCAGTAGTATAAAAAGAAACTCAATATTACCCATAATTTCTCTGTTAAAATTTAAAAGCTAAAATTTAGATAATAATTAGAAACTAGTAATTTTCTATGAAAAAAATTCCAGATCCTAACTTGATCTCAAATACTGTAGAAACATGGGAAAATAAACTGGAAAAGAAAAAGAGAACAACTTGCAGACAAGACTGATAAAAGGCAAGTGTTCTCGCCTGCTGTTTTTATGCCTCTCCAAACTGTTTCCCAGCTCCTTCACTGGAAAAAAAAAATTACAGAAAAAAAAATAACCATTTCCATTGTATTTTTCAGAAGATGGCAGAATAATATTTATTTTACAGTATTATAACAGAATCAGCAGTGACTACCACTATTAGAAACATTCAAATTCACAATAAGGGCAGATTCTTTCTCACTTCTGTTTTTCCTCCTAGGAGGTCTCAAACATTTGAGATGGATTGAATTTCTGGACACAGTTTAGTTAGCAGCCATTTAGAAATGGATTTACCAATTTGCTCTCAATACTGGCACAACACGCCAACATGATTTAAACAGGATCCAGGCTGTGCACAACTGAAAATTTCTTTAATAGTTGCAATCTCTTTTCTTGATGATTCATTACTATCATCCTTAAATCCTCTGTTTCTTCCATTACATGACATTCTTGTGCTCTCCTAAGTGTGTTACTGTCCACTGAGGGAGACAAACCCTGCAGCCTAAGTGGTGCAAACCTGTGACTGCTCACTGAAATCACAACAGGCAGCAAGTCTGCTGTCAGAGAGAGTAAAAACCATAATCACAGGGTACAACTCACCAAAACGCACAGATTGAAAAAAATAACACCGTGATTTTATACTGGGTCTAGGTAAAAGCCCTTTCTGCCCACTTTCTCTATGACAGCCAACTGCTTTGGCAGAACTGACACATCAGTTTTCTTAAGAAATAAAGAAAAGTGCTTTCAAATGAATACTTGGGTAGCAAAATGGATTTTTAAACTGCCCTCCAAGTCATGCTGCTTGACCAATAATTTGATAAATAGGGAAGAGAGACATTAAAGATTCATGTTCCCATTTTAACTAATACCAGCCTGTCAGAGGCACTTGCGATGCAGACCCAAAGAAATCCAGCAAGAAACACAGGAATAATCTGTGCCAAACAGCCATTTATCCTGATCTGCTTAATGTTCCAATAAAGAACAAACTGAGTCTTCCCCAAGGTGAGGGGGGAAAAAACCCTAGAAAATCCCCCAAAACCCAGGGTTGCACCTTTTTTTCTCCATGATGTTTAAATGGAAGAAAACGTGTATTGCTGAAAGAGTTAATTCTCAAGCACTCTCCATCCTCCCACCCTCCAAGGAAAGAGCTCTGGCACGCACTAAATTTAAGAGATTAGTGCCTAGCAGGTGATGATTACAGTGGCACAAAATGCAAACCCCACAATATTAAATTGTGAGCAACTGTTTAAAAACCAACATAAAAGTCACACAAAAACCATACAATTAAAGGAACAGCCCACACCCATGTAAGTTTGTGTTTGAGCAGAAGAAAGTTCTTGGCACTAAACATTTTAGATTCCTGCAGGAAAGCAGCCTGCTCCCTGACAGTGGATTTGGGTTCAGCTGTGCTTGATAACCATCTAGTGATGGC
The DNA here is from genome assembly GCA_013396755.1 of Sclerurus mexicanus. Classification (NCBI taxonomy): domain Eukaryota; kingdom Metazoa; phylum Chordata; class Aves; order Passeriformes; family Furnariidae; genus Sclerurus; species Sclerurus mexicanus. The sequence continues at coordinate 271,490 of VWZF01005680.1, forward strand.
CAACCTTGGCTTAAAAAAATAGATGCATGAAGAACGCCACTATTTGTGTAAATGTATTCATTTGATATAGCCAATCATTTGCTATTAAGAGATCAATACACTCATACTATGCTTACTACTCTCTTCACCTGATACTTACCAATCCCAGCAATAACTACTATAGAAATAAGTAAGTCTTATGAAGTAAAATAATACACTGTAAAATACATATATAAGCAAAATTAATACCTAGTAATTCAATTAACAATTTTATTATCTCAGCTGCAGCAAATTAAAAAAAATAACTTCCAGGAAACATGACTTGTCTTGATAAAAACAAACCAACTTTCACTGCTCAGTGTCAGGGCCAGAGGTTAATAAGGTTTGCTTCAGTCAAAATATTTACCCACCTACTTACAGTCAATTACACAATTACTTAGCACTTACCATTTCCCTTTAGAATCACAGTAGGAGTCACACAGCCTGTAGGATGCTGCAATAAAGAACTACTGAACACCTACAATTCCGATGTGTTAAGCTTCTTGAAACTTGCTTTATTTCATTTTTATTCCCTTTGTACAAATCTGTCAAGTTTCATTCAAACCAAAAGGCAACGAACATTAAAAAAAGCAACTAATTTATTTTTGCACTAGACAAGATTATATTCGCTTTACCTCATTTTACAGCACACATTTTTTTCTATGACTGAATTCACCTACTTTGCCCACTGTCTTTAGGTTCTATGCACATTCCCGTAATTATTTTCAAGTACTCTTGAATACTGATGGAAAACTTTTACTTAAACAGTTATAACGTTATGAAATAAGTAAAAATAGTTGCAGCTGCATATGGTGTGCCTCATGAATTACCAAAAAAACTCACTGGTAGTTCATATCTTGACAGAGATTTTCATACACACAAGAAGAAAATTCCATTAAAAATTCATGTTACTTGCTCTTTTTCAAAAAAATGTTCCACATTCATGTCCTTCGAATATTTTGTCTGAAAACTACAAGAGCACTTAGCTCACAGTAAACATTTCTGCTACACTAAATATTTGGGCCACCCAGGGTAGCAGTCCTGCATGTCTACAGGGCAATAGTTGTGAACTTGGTTGCATTCTCCATTAACACTAAAAGAATAAGGACATTACAAGTCACAACAAAGTTCCTTATTGTTGCTCTTCTAAAAGGAAAGGACAATTCCTATCTTTAATTCTCAATTGAACAATAAAGGCTATTCACACTCTATAATCCCCCAGAGAGCAAACATACACAAAACCCAACACACCATACTTCAAAGGAAAACCAAACAAAAAAAACTCTCCCTGGTTACAAAGCTGGTTGAGTGTCACAAACTTTACCTCTTACAGATAAGAAGATGTTTTTTCCTCTGCACATTTTCTATATTCTTAGACATTAGCCACAAGCTTCACTGGTTTCCCACCTTTCCTTAACTTAAACATCTATAATCATTCAAAACTGTACAACTAACCACACATTTTAATTACTCAGCCACAGTGGGGTTTAGCAACAACCCCCTCAGTAAAATGCCTATCACTAACCTTCACAGTTTCCCACAGAGAAGCGCTCAGGACCGGCTCCTCCTGCTCTGCTTTGGTCCTTCCACAGCCCATCGAGAAAGAGAAGCAGCTTCATCTTCTCCTAAAAAACCAAACTAATAAGACCAGGTGTGTTTTATTGCCTTCCCTTGATCATGTAATCCCCAACACCTGCTTCTCCCTCTGGGGTCCTCACGGCCTTCACGCCCCTTTTCCGATCGATCATCCCTCAAGAGCATGACATATCAATTATATACTTATTATATAGTTATCATCTAAAATCGTGTCCCTTCCACCTCCCAACATTTGCACAGGGTATTTTCAGGAAAAGCAGTCACCAGCTGTGCCTTTTCAGAGTGGCCCAAAGGCACCTCGTTGCCCCACGCCCTCCTCGCAGGCCGGGTGTGGGTGTCAAGACTCACCACCTCTCTCACCTCCCCTTTCGCCCACCAGATCCCACCTCGAGCAATTTCTGCCTGCTTTGCAAAACTTGGGGTGACATTTTAACCCCCCTCACAGCCGATCTAACCCCTTCCCTCAGTGCGGGGCCCCCGCACTCCCCTCAGGGGGCCGAGCCGCCATCGCGCCTCCTCGTGCCAGGGCTGCCACAAAATGGCGGCGGGGCTGCCACAAGATGGCGGCGGTGGGGTGGCTGTGAGGGGGCCAGGGCCAGGGCCAGGCCCGGCACCACTCTGGACTCACCCAGCAATTTGGGGAAATAAAACGTTCCCCAAGGCCGTGCCTGAGAGCTTGAGGTGTGGGATCGGCTTTTCCTCCCAGCTCACTGTGGGCGGCCCAGGGCTGCGCCCCGTTTCGTCCGGAGTAACTGGTAATGGTGCCTCTGACAACAAATAGGCCTCAACAAAGCGCCGATGTAGCGAGGCAAAAAAATAAAATAAATAAATGTAATTACAATGAACGGTGAAAAAATTCGTAGGATTAGTCTTTTTCCATGAGTTCAATGCAAAAAGAAGTCAGGAAAAACGTGGGCCGCTGTTAGACGGCAGGGTAACCTAAGCGACCAGCCATGCCGATGCTTTGCTTCTTGGGAGCCAGCCGTGGGACAAAGAGGGAGGAAAGAACAGCATCTGGGGCTCTTTAAACACCGTTTTGGCAGCAAGATGAACTCTTTTAGTGGGACGAGGCCTGGCAGTGACACCGTTCTGTTCCCCTGTCTCAGCGCACATCCATCCCCTTTGGGAAAGCCCCTGGGGGGGGGAAAGTGTTCCTTGCTGAGCCCAGGCAGGGCCACAGTGTGTTAGTAGTGCAATATTAATGTTAATGCTGGGGGAGAAGGACACACAGGCTTGCTTTTGCCTCTGAAAAGTGAGCGTGAGGTTGTGCTGGATGAAGGGAGAGAGAGGGGAAAGCAAGGGAAAGAAGCAAGACTGACAAGGGAATTTATTACTTATTCTTTGGGTTTCACATAACACACCTCATCCCTCTGCAAAAAAGCTTTCAGAGTCTCAAACAGAATCCTGGCATAAAGGGGTTTTTATGCAGGGATGCATTGTTTCCTCTTTATCTGCTGTATCCTAAGGACAAACTGGGACATGCTCTAAAGAAGTTCCAACCCGCTCTCCTAAGCATGGATGAAACACAACACAGTAATGCTTTGCAATGTTAACAGCCCTGAAGAGAATTAACAGAGCAGTACTGGAAACACTCGGTTCCTTTCTGCGTGGATTTGGCAGATTTTTCTCTGGGCTGAGCTGCCATTTCCTGCAGCACGCCACGTTCTGGTGTGACCTTTCCATTTCCAGTCCCACCAGGAGCGCCAGTCTTGCGCAGCATGTGGAGAGGAGATGGAAAAGGAGGAGAGCTGGACTGTGTCCTTCAGCAGATGGCATCTCCCCTCCCAAGCCGGGGCCTGAGCTGGGGCTCCCAGGCTGTGGCTTGGGGCAGGTGGGTGGCAGGACTTGCCAACTCTCAGACAGCCCGAACAAGGACAAACTGCCCTTGGAAATGCCCATGTTTTGTTTGTAAAAGGCAACCAAGAGAAGGACTGCCTCGGCTTGGGAGTCACCCAGATCGGGCAGATGGAATCCTGTCACTGTGCTTACAGAGTTATTCATGTCCCCTCTCAGATTCAGCTACTCTTTCCTTTAACCACACACTGCAAAGTTCTGTTCCTCCACAGATTCATCTCACAGGATTAGACTGTTCAGCGAGCTTTATGTTAACGCTTTGTCCAGCTCTTCAGGGGCATATTTCTTTCATAGGTCAATATTTCTTCAGTAAAAATACTGGTTTCTAACCATAAATCTAAAAGCTATATCAGAGGAATATAACAATGTCATTTCGTTTTGGTAAGATCACATTACTCCAGGGGGATCAGTCTGCAGAGGAGGTAGCACGTGTAATGTGTGCAAATCCAGCAGTTCTGCATGCAATTTCTTTTTCCAAAGGACGTGGCAAAAATTGGTGCCCCAAACAGCTTCCAATATGAAAGCATATTGACTGAGTTAAAACCTGTGTTTACACCACAGAACAAAAGAAGCAACGTATTTCATGTGTCTGATTCATGTCAGGACAAATCTCAAATACAAGAAGGCTGAATGCAATGTGCACAGCACAAACCCCAGAAGCCTGCACTGTTCAATAAAGGATGCTGTATGATTTCCCCAAGGGCACAGGAAATCCTGTAGCACAGTGACCTGACATTTACAGGTGCTGTCACAAAGCCACTTAGTTTTTTTGTGTGCACATTTTTGTATGAGTATTTCAGCCACAGGAATATTTGAGCACCTTAATAAAGAGAGGGACACTATACAAGCATCTCCTGACACTGAGCCAACTAACAGTGAGGAAACATCAAGGTGATGTCTTGAACACTTTAGATCATTCTACAGGCATGAGTCTCAGATTCTGCTATTCCTATAACCTGTTAAATGTGATATTTAAGAAACTAAAACCTATGGCAGATTTCATTAGGAACCTTCCAGCATGTCCTGGACAGAAGACATCACTTGGAATTGATGCAACTCTCAGAGAAGACAGCTCTTAAAAAAAAAATCAAACTGCAACATTTTAAAGGGGAAAAAAAAACCTCTGAGTAGAGCCAAGTCTTAAAATTTTCAGTGCTCATCCCTGTTCAGAGAGAAAGAGGCTCTCATTGAAAGTGGCAGTATTTCTGCAAAGATCAGAACTAGGAGCTGCAGTGACTTGAAATGCGCTGACTGCAAAGAACCTTTCCATTTTCTGCTTTACTGTTTGTTATTATGAAATGAGTTGAAAAAAATTATTATGCTTTCAGTTTGAAGTTCTGCTTGGAAATAATCGTATATTATAGCACTTCTGATGGAAAAGTTATTGACTAAATATTAATGTATTGAGTTAGATATGCCAATAAAAGTTCAACACAGAATTGTTAAGAATACAGGGGTTTTACATACCTTATTTATAAAGCTGTACCTTTGCTATAACTGAAGCTTGTATGTTTGTTACAGCAAGTTTAACTTCCTGGTTAAATTTCAGATGGGTGCACTGTAATTTCTCTCTTCCAGCTTTTCTGCTGCTAGATCTCAGAATCCTGGTGGAGATGAAACCCGATTTTAAAAACTCACCCTCCTGCTGGGATTTGCTCTGAAGTCCCTGCCTTGCGCCAGCCAACAGGTCACACTTCAGACACGGCTGCGATCTCATTAAACTCCACTGCGCTGCCTCGCTTCATCCTGGAAAGCACCGAGGGCATCAACACGACAGAAATCTGTCTTAAAAACCATGGGGCTTTTAACTATTGATGGGTATTTCAGGAAGTGTCCATTGCTGGTTGATACTAATTGCAAGTCCCTGCTGTACACGCTACGACTGCTGATGAATTGTTACCTTCATCTGACTGATGATGATTAGAGTGTCTACCCAGGTTTCCCTCGCTGCAGTTACTTGGCTTTCACCTCATGACACGACTTGCACACAACACTTTAAAGGCAGTGTCTGGCTCCACTCTCTGCAGAGCAGCAGCAAGGAAGACCAAACATCCATGCAGTTGAGGTAGGCCTGAAATAAAAACCTCAAACAGCAAGTTTGAACTGGACAAACAGCCCAACGATGTATTAGCGTTTGGGAAGCCAGAAACAGCGAGTGATTTGGCTGGGGAGGAAGTAGAAAAACCTGGAAACAAGCTCCAAGACAAAAGGTACGATGATCTATTCCAATCATGGAACGAAGAAATTGGAAACGCCTCAAACACGGAGCAGGTGTCATCAAGCCCTGGTTGGGGAATTTGTGGCTCAGCACACGTCTGTCACTTGAGTTTAATACAGGTAACAGACAACCTGTTCCCCTGCCTCAGCAGAAGGGGGTGGGTTACGTGGTAACCTTCAATTAGGGGAAGGTTACTAAAAATTTCCTGCAGAAAGCACTTTTAGCTACCTTGGGGCCTAATAACACATTTTATTCTGCACTTGGAGAAACTGAAGCTCCAGTGCCATTTAGCATCTTTCACGGGCAAAAGATTGTCCTGTGGAATTAAGCACAGAGCCTGGTGAGAGCCCCCTCGTTGCCAAATGTCTCCTCCACTGAGCAAACAACATGGGGAAACGTGAAAAACAGAGGACTCTCTTTGCTCAGAAGGGATCTCCAGTTCTCTATTTTCTCTTTGTGTTCTTAGTGGCCTTCACTGTCACAGCTTGTTAATGCCCTGAATGAAGTATTGACAAGCATCTCAATAAAAATGCTACTTTTCTAATCAGCGATACAAATTATTTAACATTTTTATCTGCAGCACAGTTGCTCTAAATTCTTTTGGAAGCCTTCAGAGGGGAGAGAAATTAATTTGGAAGGTTTCATAGGGAACAGAACTGGGATCCGGTTCAGACACAGACACAAAGAGCCATAAGCCATACATTTCTATGTGTATCTGAAAATGCCCCTTAAAATTCATCAGTAAAAATACCTGAAACTCTCCCTCAAAATTCATCAGTCATTTCTGCAAAAAGTGGTAGGAAAATCTTGAGCTCCAAACCAAAAATGGCGTTTCCATGACTTTTCTTAAGCTTGTGATTTTAATAAGACAGTCTGAAAAAGATGATTAACATGGAGGTCTACTTCTCTAATTATAATAACCTTTCTGATTCTTTCAGAATAAATTTTGTTGAACACTTTTCATGCGATTTGCTTCATTATCTTTTCATTTAAATCATCTTTGATGACACACCATTTAATTAGGTTTATTGTGCAGGTACCGATGGTTAAACTTGTGCATTCAGCACATGCACTTTCACTTGACTAATGTAATAAATCTTATTCATGCCAACGTCACCATCCATTACAAAAATTAACAAGGCATCATCCAGTTAAACTAAGTTTGTAAAATGTTGTTTATGAAGAATTTTTCTTTCACACCATTATAGCATCCTTTATTGACGACTTGCCTGGTGTTCTGTGATCCCAGTCGTAAATAAAGATTTACTTGTCAACATAAACCGTAAAATGTTACCTTCCAGGGAGTTAGCCAGTGTTCTCCTCTGGTCATAAATATGATTCCCTTTGTTGTAGTGTTATTAATGTTGCATTTTTTCCTGTTACAAGATTTTTACAGCCAAGAAAAGCAAGAAAATTGCCTAGTAGTTAATACGAAAGATTTTACACACACACACAAACAAAATCTCACGTAATAACTTCCAAATTTACTTTGGCCTGCAGCAAGAGGTATATATTCACATCTTGTTAAATTTACAGATAAATATGTATTCCTGTGCACCAAATTTTTATTGTCAAAATATACTGTTCAGTAGCTGAAAAAACCCCAAACCAAAGCAACAAAACAGCAGAATACCTCAGAAACAATTCCGGCTGTGATGATGAAGGGTCCTACAAAACCCCCTCTGTGCTTCCATTACTTTTTTTAACGGCTCCTTTTTCAAATGAAACAAGATTTGCAGGGAAAAGTAATACGCTTTCCCAGATCAGCTGATGTAACTGGGAGAAAGGACAAGCTCTTAGCCCGTGAGCCTCTCTCCAAACCTGATCCTGATGGAGCTGTCCTTTAGATATCGAGTTACTGCGGACCAGCGGAGGTCTCAACGTCAGGATCAGCCACTGAAAGCCTGTGGTCCCTTTAGCTAAGGCTACACTAATTAGAGCTGAAGCAAGACTTTTGTTACTGTAAACCTCACGCTGGGTGACATCCAAACTTCAGGGCAGCTGGAACACCTGGAAGCATCCTTGCTGGGTTGCCAGCAGTTTCCCCCAGGAAAAGGAGCTGCAGTGCCACTCTCACGGCAGAGTGAAGTCCAGGGTTATGAGATGGCTCAGATGGTTTCCCAGAAATAATGAATCACTGGTCACTAGTTCAAATAATTTTGGCCACAGTACCTCTGTTCCAGAAAAGTGCCTCCACCACTATGCTTCACTGTAAAATAACTTTATTTTCAGCCTTTTTTTTCCTAAGTTGCTCCACATGACAATAAAAAATGAAATTGCTTGGACCACAGCATAGAAGAGTCGTTGTGGTCACGGTGGGTCTCTTCTCTGTGGCATTCAGGACTGTTTTATGAAGGAATGTCAGCCAAGTGCTCTTAGGCTCAGATAAGAACAAATTCAGACACAGAAGATGATCTTTTAGACTCCTACAGAAATCTGCAGAACAATAAGTGAGAATGGCTACAGGCTTGATCTCCTTCAGAATAACAAAGCTACTTCACAGGCCAAGCTCACTGTGATGCTGTAAAACGTGCTTAGGGGATCAGATGTTTGAAATTAAAGCTCACGGTGAACAGCCATGGCTGGTTATGCAGCCACCCTTCCTGCAGGAAAAAGACCAGAAAAATGTTTGTATTGCGACTCTAAACCTGAAGAAAACTTGGAGCTCTGTTGCGTTGTTTTCAGGCTTTGTGACAGAAGGCACGATGGCAGCGCCGGGGCGGGAGCAAAGGAGAAGGTCCAAGTGGTTTGAAGGCAGGTGTGAAAGGGGGTGTCAGTCACAGACAAGGACAGAAACAGCCACCACCACATCTGAAAATCACGGGGAGACTTCAGAACAGAAGCAGTGATGGTAAGAGCAGAGCAAAGAGATGAGCTGGGCACTAAATACATACAGTTGTTAAAGGCACTATTTCCAAAGGGCTCCGCTTTGCACAGTCACCTGAATGAATCTGTGGTTAAAACATTTAAATGTGTATCTAAAATAAAGAGAAAAGGTGCTCTGTAGTCACACCCAATTTTTGTCTTCTGCTTTGCTGCTCTGACAATAGTTTGATATACAAATTCTACACGCGTGCATGCAGCAAAGATTCTAATTAAAACTTGTGCATTTTTAACATATATAATTGTATAATGAAAGACTTAGCAGTAACAGATACATGAAGAAAGAATAAGAGTTGTCTGAAATGTTGAATTACATAGTTCATGACTTTTCAGCACTTCATTATGCAAATCATGCCGTCTTAACACAGCTTTCTCAATGGAATATGTCTTTGTGCTATTAAATTAATTTTCTATGTCTGCTTCTTTTACATTCTCTTTGTACTCCCTGTCCTCAGCATAAAACATTAAAATGTAGGGTCAAAACCAGAATTCAGTGTATATAGACTTAAAAAGTCCAGTGCCCAGAGAAAGAAGAAAAAATAATGTGCAATGTAAAAGTTTATGTCCAATGTAAACAAGCCACTATTATCTGTGCTCATGAAAGTTCCCAAGGACAAAAGCACAACTTGTATTTTCTTAACCTCTGCATTTTACTGCAGGTTGAGAAAAGATAAAAATCTGTTGTGCTGTGGTAAAAATAAACATTTTGGGGCTATGTTTTATAGATGGAAATAAAATGGCTAACCTTAAGGTCTTTAGGGTTTTTTCCTTTTATCTAGATTTTAATCCAGTGCTATTCTCCCTCAGGGTGAGGTTTTTTTTCTTGTCTGGTCTCTCCCACTCCAGTATGTTTGGTTCTATCGTGGAGATTTTACCTAACCCAGCTGTTGCTATTTTGTCAGCAGCAATAGCAAAGCATCACTGACTTACTTCTTCTTTCTTCTCAAACTGAAAATGATAATCACCAGCTACAATAATTGCTTTATTTGCAGGAGAATCTGGGCTGCACAAGGAAAGTGATGGACTTTGTTTACCCTCTCATTATAGGAAATACTTACAGATTTAATAAAGAAAACTATGCTTGTATATGGTTGGATCAAAAGAGGGCAATTCAATACTTTCCAGAACAGGGATTTTGAAATAAAATTCAAGTTTTGGCCAGCTAGGCAGCCAACCAACAATAGCTACAATACTTTATGTCATCTTAATTTTAACAAGCAAGGTAGCAGACAGTAGTGGAGAAAAGAAATAGTTGAAATACAAGAAAAAAATGATATTCCATTTTTATTGATAAAGTGAAAAGGTAGATGCTATCAGTGTCCAAAAATCACTCAAGCTCAGATTTAAGTTCCTCCAATATGTTTTCTCCAAATGGCACCTGCATGCCTTTTGTAACACCTACTTGAAAATCTCCTTTTGAGGGCTTTTTGCTATATTAAAATATATAATTTTTTAAAGCTTTTTAATATTTTTCTGGTTCTCAGGAAGGTTTTTTTCCATTCACCCAGTTGTTTAAAAGTAATTGGCTTGTAAAAAGAAGGAACACAACAAAACACAACATCCAGATGAACCCAATGCCCCATGTCCTTAATCTGGTGTGGCCTCACACAAGGAACACTGACTTCCAGACTAAGGAAAAGATGATGATGATGATCTTCATCCTTCTTCTTCAGGAAGAGGAAAATAGATGCACACAAAAGGACAACTCCCTGTTAGGCACACATTAAAAAGGGATTTTTGTGTTACTTCTGAAGGGGAGCAGGAACTGGAGTAACACCCCAAGAACACAAGCCCTAATCAGCAGCATCTGCAGAGTTAGTGTGTTTGCTCTACCAGAACACAGCAGGACAGCTTCGTTCAGAATGGTTTGCGAGTGGTGTTCGTGCATAAGGAGAGAGCTGAAACACAAGGCCAGCACCAATTTAAGGCGGGCACTAGAGTGGCAAAGTGATTGAAATGAATGCTCTGAGAAAGTAGGTAAATCAAGTGAATTATGATTTTTTTTGTGCTCTCCTAGAGCTCCATTGGGTATCAATGAATAGCAATTAAGAAAACTTACAGAGAGGAGTCCCCTGTAACACTTACTGTGCCTCAGTTCCTTTCAGTCACTGTGAAAAGGATCCCAGGTGGCCCTTCTGTCCTACTGTAATTTCTACTGCTTTTTGCTCTTGCTCTGGAACACTTCCCTAATACTTAGTTATTCATAAGGAAATCTCTGTCAGCCTCCTCACTGCCATAATGAATAAATTCCTAACCTCTCTTTTTCCACAGTATGTTCCCCTCAGTTGTCATTCCATCCACCACATTATTTCAGCTGGAGCAGATACACTGCTTTGTTACACACCTCAGTTTACAGAGGTATTAACAACCTCACTCTGTGTCTTTATTTATCTAGGAGGACACAGAGATCCTTAGATGGGAAATGGCATGTCACACTTTCATCCATTGCACTCGTGGGTGTTCGCAGTGGAGGAGAACAAGGAAAAAAACAAAAAAGAACATCCTATAACTCATTTCTTAGCACTCCAGACAGAGTATCTTCTGTGCTGGTGATGATAAAAGGTGAAAAAAGGCAGGATTAAATTTTTTCAGGCACAGGAGGGTGCTGAAGCAGGGTTTGTGTATGTCCCCTAAAACAAGCCATTTAATAAATGGGTGTTCTCAGCACTTCCTCCTGTGGGAAAAACTCCCGAGTACAGAATTTGATGCTGATAAAGCATTGTGCCTTACTACAACAATATTTGGCTGTGCTTTCCGTATTCTCTCCCTTGGCTAAGTAAAGAATAAGCAAGAGCTGTCCCTGTGCTGCCTTAATGCAGTGCATCGGGCTTTCCACGGCTTTTCCACTCTGTGATGGAACTGCACTGCAGGATCTGTCCTCAGGCATTTAAAATAGTGCTCCAGCCTTCAGTGCCACTGCAGGGGACACACTGTTTGCTGGTGCTGCATTCAAACAGCCACAAAACACAAAATAACCTTCACAGTGAGGCTCAGCCATTTTTTCATAAAGTCTATAATCAAGTAGGCTACTCAGCTGAGAATGCACATGGAGCCAGGTGGGAGTACAGGAGGAAAACAACCTAAGCCTTGCTCCAGACTGTTAAGATGCACACAGTGCAACCTTCAGCTCCATCCCCCTCCCAGAACCTCCCTCTTGACATTAACCTAGAGTTGAAATGACTTCAGAAAACGGCCTGAAATCTCACAGATGCCATAAAGCTTGTGGAAATACGTGACTTCCCCCAGGATGCTTCATAGACATTGCTGAATACTCCTTTTTGCTGTATTTCACTCTTCTTCTTGAAAACCAAATTTGGATAAACTGCAGGGGCAGGCAATGGCATTCAGGTGATTTATAATAGTGGAGGCTATTTCCCTTTGCACCTCAGCCATACCTCTCCTTTCTCATCTTCCTATTGAAACACTTGTTTAAATGTAATTAAATACAATTTAGTGAATGTCTCTCACAATGCTCATCTACTAGCCTGGTAGAAGCTGCAGATTCCAAATGGCTTCTTGCTGGATCTTTCCAGAGGTTGCAGCAATGGATGTGCCTCATCTTTCAGGCATTTGCAAATAATAATCCTGAGCAGAGATTTTACTGGTCAGGAGTTCCTTTGTTCCAACCTATCCTTCCAACATTTAAAGCACAGAACAAACAGGGGAAAAGAGCTCCCCAGTTCCTTTGCAAATATTGTCAAGGATGTCACCATTAAAAAAAAGGCACTGTTATATTTGGGCCACATAGATGATGCTGGGCTATTGTGTGACTTAAAGACTCGATACATCCGATTTTAAGGAGAGATGAGCACTGATGCATCCTTTCTTTAAGGGTCAAAAAGATTTGGACAAGAAAGGACTACGTGGACTACAAAAATCTCACATGCAAGACAAATTTCTTTTCAAATATAAGCCAGTTTACTTTTCCCAGTTCTGAGACTCAAGGGCCAGATTCACCCACCACAGCCCTTGCAGCTATTTCATACTAATACAAACAGGGATCCCAAGAACCCAGTAGTGCTGACTGAAGTAGAAGCTCCAAGTACCTGAGTTACCAGCCCTTTTGCAAAGTTTCTTCCTATACTACTTACTTTCAGTAAGCACATTTAATACATAACAGATTTTTTATGCCTTTAACCCCCGTGGATGATGATTTAGAGCTCTGAACTAGTTCTGCTCTCAGTTGGCTGGCAGGTGCAATTTTTTTCCTGTTAAAACTCGTGTTATTCCACTGAAGCTTCACACAGTTAATCTCGCTACGCCTGTGTTACACCTTGTAACCTTCAAAATATTTCCTGTCGTACTGCAAGTAGATTAGAGATGGCACACATTGTCTGATGGGAGGCCAAAATATCTCCAGAGCTGTCCCGTGGGTTTTTTTAAATGCTTTTAATTTGAGACTGCTATTTTCCTACAGGAAAACAAAATACTGCTGCTTTTCTCCCTAGGATACGTACATTTAGGGGAGATGCTTTTGGTATGCGTGTGTTTGTTTGGGTTTTAAGAAAACCGGATCCCTTCAAACACCCCAGTAAAGGAAAAGGATATATGTCCAAAAGGAGGGGAATCAGCTGCTTACTAAGGCCTTAGAATTAGAGCGTTTAGGGTTGGAAAGGACTTTAAAGATCACCTCATTTCAACCCCTGCCATGCACAGGTTATTCAAAGTCCCACCCAGCCGGGCCTTGGACATGGACACTTCCAGGGATGGGGCAGCCACAGCTCCTCTGGGCAACCTGTGCCAGCACCTTGACCACTTGAGGAGTGATCTCACAATTCTCTAAATTCACCCCAAAAAGCCTTACAGGAACACTCAGAAACATGCAAAATATCATTTCCCAAGCTGCAACGTTTCTGTCATAATACAAACATTTTCTGCAAGGTTCGTAATCCACAATTTCTCCTTATTTTTTTTTACCTCCATGGACCCAGCTATTCTCACAATGTTTTATCATCCCATTTTAAGCAGATGTTTCCCTCCCCTCTAATACCTTCCATTTGGGGTGATTTAGACACGTAGATTGTGAACAGATATTTTCAATAAAACAATCCATCACCCTTGACTGCACTGACTACCAAGTACCAACTAACAACCCTGTTACTTGGAACTCAAAGACCACATTATAAAACTGTTCATTTTTCACAAGGTCAGTTGCTAGTTAAGCTTTCTTTTGAGATTATTTCATAGAAGCCACTGTGATTTTTTTTTGGTGTTTTTATTTGTGGGCCAAGTGCTATTATCTTCCCCCATCTTTCAGCCTGGGAGAGAGTGCTGTCTTCATAAGCAATTAAAAAAGTCCTCATGAATATCAGCCTGTAAAATCAATTTTAGTATGATGCTGATGAAGTTTGCACTTTTCAACAGCTGTGAAGGTGGTTTCAAGGGAGAGTGGCGATTTCCTATTTAAAAACCAAACCAAGACAGATAAACAACATAAAACGCTGAACTTAAAAAAATAAATCTCAACCCCCCCAAGCAAATTACTATTATGAGACAATCCCTAGACCACCATTTGAGATGACAATACATTTATGTACCTACCTTGGGGCCACGGGCAGTTTGAATTGGCTTTAATACCGGTCCTATGAGGCAACTTGGAAACCAAAAACAAAGGAGGCAGGCAATCCAAGTCATTACGGGCACGATGTGCATTGCACAGAGAGTGGAAGAGCACAAACATATTGATCTCAAACTGTCTGTAGTGTAGAGGTGACCAGAATATGCAGAAATCTAAACTGCAGACGTATCAATGTGAGTGAGTGAAACAAAGCCATTTGGCACTCTAGGCAGGTAATGACCATGGAGACTCTTGGGGAATTAGAGGAATTACAATGGGACTTGGCTCTAGTACAGGACGGAAAGCACAGATTGAAGTTTTTAATCTATTTTGCATGTAAAAGTGGGCTGAATCATCCCAGGTTTCAATGAATACAAAATAAGGTGTATTAGACAGCACTTCTAGAGCCAGGCCAGCTCACTGGTGAGAGGAAAACTAACAACTTGGTGTTAGTCTTCTAATAAACATTACAGTGTTTGTAGTTTTGGCCGGTATTTTAGAAGAGAATAGGAAAATTAATATCCAAATACTGGGGAAAAAAAAATCTTTTGCAGAATGGCAATGTGGGTAAAAATCCAGATTTTTTTGGGCATGGTATCTAGACAACCATATACTTATAAAGCACTTTGGGTGATTACCATTTTGAGAACATTTCAGTTCTCAAGGGAAAAAATGCTAACATAATTAAGAACAGGTATCACCACTAATTTAACTCAAGGCATCTGTAATTTAAAACTTCTCTCTGTAGATAATGTTCTCCATGAGAGTAGATCAATATATCCTGCATTACTGGGGAAGGACACAGCTGAGATGACCCAAGCTTACTCTGTGTCACTAAAAGCAGCCAGAAAGAAAGCTCTATTACCCACCAAAGGAACAAATCTTATTCAAGTCATCCTAAGTGCAGTCTATTATATAAACCACGTAAAACGTCAATATGACTTTGTCACAAAGCAAGGAGGATGTCGCTTTATGTTTGGAATGATCAGTACTGCACTTCTGGAAGCACACACAAACCACATATTAATCCATGCCCATATTTAAGATATTTGAAATATTTTCTTGTACATCACACTCAGGTTGGCAGGATGGTGAGTGTTAACTAAGACAATTAAAGTTAGTTGTGTGGATATTTCTCTTATAAATCTGGAGAGTTATACCTGCACTGAGTCTTTGTCATTGGACTGATTTGTGAAGGGAACAAGGACCGAGGTTCGTAAACCTGAGTTCACTGCAGGCAGAAACAAGGAAAGGATATGAGTGACAACTCCACATTGCCTGCAGCCATCCAGTGGCGTGCACGTACTCCAGGAAAGGAAAGGCAGAGCAGCAAAGTGAATTATAATGTAAGTTTGGTGGCGGTAACAGCCCTGCCCCTGAATGACCACACCGTGCTTCAGGACATGGCTTGGGACCACCACTGAAAGCAAAGTACAGACTGTTTTCTCCCAAACAAACTCCGCCTGCAATTGGCCCTATTTGAATTCCATCCATGGAATTCATTAGGCTGTATTGATTTATTGATACAAGAACATGATCTAATTTGCATGTGTAAATTAGCAGGAAGAACATTTTCCATTACTTGGCTGTATGGCTGGAATGGCTGTTAACTTAATTTCCTCCTGCACAGCTCTGGTTTTGCAAGACACATTTGCAACCAAGGGTGTCACCTCCGATTTAGTTACGTGTTGCATATGCTGGATAAAAAAAAGGAAAGCAGTGCAAACTTAAAGTCTGGGAATTACAATTTACTGCCAGTCGTAAGGCTCTCAAAATAGAATGCATTGATCTTTTGGAGCACTTGAGTTTTCCCTCCGTGGAAGTGCTGGGAAAAGTTTATTTGAATCTGTAACTTCTCTTAAGAAGAAAGCGCTTTCTGTCATTTTGCATACAATTTTCTTTCAATTGTCTTATGCACATCTTGGTTTCAGTAGTTTGTTTACCTTTCTGGGATGCGGGAGATAAACCAAGAAAGAAACATCCATTTCTTTATTAAAAAAGCTAATAAAACTGATGTATTATTTCAATATTGAAGCAAGATTTATCTCATTCAGTTTGAATTGAGTCGAAAGAAGTTATAATTTCATACCTTATTGTTCTATCAACTTCCAAGGATGGGGTAGTTGAAGTGACCCAGTTACACTCTTAGTTTCTTTTCAGAACTCCAGAAAGCAAAAGAAGTTTCTTGCTGTCCTAGGAAGCCATTCTTGTAATTCTGCATTTTCTTTTAAGTAAAACTTGCTAGGGAGCTGTAACACAAAAGAAACTCATGAAGAATAAAGTTCCCACAGCAGACAAAGTATTATGACCCCTCCCACGGGGAGTGCCAGACAACCTGCATCAAATCAACATGTCAGATCAAAAGCTTATGGCAGCACAAACAACAACCAAGACACCAAATTCGGCTGGTTTGCACTTAGGCGTTAAAAATGAAATAAATGAAATAACAGAAATAATTCATGCACGGCATGCAATGTCAGGCAAAGCCACCTTGTTGGCAGAAGGCTGGAAGGAGACTAGAAAGGCTTTTAAAATAAGTTTGTGGGAAATTTCTCCCAAATTACTAACCACTTATTCTGAAATCTGCTGCAGGGAAATTACTGGAATTGATCAAAAAAAGCCCCAGCCACCCAGAATTAGCAAAGCCACAACAAACGGGACCTATTGTAAAGGAATCCTTATAAAAACCAAGGCAAATAGATTGATTATATTAGCAGTCAATAACAATATACATGAGAGGTGAGGTTAGTACAGCATACATGGATTTCCAAAAGGCCTTCCACAAGAACCTTTTGAGAGTGTTTCCAGACAGGCTGAGCAGCCACAGAAGGAAGAACCTCACATGAATAAAACAGCTGATTAAAAAGGAAGATAGTGAAGGTTGGTGTAGAAGCCCTTTCTCTCCCTGAGGAGAGATACTCAGCAGAGACTTACAGGATTTATGAGACACCCCGGTACTCAGCACGTTTTTAAGTTATCTGGAAAAAGAAGTGGAGAGTGTGATGACAAACTTTCAGGCTGCTACTGTTATTCACGGTGGTAAAGATAGGGAGTGCCTGTGAAGAACTGCAGAAAAACCTCGCAGCCAGGGATGAGAGAGAGATAATGGCAGATGAAATTCAGGAAGGGTAGCTGGAAAGTGATGCTCGAGGGAAAAAATAATTTTAGCTACACAGTGATAAGCCAGCCACTAATAAGCGGGAGCAGGATGTTAAGGTTGGGGTAGATAGTGCTGTGAAAACAAAAATCCAGTACCCAGGGGGGCAGAGAGAGAGGAACATCAGCAATTACTACAAAAGGAACAGAAAAGCAAACAATATCATTAGCCCATTGTGCAAATCCACTGGACTGCTGCATCTGTAAAGCTGGATGCAGTTTTGGCCCCTCCATTGCAGTGAGGATAATTCAGGACACAGAATGGCTCCCAGGAAAGGAGCCACCAGCTCTTCCTAAACCTCAAGCAAATTGCTTATTAACAGCTGGCCTTCCACTGCTGCTGGAAAGTAGAGGAAATAATCGACGTTCTAGAGCATTTCCACTGTTTGCTGCAATGGGGAGTCTTCTGATTCGGATAAAGAATAAAAAAAAAAGCTTTTAAACCTTTAAGGATTTAATGTGGAAAACTTATACATGGATTTCGCTATAGGCAGCAAACAAGGGAGATGACTGTGAGTAATGACCATAGTTCAATAAAGAGATACTGGAAAAAAGCCAAACCAACCACCCTTTATAATCTTTCTGCCATGTAGTTAAAAGAAGAGCAAATTGACTTTATGGGAAATCACATTTGGAAATTACTAGTAATCTAGGAGTTTAGTTCTCTGAGCTTATATTGGTTAACCTCTGAAATGGAAGGGGAAATGATTCTTTTGACCTGCAGGGAATAACTGTAAAGAACTTAAGCAGGAAATCAGAAGACCAGAAATCAGGAGCTAGCCGGATTTGGTACTGCTGGGAATGAATCAATACAGTACAGCAGTACAACGGTATGCAGCCTCAAGAACCGAAAGTTAGGGAGTTAAATTGAGCAATCAGCTTGCAATGGATTTTTTTAGTTAAACTGGAACGGAACAGTGCAGGTTACAGCATAATCCCATTTAAAGTGGCATCACTCGGGAGCAGAAGTAACTGACCAGTACTGAAAAATACATTACGAAAGAAAATATTGCACAAAGAATAAGCAAGTTATATGGGCAAGTCAGACCTAAAGGCTTTGAGAGCACAGCAAGAACAGTAAAAGATCTGGTGCTTTAGAGAGAGTCAAGCTGATTTTGTTTGGATTTGTGATATAAGGCACTAACACATTGATGTATGACTTTGTGGTCTACTGCCATCCTGCCTCTGGGGTGTTCTCTCCCAGGTTTTGCACTTTGTGTATTTTTGAGGACTGTGCTGTGGTCAGGGGCTGGAGGGGAGTAATAAGAGTGTTCTGAGGCTCTCACAGACCAGCAATTTTTGGCATGGATTAACAACTTCAGGTCTCTCTGTTGTTTTATTCTCCTCTTTTCCTTGCAATGTTAGATGTTACTGTGTTAGACTGTAATGCAGTATCCATCTTACAGCTGGGGGAAATAGAGTATAAAATGAATAAGGAAACCACAGGGAAAGAGAAAAGAACACAAACAGACAAGAAAGCAGCGTTAAGGGCTACTTAAACTCATTTTCTGAGTTCAGCCAGTACTTTCTCCAGAGAAGGTTGTTCATTCTCAGACTAACAATGCCTGACTCTTTGCTACATCTGCTCTCTCTTCTTTCCATTGTCACTCCATTGCTTTTCCCCACATGCATACTTAGAGTAGCAGCGTAGGATATGGGAAAAACGCACTACCAAGAATTCTTTTCCCTTTTAACCTAAACAGCTACTTATTTACGAAAGAAAAGTACAAGGGTGTATTACAGAGATACCCCGTAGTTAAAAAATCCAAATTAAAGTGCTAGTATAAATAAATTATTTTAATAAAAGCAAATAGCTACAGTAGCAATTTATTACAGAAAGACGTAGCAAAGTGAAATCCACGTATAATAGTGTTTTTTTCAATAAGACATTAGAGTAACAAAAGTAATGACTAAGCTGGGGAAAGCTAAAGATGCAAATCATCATGAGAAGAGAGTAAAGGCACACCATGAAAGCTGCGAGAAGGAAACAAAGCATCACTCAGACAACTGTCCACACCTCAACAATCAATGTCCCCTGCAATCCACTAATCAAATCCATGTACACACCACATAGAGGCACTCCAGTAAATTGTACCTATATTTTTCATTGACCTACTTCTCCTCCAGCTCATCAAAGTGACTCCTTTCCCCTCTGCTGGGTGTAATAGTGTCTCTGCCTTCTGGCTAGGTGATAATTAAATCCACTAAGTGAGTGGCAAGTAGGTGAGAAAGAAACTATTTATGCTTGTTCAAAAGGGAGTGGCTCAATTAACACTTGGTTTAGGAACTGAGCTTTTAAAATTTTATCTTAAGGTGAACATACTGCTGAGCTCTCAGCAACCTCCACCCAAACTGGTTCGGTTCTTCCCTTCAGGGCACAGGTCTCAAACTGGAGTCTCTGCTCAGGAACGGGAGGGTCCAACAGAAGGAAACTCAGAGCAAACATCGGGATAAAGGTCTGACAAGGGACAACTGATTTAATGGCTGAAAGGGAAAAGAAGCGAGAGCAGGTCAGTTCTGAGCTGGCATCTGGCTGAAGGAGAGGTCCTGAACGAATCCACAGGCGGATCTGTTCTCCTAGTCCTGGAATAGGAGCAATTCTCTTAGTGGATAAAAACGATGGACCTGGTTTGTCAGGCCGTGAAAGCAGCTGTGACACTAAAATAGCTCAGATAAAAGACATGAGAATACCTGCACAGTGTCTGTGTTCAGGGACCTGGGATTATTACTAGGGGTGCAAATGCAACTCCCCTGGACACAACTCCGCCAATTAGGAAGCCATGAGGACACCTGAGGTTATTCTGCACCATGGTAAGACTAAGTCTGCTGCAAAGGAACACTGATTTACCTCTCCCCAACAAAAATAAACTGATGGAATGGGATTTGTAGTTAAAATTGTTCTTACTGCTCCCTCTTACCCTTGGAATAGTTCCAGAAAATTCCCTTTTTGTGGAGAAGATAAGTGTACATTCCGCTTTAAAGTGCATAACAAACACCAGTGAATTAAATATTCTATATGCAAGGGGGGGGGGGGGGGGGGGGGGGGGGGGGAGGGCCGGGACGGACAGGTTTCGGTACAAAAGATAAAGTAATTAAATTTTCAAAAAGCCCAGCCAGTTTCCAGGCCCATCATCAGGGATTTGCATGCATTACCACCGAGCAAGGATGGAAACACACAGGCAGAAGAGGAGGTCTCATCCCAGCAACAAGAAATTGCTCTTGCTACTGATAAGAAGCAGGTATTAACCAAACAGCAATACACTTCTCTAAACCCTTCCATCAGCCCGGCTTGGCGACTTCAAAAGATCACAAACAGCAAAGAATTATTATTCAAATCGGACTCATTAGAATTTACAGGGAACAGCCCAATATTGCTATCAAAATATTGAAAATATGGAGAGCATGCAGTTTTTAATCTCCTTAGGTTCACTTCTTCTGCTGAAATTGTTGAATGACAGACATAAAAAGGGTGAATAAAATCTTTTCAAGAATATAACTCCCCTAAGCTGGAATGGTTGTCACTAATCCTCCCATGAGTAAGACTAAAGATCCAAGACTGTTAACACAAACCTAAAATTTCCGGCGTCCTTATCGTGTTTTTCATAAAGGAGCTTTTCTAGTCAAGGGAAAGAAAATAAAGAAGAAAGGGGGGGGAAGAGAAAAAGCAAGTGGTACTTTTCTGCTCTTTGCTTGCCCTTCGGAAACTACAGCCTCTAGCTAAACCGCAGTAGTTTGGAAAGCTGAATGCAGCTGACTGAACTTCAGTATGAATTCCTGAGACTTTATCCATAGCTGTGATACAGCTAAATGATCTGTACACATTGCTTTCCCCAAACTATTCGGGGCCACATTTCTAATGCCTTTGGTACACCTGACTGCAGGAACAGCAAAGAAGTATAATTTCAATTACAGATCTGATGATGATGCTTCCCGGTATCACATCCACTAAAAAAATAGCTCTAAAACCAAACTGTTTGTAGTGATTACTACTACTCTTCTGGTCCATTTTAATCAAGGGGTCATTAATTATAACCAAATGAGTTTTATCCCCAGAAGCCTGACACTCCATCTTTGACCTGATATCCAGCATATTAGAAGCCTGTGTGGCTATCTTAAAGACTTTTCAGATTAGGAATATTGGGCCAATAATTTTTATTCCAGCTATGCTGATGCCCTTGACATCTCCCCTTAGAGATTATATTACCCTGTCCATTTTACTCATCAAGAATTTCCCTGCCCTGCTCCAATTATTTGTCTTACATTGTTCTCAGCACATCCCCTCAAGAAAGGGGGCTAACAAATAGAGAACACAAAACATACTGGTTTCTTCAAAGCTGTGAACTCTTTCCTTCATCTAGTTATCCATGATCTGTGTGTGGGAATTATTATAGTGCCTGCCCTAAGATACAACTTCCACATCACACACTAATCTCAATGTATAAGAGCCAAGATTCTCATATAATTTAAGGAAAAACCCAAACAAAGTTGATGTTTAAATCAACACCCCTGGAAGAAGTCAAAACAGTGTGTAATCCCTACAAATTTTTTGCAGCATGTTAAAAACATGCCAGTGCTATCTGAACTGCAGAATTAAGGAGTCCTACAGTTGCAAAGATTCAGAATGACTTGATAGTCATTAAACCAGAAAATACTTCTGGAACTTCTGACTGGTTTTTGTATATATTTTAAGAGAAACAAAAAAAAATCAGGAAGAAATAATACAACATAGGAGTGACCTATTGCTCTGTTAGTAAGGCATGGAAAGAACATGGTTGTCAGAGTTCCCTTAAAGAGGGAAGTTTATTTAAGTCTTACAGGAGACAGTTATACAAAAACCCGCAGGGGGAAAACTAGACTGAGGCTAAACTCTGCTTTGAGCACTTATTGGTATTTGGAAGTCCCCTTCCAGCAATTTCCAAAACCTGCAACCATTTTCACTGATCAGGAACTCTGCTTTTCCACAGCAGAAACAGCTGAACACACCCCAACAATACCTGCCTGCAAATGGCCAGAGATGTTCTTGGTTACTCACATGCCAGGAAGGGTACTCTCATGATAATTCACTCCTGCAACAGAACCTACTCTTTCATCGACTTGCAGTTTCAGGAGGAAATGTTCTTGATAGACAGACAGAGTGTACTAATTACCATATAATATTGTATATGTCATTGACTTCAAATGACACATGCATTTATTTAATTTACTTTTAATCAGAACTTCCCTAGGAGGTGTATTTGCATACTAAGGGTGTAATTCTCAAGTTAGAGGTCTGAAATCTTGCGTGTCACTGAGCTGGGTCTCTGTTCCTTGTTAACTGGATTGTGAGCTGAAGAGGGATGACACTCTCTCTGCAAGGTTATGATAAGACTCACAGTGCATCAAAAGGATATGGGCAGAGAAGATATAAAATTTGATAATGTAAGTAATTTTTAAAAGCTTGAAGTAGTATTTTTCTCACCATTAGTTCTTCTAGAATATGAATGTGAGGGATTACATGCTGTCTAGAACTTGCTTCAGAGTTGATGCAAGTCAATACTGAATCTTGGGTTGCAAATATGCAACTAAGTTTGGTTTGTTGGTTTGTTTTTTTTTCTTTTCATTCCCAATTGTCCAACTGCAAATACCTCTTATTTGGATATATTCTCATATTTGGGTATCCCAGAGACCAATTAAAAAAAGCTTCTGGCAATTCGTGTCACGTCAAACACGCCATTCCCAAAGTGCTGTGTATTCCAGAGGGAGTTCTGCCAAGAGACTCAGAATATACCATAACACTAGGCCTGCTAGAACATATTTTTAAAAACTCAGACACCATCTTGGTGTCTCAAGAGGGAACAAGGTTTGATGCTGACACTCTGACTTTGCCATACCATTTTTACATCATTGTTCCAGTTCCCAAAATGTACCCATGAGCACCATGAGGTCACAACAGAGACAAGCAACTTCTCTATTAGCAAGAAAAGAGAAAGAAGTGTATGTTTCTGGGTCCTGTAGTGACTATGTTCTGCAGAAAGGGCTCTGCACAAGACAAACAATGCCATAGGTGCTGCTAAACAGCATCTCTTTCAAGGTGCTGGCATTGAAAGCAGTGCCAGGTAATTAAAGGCTGTTAGTTTTTGTCCTCACTCCCAAGTAACCACACTAAACAACACCACAGGCTGCTGTGAAATGGCTTGGCATTTAGGCTGAGCTTTACACCTCTGTAAGAGCAGCTGCAATTACATTTGCTTTCAGAGGCTTAGCTCAAAGCTCAGCTTAGACCTAAAAGAAGATTTTGCATAAAGGAATATCACTGTCACAAACAAAAAGCAGAAAGATTTTATTCTGGACGGTTCTTACTGTTATAAGTTCATTCCTTTCTCCTCTCATTCTGCAGTAATGTACTTCATAATTGTGACAGCACTATAAAGGTAGGTAATAGCTAAAAGAATAACACTCTCAAAGAGTGATTGACATTTAAACAAACACACACACCACAAAACCAAAACAGGATAACCACTGCACTAGCAGGGAAATCCTTACATCCAGAGCCAGAGATGTAACTTCGATGGGAAGCGGAAGAAAAATGTTTTCATGAAAGAACTAATCTTACAAAACCAGCAATATCCAAGAAAGCTGTGACATAGTTCATAAATCCTTACAACTCACTTTTCTATCTCAGAGAAGGAAAATCCCATTGCAATCCAAACTCTTGTCTGATGTGCAAGAGCCCAGAGTAATAACCGGGGTTTTTACCGCCATGGTTCTTGTAGCAGACACTTCCAAGTTTTAATCTAAATTCTGCTTTGGAATTGCATAAATTACAGTTATAGAAATGTCTCTTTCAATCTGCTCTGAAAACACACACAGATTTCCAGAGAAGGATTTAACCCTTTTAGTTTTTAGCTCCATGTTGTTTCCACCTCAGTTGTCTGATGTTTGAAGACTGTCACTTCTAATTTCAAAATTAGAATTTTCTAATTTACAACCCACTGAAAAATACTTTTCTATCAAAAACAATGATGTTTTTAACAGCAGGTCATAAATATATTTATATATGACTGAGCATCTGGACACATGACAAAATCGAGCTGCCTGGTTTCCTTCATGGTTTTTAACATACTCTACCACCCAACGGGCTGGTCTGTTGAATCAGCATATTCAATCCAAGACAAAAAAAGGCTCCTCCAATGCCAGTTTTCCAGGCATGGAGTGATCTGCTGCCAGTTTTTGACACTTCAGAGTTCCCAGCTCCTTTAGAAGCTGGGAGGGCTCTCACACAGCAGGCAGCTCCTTGCCAAATATTTGGAAAAAAGACAGGTTACAAGTAGAAAGAAACCACATCTAGCTCAGGACAAGATGCACCCTTGTTCTAACTCACTGTGATCATGTTCAGGCTGCACTTGATAATCAGTTGGTTCGAAGGAACTTCTGGGCAGGAAAAATACTCTGATGTTTTATCCACCTGGTCAAGTTTTATCTTCTACTGAATTCATTACTTTGAAGAAACACCAAGTAGGGCAACAACAAAGGGAGGCTGGGGCAAAGAAACCAAATGATTCCTTTGAATAGCTGAAAGCTACTTTCTGAATAAAAACACTGGTTATGCTTTCTGAGTTACCTCCAGGTAACATCACAGACGAGGGAAGACAAACAGGTCTAACAGTTACAAAAATTAACTATACTGTCACTATCCAAAGCTGTAATCTTCTGGTTTAAACAACTGGAAAAATTTGCTAGGTTTAATACGGCATCTCCAACTTAATCCAAGTTTTACTGAGACCAAGGAAGGCCCCAGCACTCCTCACATCTAACTCTTCTTAGAGATCTCCAGCAGAGGTCAAAGCAGCCAAAAGCAGTTGTGCATTAAAATAAAGCCTCTCCTTGTGCTCAGTGGCACAATTACAGCTCATGCCTTGCAGTCCATTGGACTGATTTTAATTTCAGCATTGCACTAATAAGAGAAGAGCTCCATTTGAATTGCTGGCTTTTGCCACTGTTGCAGGAATACAGCACCTGATGAGCAACCTGAAGTAAGAGCAAGCCCAAATATTGCAGAAGGAATGGTTTTCCCTCTCAGTGCTGCTGTAGCTGCGAGGCCCGGGCTCTGTTTCAGAGGGGGAAATGCTGCAACCCCTGCCCCGCACAGCCAGCTCAGGAGCAAAGCTGCTGGGCTACAGCAGCGAGCCTCAATTTGTCAGGCACGAGAGGAAGGACTGGGGGGACATAAACTGATCTCTTACTTGTTTTCAAGTGATGTGGAAGGCCCCCAAATCTTTGGGATTAACAGACACCTCAAAAGATCACACAGTCCAAAACCCTACTCAGAGCTGGTGGCTCAGGGCTATGCCCACTTGGAATATCTGCACAGGTGATGATTCCAAAGTATCTCTGAGCAACCTCAGCCAGTATTTGACCACATTCACACCAAAAAAAATGACTTTTTGCTTACTTTTAAGTGCCATTTTCTGTACCACTGTTTGTGCCCACTGTTTGTGTCACTGGGCGCCACTGAGAAAAGCCAGGCTCTGTCTTTACATACTCACAAGTATTTGTATTTTTGGTCCTGCAACCACATTTCATGACCATGTATCTTCGCCGATGTGCCATATGGAATGTTCTGGCAGTAACATGTGCCCCCAGCCTTCTCCTCACAAAGCTGAACAATCCCAGCACCCTGGCTCTGCTCATTTCCCATCTGCTCCATCCCCCCTGTCCCATGATTTTTAGTGGCTTCCCACTGCTAATTGGAGAGAAGCACTAGGGGAAGTTTCAGGTAGGTTAATTATCTATGAGAGGCTAAAGGGAAAAGCTCTTCAGTCACAGAAAGAGCAGCAGGAAGACTTAGTAGAAGTGTCCAAGGTGGCAATGGAGGAAAAATCTAGGCCAGCTTCTTGCACATACAGCAGAGTTCCATTTTAAGAGTTTGGAGCAAGAGTCTTGATGAGCGTACATTGCTCTCCTGGCCTTTTCTCCTGGCAGGAACAACTCTGGGGGACTGTGCACCTAGTAAAGGTGAAATATACTTGGGGGAAAAAGACAAGGAGGAGTCAAATACAGAAGACATGCTAGATAGGCACAACTGTCTTTATAAACATAACAGTGTGAACTACATAAGTGCCCGGGTTTAAATTTATTTCTTAATGTGGCTTTCCTTGTTATCAGAGTAACAATATTCAAGATGCTGTTACACCACAACACAAATGGTGTGGTACTGCAAATAAAAGCTGCCACTAGTCCAAAAACTTCACAAAAACTCTCTCTTTAGTAAGTCACATCTCTAAGATATTTCAAGATGTAACTACAAAGACATCACTATTTAATAGTAATGATAAAATACTTATTGAATATCTGCTCTTGAGGAAAGGAAGACAAATTGGCAGTTTAACTTCAGACAGCAGGAAGAGTTTAAAAGTGAGGGAGACAAACTAAATGAAAAGAACCAGCAAAAAAGATTAACAAGACATCACAGGAGTTTAAAATAGACCTGAAACCAGCTAATTACCACCTTGTAGAAGCTGGGCAAAAACTGCTTTCAAATGAAACAACTTCTCCAGAAAGCTAGAATTTTAGTGAGAAATTACAAGCACGGTGCTTCATAATTCCTGGTAACTTGCATAGTGCTCAATGCTTGACACAAGCAAGGGTCAGTCCACCTCACCCCTACACAGAAGTTGAATTACATAAGTATTACTGATTTCAATTAAAATATTTAATCTTGGCATTTGACATTTTTATGTAGCATCTTTACTTCATTTACAATAAACTTACTTAGCACTCCCAAATAATGACCAAACTACATCAATCAGCAGAAGTGATCCCTGGATACACACTGATCACATTCTCATGAAGAACAGAAAGTTCCATCAAGGATATAAATCTTTCAGTGTTTGTTTACCTCAGTGCATCTTGTAGCCCTGATGCATTTGGTATAAAACCACAGCTCTCCAAAAATCCTCTAAGAAAACATTATTTTGCTTAAATAAATATTTCCCATGCAAGAGTCACAATAACAACCCAAATGTGTCCCAAAACTGGAGAGAGGAAATTGTAATACAGAAGTACCATTTGTTTTCAAAGAGCATTTTCGCTCCACCGCACAGAAGTTCCCACTGATCCCTGTGAACACATTTGCAGCAGACGGACTAGTTCTCAAAACTTAAGATTATTGGAAAGCGGAGCAGCTGCAGGCGTGAATACCCAGATACAGAAGACAATGGCAGGTCTGCATTTATCTCAGCGATGCATTTTCACTGAAGTCTGACTGCAGTGAAAAGCACCATGCCCTGCAAGAACTTCTAGAGCTGCTGGCTCTAACCCAGCCTCATAGTCACACAGAGCTGGCAGAGCCCTTCCCATCTGTTTGCAGTCGTTTCCCATCATGGGGGAGATTAAGAAGAATCCACAGCGTAAAAAGTGACAAAGTGGCTTTTCCAATTTATGTAATGCATAGGTTATCATATTTTAATGGTAAAAGCTCCCTCTGGAATGAACGTGGCCTCTTGGTGTGTCAGGTAGCAGCATACAACTGATTTTTTTCTCACAGTGCAAACAGCCCTTTCTCTTTTCATTGAGTGCCTCTGGGCAAAATTAAAACAAGAAGTGCTTGGGTTGCGTGGCTCTGCTCAGGAACAAAGAAGCTGCCAGCCATTACCACACTCCCTCTAAGCACCTCAGCTCCGTTCCAGAAAGCAGAGCTCACGCTGCCTACACTCTCTCCTGGTGCCAGGACAAAAGGCCAACTAAGAATTCAGGACAAGGGCTCAGTTCATACCTGTGTGGAGACCAGGAAAACTGCGCCGTGGCTCTTCCTCCTGCGGATGGGCCAGAGTGCAACCAGCAAGACCTGAGCAGTGAGCCCAGAAGTATCTCTCAGCCGGCATCTTCCACATTTGATTTTACTGCTGGAAAACAGAGACAGATACTGGCTAAAATCAGATGAAAACTTAAAATTACCCTCAGTAAAACTTCAAGCCCTGAAGGCCATAATTTTGCTCTAGAACAAAGCCTCAATGCATGGAGACTGGCAGGACTTAGTGGAGAACAAGCTTATATGATTGCTTCACCTAAAGTAGAAAGAAGTGTCAAAGGAAAGCTGAATACTTATATTTTTCAAAAAACTTTTACTAAGAATCACACTTAAGCCCTGGTGTTTTACAAACACTTTCTAAGAGACAGAGGTGATTGAAACAAAATACTTGGGGAGCAATCTGCAGCAAGTGATCCCCTTAAAAACTCAAAGACACATAATGTGGTCCTTGCCTTCCCCCTGCTCTCAAGGTTAAGCTGTTCAAGTAAGGCAGGTAGTGTGATTGGGAAAAGTTACTAAGAATTAGTATGCAATTGCTTTGAAAAAGTTAGGCTGTAGAGGGGTAGACCTTTGTAATTTATAAATGTATTGTTTGAAAGACACACCAGCACTGTAGAATGAGGATGGTGACAACGTGGCTGGAAGAAATCCAGGTAGAGGTTCACTGAACAGCAGGCTGTGCTTCCTGTGGCCAGGCTGGGGAGCACTGTAAACAGAGTTAAAAACCCTCTAACATCCCACTGACACTGGTGTAGTGTGCAGGGCAGAGCTGATAACAAGGCAAACATTTTGGGTATTGTCAGTAGTTCTCCTGTTCCCCTTCTCTCCAGGTCTCGTTCCTACCTTACCTTCTACTCTCAGGATATTCACCTCTCCCTCTTTTCTCCACTTGCTTAAAAACCCAGTGAAACTTCAGAGACAAAGCTCAGCCCACAGGGCCTTGAGCCAATGAGCTATTTCAGCTCCTGGATTCCATGAGAACGTGGCAATGGGAGCAGCTTTCCCCTTGAGGGGAGCCCTGTGGCAGCCCCAGGTGTGAGTGAGCAGGCACAGTCCTGCCCTGCTTCACCAGCCCCAAGGAGAGCAGCCCTGCACTCCAATGAGGATAAATTGCTGTGCAGCTGGACATACTGCTGGGGAGGTGGGAGTTACCCAGCTGACTCCCTGGTGCGCCTCCAACAGGTTCTCAGCCTTGGAAAGCTGTTTGTCCTTTCGGGGATACTGTTTAATTAAAGAAGAAACTTCATCTGTGAAAGGTTAGCCAATTCCCTCCACAAATGGGTGGGTTTAAAAGGCCAGCGCTGGATAGAACAACGAGGATTATGTACTAAATGCTGCTTAAGTTTGAGCCCATTTACATACCTGAGTCTGCATGGAATACAAATGCTAAGAATTAGACTAACAATGAAGACTGCTGTCTAAGCCAAATATAAAGACGAGCCACTGTGTTCACTGACTGTGTAACAAATATGCCTGCTGCCCTAGGTTATCTGAGAAGTATTTAATTTAGATTTTATTCCGGACTCATAATAATTCATGAATCCTTGATCGTGACCAGTAACCTGCATTTCCAGCCACAGAAGTCCAGCTGCCATCAGTGTTTTACCCCAGACCGTGTGGTATTACACTGCTGCTGGCAGCTTTGCCCCTGGATGGAAAATAAATAAATAAAAGACATTTCCTTTTTACTTCAGCAAGTTTTGGCCCCATTGCTGCAGAGGTGGGCAAAGGTGATAGGATACCCCCTGTCCCTGGAGCCAAAATGCCAACCCCAGCTGCACACTCTGCTGTGTTCTCCCTTTGCTGCACTTTTACCAGTCTATACTAAGCAGGAAAAAGGCCATTTGTGTGTGGGGAAAGCCACTGCACTTGCACAGTGTACCTATTGAGTGCCATTGAACTTTAGACCCACCCAGGTCAAACCAGGCATATGCACATCACAAACCAACATAATTCCCCAGCCTCCACCAAAAAAACAGATCAAAGCTCTTTAATATCAGTTATTCAAGAAAAAATAACATGAATTATTCAATACAGTGCATTTTTCCACATGAATGAAATATTCTGTGATACTTAACTCTCAGATATTAAGCAATGCTCCTCATACAAATTTTGGCCTTTTTTCCCTTTTAAATAGCATTCAGATTTAGTTGGGTGGATTTGTTCACAATTTTAATTTCCTGCTTTTAGATTATTCCTATTTTCAGACACCGTGTATTCCGTGCAGGTTTAAAGTGCAGTTTGTCAGCGTTCTGTGAATGAGGCCGCCCGCTAGACTCGAGTTTCAGTACTTGGTACAGCTTGCAAAGAAGGCCACTTTCCCATCAAGTTCAAACGTGGCTAAAGAGTTTCTCACGCTTTCCTCCCCTGATTTAACCCAGAGCTGTGACTCAGCAGACACAAAGAACTCTCCCCGACACCAAGTGCAATACAAGGCAGTGCTTTGGAAGCTGAAGTTGCTCAGCTATTTCCCAGAGAGTAGCTTTATCTGCAAGACTTAGCAAAGTCGCAAGTCTGACATTTCCCAGCGCTGACAGCTGCTGTCCTTAGTTCTGATGGCAATTGCCGTGTGTTACACACAAATTCCATAAAGGTCACAGCGACGTGCAAATCACAGGCTGGGGAACATTTGCTGCTTTCACTTCAAGGGGTGGTGTAAAGCTTTCCAACTCTGCGTTTTCTGAAACAGACAGTGTCCTTTCATCACCCTGCCTCAACAGTAGGAGTCTCCAAACACGCAAGTGATGGCCAATCGTTTTTGGGTGTACAAAATGAATGCTGATTAAACAAGGCATGTATAATGTATGACTCAGGCAGGGAACGCTCAGCAATATCGGGCTGCAGAGTTACTGTGACTCTTATTACTCTATAGCTCTTAATAATAGCATATGCAAAATGTTCTAAAAGTATTAAATATTTTACTTACCATTATTTGCAGAAGAACTGCCAGAAACTTAAAATGCCTAAAATTCTCCACATGAAGGAATAACAATTAGAGAATATTAGTTTTTGCTGGAAGCAATTTCTCTCTCATCCTTGCTCAACACTTATGCTGAACAATAAATTATTTAATATTTCCTTTTGTTTAAACAAAAATGGCTTTAAGAATTCACATAGAACTCTCTCACCCAGTATGGGGGAAAGCAGAGGGGTTATGAAGGACACAAAACCAAGAGCTGCAGCTGGAGTGGGGCTACAAAGGGGCTGCCAAGGGAAGGGACAGCCTATTTATGGAGCATCTTTGGTCTTTATTCGTTCCAAGTGAAGTTACTAATTTCAATATTTATCATCCTCTTAGAAAACAACATTATATAAAAGTTTTCTTATTTCAAGGTGAGCTGCCTCAAGTTGTTGTAGAATCTAGAGAAAATGAACGGAGCCAACCTGAACCTGATAATACAATCTCCACAGTGAATCCTGTGTTAAATCCAGCCCTCGCTGACATTCCCCCATTCCCTCCTGGGACTTGTGTAAACGTTCCAATAAGGTTCCTGCAACTACCACTCCCTTTGGCTTTTCACCCCTTTGTTTCCCAGTAACATTTACACCAAACAGTCAGTGCAATTCTCATTTTAAGCCCTTGAGCTTCACCATCTCACAGGACCCAAAAGGCTTTGCAGCACTACTTCCCATACGTCCTTTTCACTAATTTGTTTTTATGCTGTGTCTATACACAAATACACATAGGAAGCATGGTCAGCTGGTAAGACTTTTGTCACTTCCATATTCTGCGGGGAAAAAAACCCCAAATCTTAAAAATTTCACATGGATTTAGTGGTTAAAAAAAATAACTCTACAACTTGAATGCAGATGTAAATGCCCAATCTCAGGTTGCTCCAAGTGTTACTACCTGCACAGCTCAGTGTTCTCCAGTGGCAAAGCAAAGGATCTGCCGGTGCCACACTGCCACAGGGGCTCAACACCAAGTCCACGGGCTCCTGAAGTTCCCACCCAGCCTCCACTGCTACCCTGAAGGCCTGGTGAAAGGGGTATGGGACTCTTCCAAACAACACTTGAGGACACCACACCTGGAGAAATGCCAGCATCCTGATTCAGACAGAATTTTAAGCAGTGAAAGAAAAACCCAACTGCAGCATCCCTTTCTAAACCACCTGAGTGGCCAAAAACTGTGTCAGAAAGCAGAACAAACGGGCAGCTGGTGGGGACTCGTGGCACTTCCAGCCCTCAGGGCCACATTAGGAGCCACTAATCAATTATGTACTGAACAGAGGCACACAAAAAGCCTTTCACTCCGCTTGTACAGTGTTCAGCAAAGCCTCAGCTGCTAAGGCAGCTCCAAGCTTGGGAAACAACACACTTCCACTTGGCACCAAGTTTCTCCACAAAGCTACCTTGGGTAGCTTCATTCTGGTTTAAGGGTACAAAACTACGCAAGTAATTTCAAGATGCAATTGCAAATGGCCTTGCTAAGAACACTAGACCAGAATACATGGAATATAATCTATGGCTTGTTTCACTGACGTACAGACATGGATAACAAAAAATGACTCTACAAAGAGACAACTTTTCTAGTGCTGAGTATCATTTCAAGAACAAAAAAAGCCAGATGTTCAGCTATTCCCCCCCCAGTTTAAAACAGTACTGTATATTTTTGGTTTAGTTTTTTTATTAAAAATTTAACCTAATGTCTTTATGACACCTCATGAAGTCAGCACTCCCAATCATTCCTGCAGCATTAAATCCTTCATTTTTAATACTGTCTCAGACAATACATTTCCCACAGCCTAGATGTCTTTTGCATCTCGGAAAGCTACAGCCCAGAGAGGTTCTGCAGGTTCCCTGAGTGGGGAAAGCCTAGAACATCCTTCTCTGGTCTCAGAGCTGCCCCTGCTGTGAGGCTGAAGACCTCCTGAGATCCCTTCCACCCTGAATTAACCCATATTTACAAAAGAAACATTTCCCTTCCGATTTCCATTTGGCTGTGGACTGTGAGAAACTCGGGACATGCAAATAGCGCCTCAAACACTTTGTTGGTGGGAACAAAACTCTCTGGTGGATCCTGACAAGGAAAATATTCACATCACATACTAAAGCAGACTTCAAAAACAACTTCCAGAACAACACCACAAACATTTAGATATTTCTCTCAATCAATTAAAAAAATAATCCACTCAAGGCATTAGATCAATTTTACCAACAAAGCAAATGGAAGAAAATGAAACATAAGTGTTCAAAGGATGCACTTTCTGGGATGATAACAAGCCCCCAAACCAGAAGTGTTAGGCTGTGTGTGGCACAGAAAGCATCACTGGCAAAGCAAAAAGAGGGCAAAGTAGTAATTTTGCTTAAGCTTTACCTTTTCTCACCTATGTTTATCTATAATCATCTATGTTATTTTCTAAGTCTGTTCTTTTTGAAAAAATGAAGGTTGCCTCCGGGTTCTTGACTTTTGGAAGAAACAGGATAGTAATTTGTTAAACGCTGAACCTTTCTGGTTCTTCGTGCATAATGTCTATGGAAAAATGTCATCAAAGAGCAGACAAAACCACCTTTTGCCTTCCTACATACATAAATTATTGCTTAGGATACAAAACATCCAAGAATTGTTTTCTTTTTCATGCGTATTTTTCTCTCCTTTTTCCTACAAAGACATGCAGAAGTCCTCTCTAGCAGGAGCAAAGAACCAGGCTGATGCCCCACAGGCCCAGCAAACATTNTATAAATCATTGCTTAAGATACAAAACATCCAACAATTCTTTTTTCATGCATATTTTTCTCTCCTTTCTCCTACAAAGACATGCAGAAGTCCTCTCTAGCAGGAGCAAAGAATCAGGCTGATGCCCCACAGGCCCAGCAAACATTTCTAACTGGGGGGGAGGTGTGAGCTGATTCTGTTTTATATAATTCCACAGATCACAGAGGATATCAACAGCCTTTATTTTACCCCTCTGGAATCCTGGCACTCTGAGCTAGAAAGCCAACCTTTCAAAGAATGTGTATTTAGGTCTTTCAATGCATTATGTTTCCCCATCTGTTCCTCCTCTGCCTCTTGATTTGATGGCTTAGCAATCCATCCTGCCCTCCCAAAACAATTAGTATGGAGTGCTCTCTGAGTTGGAGATTATTGAACACACTTGCTGAACTCTCTCAGTTAAGAATAACATAATTAAACTAAGCTGGGCCCTCTTCAGGAATTCAATTTACAAGCATGTCAGGGTACATACTCTGCCTGACTCACATGAATTTGTGGGATTTGTGCTCAACTTGGAATCTCTCATTAGCTGGAACAGTCACGAAAACCTTTAGGTTTGCAGGAATGGCTCAGCCCAGACAGCACTAGAAATCCAAGACACTGAAAGTAAAGTGCTTCTCTACAAAACTAGGAGAAAATACCAAACACTGGAGAGACTAAGATTGGCATTGAAGGTATGGGTTGTGTAAGAGTTGTTCATGCCAGTTTCCAGCAAAGCTGAGACCTTCAGGGCTACAATAAAGCACAACTCCAGAGAGGGACAGAGGGAGAAACAAGGGGAAAAAAAACAGAGGAGAAGAAGAAGAAAATACAACTCTCCCAAAAAAGACAACTCTGTTTAGGTATGTTACTTTATTACTTAATATATTTCTTACTCTTATGCATTTAATTGTCACTGAAGCCCAAAGTGTTGCTCGTTACATTAAAAGAGTTCTGTTACCATCCCCGCCACAAAGAAAATAAAGGGACTATGTGGCTGTTATAGAAGGACCTGGACTTGAGGGACTTGAGTTTGCCCTCTCATTTGGGGGGCTTATTAAAGCCCCTTGCCTTCCTTTAAGAAAAAGAGTCTGATATCCTGGACTGCAGATGGAAGGAGAAAGTATTTTACCTGAAACAGTGATAGAAAAGCAGAAATCACTCCTTTATGATCTCTTGGGACCTTCATATTCATTGTGTGGTTTGTTTGGGTTTTTTTAATTTAAATAAAGTAGCCTTGATGAACAACTCAGGCTTCCTTTATACCAACTGCTGTACAAGCCAAAGAAAACATTTATGCAAGTGCCCTGGTAATTTAGAGTTATTAACAGTGGTTATGGAGAGACACTTCAGGGGATCCACTTCGAGACAGAGCCAGGGTCTAGTGCCAGCACTGTCAAAGGAATGTGTGACCTGTGGGTTGCCTTGGCCCTTGCCCATCCCCATGGCCCTGCCTGGCCATGCCCTCCCCAGGCCACGCTTGTGGGCTGACAGCCCAGCCCCAGCCCTGGTGCTCACAGAAATTGTGTTTTAATGAACAACACATACCAGTGCTTGATGGAAAAGCACCCCTCTCCCACAAGCTCACTTCAGTCTCAGATAGGGAGCCGAAGTGAAAGGATCTTTCCATTAAATACCTTGGTGACAGTTCATGTAACAGAACATAAATTACCTTTTGTCTTTTTCTTTTCAATCTACTTAATTACTCTTGTAGATTTTATCTGCTCACATACAGAGAGCAACATTACAGACTTCTCAAATAGCTCAGCAGGCTAAATGATGTATTTTACTGCAGAAAAAGACTTTGACAAATGTCAGCCACATTGAAAACCACTTCAGAAAGAACTCTGAAAGCTCTGTCTACAACTGCCATCATAGCTGGATGCTGAACATTTTCCTATCACTCATGGAAAAGCATTCCATAGGCAGCTCTACAATCAGACAGACCATAACCCAAAGCATTATGTGCACTTGTTTTTAAGTAGGTATATTATATAGTCAGAGAATGTCTGGAAAAAGTCAGTTGCTCCCCTTTGCAAGTATTAATTCTGTTTTTCTGTTGTCTTGTAAAAGTTCTTTTACAAGCTATGCCTCAGATCAGAAGTCTCTTACAGCCTAAATATATATCCTAGTTTTCATGGTAGGGTGGAGTGGAGCAGTAGCAGAGCACGCAGGTTTTTATTGTTCACATGTATTTATTTTTCCTTCCTTCCCTCCATTACTCCCCCAGCAGGGCTGTTCTAACAGGGCCCCACAGTGCCCTGGACAGACAAATGCTCCAGTCAACCAACCAAACAGATCAACAGGAACAATTTGCTTTCCTGCAGGAGGTAAGAAGAGCAATGCGATTTCTAAGCATGCCAGAGTAATAAAATAGTCTTATTAGATTTCATATATGCCAAAGAGTGTAATTAATTAATTTTCCTGGAGACTTGCTTAAACTTATTGTTGTCTATTTACAGGCAACTCACCAGCAGAAAACTCCACACCCCAGCAGGATGATAACTTTGCAGAGTGCTACACATACCATTACTTTTCCTGTTACTCCAATAAGGAAACAGACTATTGACTTTTTCAAGCCTATTCTGAAGTAAAACAGCTAATGTAATTTCCCCACTGCAAGTGTAAGAAAATGAAACCTAACACCCTCAAAATGTATACCCTAACAGACAACAAACCCGTGGTAGATGTGTAGATAAATTGATTTCTTTTGAACTGACACAACCCACCAAGCTCTGGCACCACCAGAGAGCAAACATCATTGTGTCTGGCTCACAGACTGAAATCCAAGGAGGATTTTAAAAAGAACAGCTACAATCAACTCACTGCTCACCAAATCACTTCTGTGGGATAGCACAGCATGAGAAATAGGAAGCAGTTCTGGCAAGGAAGATGTTAAAGCAAAACACAGAGAGGAATCTAACAGAAACTAAAGAAATCACACATAAATTGTATTTCTGTAAAACAAACTCACCCAAGGACAAGGACTTAAGCTGATTTAATGCAGCTGGAGGATCAATCTCTTCTAATGTATTACTCTGTCACTATAGATTGGTGGATTGATCACATCTTGAGCCGAGCTCGGCTTGCCAGGGAGCACCAGGTAAGGTGTCCAATCTGTTTCAGTGGCATGCAGGCAGCGAGCACTAAGTGGATGTGATGGGTACCCCTGCAGGGAGCAGCTCCCCTGTTCAGCCTGCTCTGCAGCCCAGGGGTGACAGAGCAGTGACAGCACCGGTTAGCAGTGATGGCCAAGCGGTGCATCGTGCAAAGCAGCTCCAGCAGCAGTGGTACAAGCTGCACACCTTCCTAAAGCAATGCTAGCCAGCCTCACTCCAGCACGAGAGAAAGGCCTCCAGCAGCTGGGATGCACGAGGAAGTGTTACCTGGACGCTCAAGTTCTGCAGGGCCAGCGTTTTGTTACTACTACTGGCCTAAAAGTATTGATTGTTAACTGTTAATTACAGTGCATCACAAACCTACAGCCAGAACCACACAAGAAAAATGCCTTCTCACTAGAATATCCCACCATCATAGATCAGATGAGATCTTAGTGGCAGCTGACAGGCTGCAGTTCACATCAGGTATGACACTGAAAAGGGAGAGGGGCAGCAAAAGCATACTGAGACAGTAAAGTTGTTGAGCTGCCAAGCTTCTGCTTGGCATCCATCCAAGGCATCCCAAACCCCATCTGCTGCATGATTTGGGCCCTTATATAACAGCATCTTGACACAGGCTTGCCTTGGTGGTCAGAGGCTCACATTGATGGTTATTTTGATTTACAGGATGTGAGGGCAGGCAGGACAACAGCTTTCCTCAAGCTCCTTGGATCCACAATGGGGCTACTGCTGCAGCTGAACCAACAGCGGGCTTGTTGGTGATGGGCTTTGGTGACCTAATTGAAACACCTTCAATTAACTGAAATCCCAAAGCTGAGTGTTTCAGAGAGACATGTCTGGACTGAGAAAGGTTTTGCCAGAAATACCTTTGTTTCCTGCTTCAAGAGTGGGATAAATTGATTATTTCCCATCACTAAGGCTTCAGTGCTATGGCTCCCGTGGAAGTGACTACTCCAAGAACAGTGCAAATCGTAAGAGGGGGAAACTAAAAGCTTTCATCAGTCCAAGATAAGTCTATGGGTTAC
Organism: Sclerurus mexicanus; assembly: GCA_013396755.1. NCBI lineage: Eukaryota > Metazoa > Chordata > Aves > Passeriformes > Furnariidae > Sclerurus > Sclerurus mexicanus. The sequence goes on from VWZF01005680.1 coordinate 309,397, forward strand.
TTACAACAAATACTTCTATGAAATTGCAGCACAAAGGGCAACTTCCAAGCAGTGTCTGTCCAAGGGCCACAGGTGGGACACGCAGCACCTCGCAGGCTCAGAGGCTGCTGGTGAGCATTACACACCAGAGAGGTGGCTGATGGAGCTGCTCCACCTCCGAGCTCCTCTGGAGAGCTGAGTGCCCTGGGACAGCAACAGCTCGGCATGATCCCACTCTGTGTTCAGCCCCGGAGCTGGTTAGGTGGATGTGCAGTTCAGGGACTCCATCTCAGGAGATGCTTTGTGAGAGTGACAAGGAAATTGGAACCTGCGCTGGGAAAATACTCAGAAATATCAATTAAAACTCTCCAGACCAACCAGAACACCTGTAGCAAAGTTAAATGAGCTCTTCTGAAAATAATACTTGTATTCTTGGTTTTTAACAAGGTGAATTTAATTTTGATCAACACTCATGACTTCCCCAATTGTTTTTTTTTCTTTCCAAGGTCTTTTCTAAACCAAATGACCACAGATCTCCCATGGTCCTACTATGATAAATACAATGGAGTTTTTTGCTGGTCACTCAGTAGATTGCTCTGCCCTCAGAAGTGAGATGGAACACTTATGGAGGTACACACTGCATAGTGGTGAGCAGCAAGCTATTAGAGGGAACTGGATTTCGAGGAGGTGGCAGCAGAGGAGGGTCCAAAAGGCTGGAGTCAGTGAGGTGTGACTGTGTTACACAGCCAAACCTGAGTGTGCCGGCAGCCCAGCCAGCCCACTTCCACAGCAAGCACAGGAACGAGGTACTGACAACCAGTCATGTCATCACTAACTCCTCCTGGAATCAGTTTGTTTCCAACTACCACAACTTGAACAAAACAGCATGGCAGAGCTCGAGTTGTGCTGCCTCCCTCCTGTCCGCAGCCTCTGTGAGAGCTGAAACCACTTTTCTCTTTTTGGGGCTGCCTCCAGGAATCGGTGAAAACACAAAACACCCAGTTCAGCCGTAGCACACTGGATGGCAAAGCCAATGCAATTACACAGCCTTTGTCCCTCCTCATCTCTGTCATAAGAATTTAAATTAAACCTTACACACAATGAGCATACATTTATGTAGCACATTCCTTTTCATAAATTAATCTAAAAAAATAACTTGAGGATTCATGCAAAACTGCTGATGGAGAAGACTACCCACCAACACACCATTAGCTCTTGCATCTTATGTTTTCAAATAAAACATGCTGTGCAGAAGTGATTGCCTTGGAAGTTATTGGTACATTTGAATGCAAACTACCAAACCATGAAAAATGAGGCATCCATTTGCTATAAAAATAAATTAGGAGGCAATGCTTTGCTAGCAAAGCCATTTGAGTACCACAGTTCGTAACTATTCATGGTACCATTAACAGATGTCTTTGCTTGTACTCTGAGCAGCCTTATGATATTGTTGTATTCAGCAGTACTTTATATTTAAAGTGAGTGCAAGCAACTTTGTTTTAGAATATAATAAAATCGTGCCTGATATAGAAATCCTCTGGGAAATTATACAATAATGTTACCTACATAACTAATTTTCTTCTTATGAAATCATGATTCCCACTACACTTTTAGAGCTATTCCAAGTATTGTTTAACATCACCATTTCCATGTTAATATCTCAATAAATCACTGAAATACAATACTTCATATGAAAAGCGAGTCATACCTTCGGGAACATAAGTTTTCCTTTCTAAATTAAAAGGGGAATAAAATAGATGCCGAATGCACTGTATGTTGTTCCAGGGCAGTAAAAGCACCCCAGTGCTCCTGACAAAGCAGGGCTGACGCTGCCATGTGCACACACTCACCGCAGGTACGGTGGAACACGGATGGACTGTGCCACTGGGAGCCACGAGCACCCCAGAGCTGGGAAGGAACCAACAGCACCCTTCCTTCAGAGCTTACTCAGGACTGAAAGCAGGCTGATTTGTACCTGGCAGCATCACTTCCTCCCTTTCCCTCACCAGGGTTCTGTTCTGCAGTGCTGTTTCCCAGGCAGCGTTCAGCTGGGGATGGCTTTGACCAAACACGTAAAGGAAAGTTGGACGTAAGTAAAGCAAATGTATTTTAAAGCTGTGGAATACAAGATCCATACAATTTATTTAGCCTTTTAGTTTTGCTCGAAATGCCTTCCAGCCCTTTGTACTCTGGTGATCATCTCTGTGCTAAATAACACAAACCCACCACAGCCACTCTGTTGTGTTCAGTATGAATGAATGTGTTCAGTGGGACACCAATTTTCCCTTCTGGACTTACAAAAGAGCAGACAAACAGCAATTAAAATGTTCTCGCATTATGCATGAGAAAGAAATAATTTGAGGATTTTGCCATTTGTATTATATTCCTTTTATATGCTTTCCAATACCCTTTTTCTAAACATTTATTAAAAATAAGAAATTACCTTGATCCAGTGGTAGAACTCCCTACCTAGTTAAACTGGTTCCATGGAATATGAGGAAGTGTCACAAACGTCTTCCCAAAGCAAAGACTTTTGATGAAACTCTCTATTTGTGGACTCCTGATTATCCACAACCACGTGTGCTCCTTTTTAAAATAACAACCAGAAGCCCTAAGAAATCACCATTATTACTCCCACCCTAAGAAAAACCTGCTTAAATGAGTATGATAATTATAGATAAATGTTGGATGGCTGATGAATGCTATGGACAGGCAGAGAGAGCGTGCCTGCACCAGGTGCACAGTGCCTGTGGACTGTGCTTCTTGCCACTGCCATAAACCAGCCTGTTCTCTTCTCTGTAAGGACCTCCAAGACAGAGCAGACTTGGGAAAGCAGGTGTGAAACCAGCTCTGGGTGCCCATGCCTGAGACTCCTTGGAACCCCCAGCCCACAGGGAGAGGGTGTGAGGATGGGAGTGCCCACTGAGGCTTCTCAGGACAATTATGGCATAGTAGTGCCTTCCCTGACAAACCAAGGCACTTGTTCCTTTCCACCAGGAGCTCTTATTCCTTGGCTGTCTAAACGCTCTACGGCAATTTGGCAAAGAATTCTGTCCAAGGGCTTACTGGTTACCCAGAGCAGGCTGTGTCAAATGGCATCAGCTTGGCAGCTGACAGAAACCACCCTGAGAGGTTTGTGGAACGTGATTTCTCTTGCCATAAACTATTTTAAGAACTCTTCCCCACACATATTTACCCATGTGAATACTAATTAAATTATTGCATATTATATTTGATGGCTCACTAATTATGGTATCAGGCAAATGCATATTGATACATACCAATGAGGGTGTCAGGCTCCTCTTTTGAAGCTTTGAAAGGCCTTGCTGCCACTCATACCAACTGAAGGATTTTTCTTAAATTAGGGAAGGGGTTTTTTTACTTTAAAACAATTTTTCATCTAACTACAGCAGCACATCTTGTGAAAGTGGCATTTAAGAAGTAAGCTGGACACAGGGGTGCAGCTGCAGTGGAGGCAGAAGCGGCCTCCAGCAACCTGCCAACACCCTGCAGAAACCACAGTGGTTTCCCTGTGCACTCTGATTTCTGCCCAGGAGCAGGCTGCTTTAGTTTCATCAGCTGTATGGGATCTTGTTTAGCAAGAGAAAGCAGCACAGTATTGATAATGATAGGGACAGGAGGGTCACAAAGCAACATCAGTGCTGCTTGTTGCACCAGAAACCGTGAGCCACAAACCAACTTGCCTTTTAAAGCTCCCTACATCTCTCAGAAGATGTATCTGTATAAAGGAGCACACTTATAAGTACATACTGAGGTCAGTAAGCTACAGGAGGAACAGTGGCAAATCTGAGAGAACTCAAAACCACACACACTGGTCTGGATCACCTATTATTTATATATTCACAGATAATTTAAGGTTGAATATGTAACTTCATTAAAAAGCCCCCAAACAACAACAAAGCAGAAATATGTTATTTCTACTTTACACACGAGCACTACAAGTGAACTCTGGCTGCAAGTTTATTTTCATTTCCCATGGAAATAGTCTGAAACACTATGACCACACATCTATATCATCAAAATAATCAGAAATTAACTTTGTTATTAAAAAATCATCCCTTTATAAAAACAGCCTAAGTGGCAGACATCAATAAGAGAGAGGAAGGATGAGAAACAAAGTGTGTCTACATCAGGAACTAGGTGAACTTTCTTGCATGATCTTTTTGCACATTTCAAGGTGGCCAAAACCAGCACTGTAATGGGAAAGTCAAAATAAGTAAGCAACCTCAGCTGATAACAGTAGAAAATAGACAGGAAAAATAGAGAATACTCAGTCAGGTTCTGCTTAGCTCTGCTTGTACTCAAACACAAAAGTGCTCAGAATTAGAGATGCAAGAAAGAACCAAAAAAAGGGAAGATAAACCCCAAACCTTACCTATCTCTTCTAGTAACAAGCTTGGGATAACTCACCCATCTAGACTGATCAAGCAGCCCCTTAGCCAACAGTTCCCCTGTTACAGGACAGCACTTGACTGCCAGCAGGGAAGGGGATCCAGAGCAATAAATAGCCTTTACACACCTGGCACTTGTAGGAACCAGTGAAAAGCTACAGCTGGCTCCAATTCTGAGGGATTAAAAATCAAAGCAAGATGAGATACTGCAGGAAGCTGCTTTGGGAACTGAGGGTAGTGGAAGTGGTTCTCAGAAACAGCCTTCTCATGAGTTGGCTGTTCCCTAGAAGACGGTATCAATGATGTGTGTTCCATGTGTGCGTCTTTGATGACCACAGGCACTTGTAAGTTGTTCTGTCCCCTCACTTGCTTAATATTAGATCAAATCCACACTGGTGCCAAAGAGGAAGCACTCACCTGTCCACCAGCTTCCTCCAAGGTGCAAGCCAAGTGGGCCAGGAGAGACATATACTGTAAAAACAAAGAATTCAGGAATAATAATTTATTGGTAACATGCTAAGCAGGATCTAATAAAAGCCAGGAGTGTAAATCCACTAAATAAACATACTCCGAACCCCCCTAGATCCACTAAATAAACATACTCTAAACCCCCCAAATAATTTTAACTTGCTGTGTGCCATTTTTTAGTCTTGATTTAGTCTCAGTCTTGATTTCAGCTGCTGTGTTGGTTGAACAGCCTAAGTTGGCAATTACTCATTTATGCACCATAATATTCTGGAACTCATTGCTACAGGTCTGCTCTTGACTGAAGGGGTAAGAAATTGTTTCCTCTGTAATCAACATAAAAGATTAACCAAAACATGTTCACCTCTTATATTATGCATGCTATAGGGGAGAAAAACCTGACACCGTGGTCATTTACATAGTTATTCAGTGGTGTTCACTGAGCTTCTAAATAAACTTTTCAAGAGGGGTCAGAACTTTTTGCTTCAATGTTTTTGAGGTTGTAACAGTGCATGAAGTGAAATCGTGGCATTCTACATTGAACAGCTTGGAGTTCCTTTAAATCTTGATACCTGTGATGACAGGGAAAAGGATCAGCCAAATTGTAATTTTTACTATAAGCACACAGGTGTCTGGTCACGCTTGCACCAATTTTACTGTCTCTTACCATTTCAAAGTCTTTGAAGACCTCTAAATCAGGGCTGATGTTTGGGTTTTATTAAAAAAAGCCCCAGAGATGCAAAGTTGTTGCAAATAATCTCTGTGCCTAAACTTCACTCTGCTGCTGCTGCTGTACCCAGCTCTTTCTGATGCTTCCAATTTATCAATAGCAGCTGATTAAACATTTATTACCTCCTTCAGATCACAACACTGCATTCTGAGCTCTGTTGGTATTTCCTTGCTAAATCTCAATTTCCAGGGGTTTATTACTCCAATATCTTATATCTCACTGAACTCCCTTATAATAATAGGAGATTATGTCTAAAACTTAATTAGTTCAATTTTTATTGATAGCACTTACTAGCAGGTCCCCAGTTTCCACCCGAGTGGGTAAAGAAAACACAGGCAGGGAACTCAAAAGCGAAAACATTTTAACCACAAAACTAACAGCGGAGAAAATTAATCAGGATATCCTAGAAAAGGCCTAGAAGATACATGGTGTGCAATGCAACAGAGCCCCAAAGCTAGAGGGGTGGCCTTTTCCTTTTGGCACCGGCAGTAGTCGTGTGTGTTGCCAATAACCAGGGAGCGCTTCCCTCCTGCCACAGCGGGGTTTCGGTGCTTGTATCAGCAGCAAGGACCAAAATATTGTCCTGGAGATGCTTCAGAACAAACATGCACATTTCGGGCAGGCAAGGTGCAACCAGAGTGCAGAATTTCATCACGCTGAGGAGTATCTTTCCTCTTACAACACGGACCTTGTTTGTTGGGTAAAGCATTTATCAGACATGAGCATAATGCAGCTTGTGAAAAAACAATGCGAAATGTAGCCCAGTGCCCAGAGATACTGCACAACATCCCTTGATGGCATGACAGATGTATGGGGGACTGTCTTAAAATTCTAGAACCAACTATGTTTTGTTAACTAATTTCAAATTAGTTGCAAGAGAGGACATCTGAAAACATCTGTATACATGCCAATAACTTGCGCTTTTGGATGCTGCTGTAAAAATGGAAAGAAAAATGCCTCCTTCCCTTAATAAGGCTTCACAGATTTCTAAAGACAGCACTGAGGGAGAAAAACTGAAAGGAGTCCATAAAAACTGTAAGTTCTGCATGCAGCACAACAACCAAAGAGAATTTATGCAGAACAGCCACAGAGGTACTTGGCTGGAGCATTCCACGCTCTCACAAAGTAGGTTTTTCTCACTTGAATTTGTAAATGACTCCTGTATATTTACACAGGGAAGCACGAACCCATGGCTCTTCCCCAAATCAAGCCAAAGCCAGCTGCAGAGCGGCCCCAGCACTGCCCTGCACTGTTGTTCCATCCCCCTGACATCTAAACACTCAGCACCTCCCTGTGCACACTGTTCTGCAGCCTCAGTCTTTTCTCACGGATTGCACTACAAGTATTTCCCTCAAGAGCCACACAGATTATTTTGTGCCATGCTACGCTGAGGAGTCGTGAGTGTTCACAGACTCCAGCCTTTCCTGTGTCTTTCTTTATGACAAAGTGGAAGCATATGGCTGAGTTTCAAGTGTCTAATTGGCAATATCAAAAAGTGCTGTTGAGAGGTTCAATTGTATGTATAACATCTGATAATCCGATTGTATTTTATTTAAGACTCGAGAGTGCTTCAGAAGTCAACAGATGGCAGCAGATATGCTTTAGAGAAAAAAAAAATCCACCAGTAGTTTACCAGTTGCCATTTACTGAGGTAGAGTTTGGATGGAGGGGCAAGGAACAACACCAAGAGTGGATGGGATTGCTTTGCTCATCGAGAAAGCCCCAGTTAATTACAAATGCCCTGTGTCATGCAAGACACACACCTATCATAGTGCAGTTGCTGTCTCTAGGCACAAACCCCCTCTTCTTTTTGCAGAGAAATTCAAAGTTCGAATGCAAGGGAAAGATCTTTTGCTTGTCTTATAATGAAGTGACATTATTACTGATAAAAATATGAAGTGTTTATGTTCTTACAGTTGTTTCACAACTTTTATCTGTGGGTTTTTTCATAAGCACTCTAAAGCACAAGGCATTTTAGCCTGTAATATTAATGCTTCATGTAGTAGTGGAAAGAGAACCAACCAAGCATTGCAATGTTAGAGAGATGTGTTGCCCCAATCCTAGTTTATTACTCTTAACAGAAAACACCTTTATTGAAAAAACGTGTTTCCTTACAAGGAAAGAAAAAAACGAGTATGTTCTTTGAAATGCTCCTTGAATTCAAGGTGTGCTGTGAGCAAAGTGTTGCACACATCCTCAACCCCTGCATGCATTTCCAAGCTGCCATCTGGTGTGCGTATATTATGCTTTTGTATAATAACATGCAGAGCTATTATTGGTTTAGGGTATAAGTTATGGTACTTAAGTAAAATATATCATAATGACGACTCATTCTTCCCAACAGCTTTCAAACAGACATGTTTATATTATCTTAATCTCGTATTGTAGTGTTCAAGAAGAAGATGTACAGTGTGAAAATGAACTAAAAAATAACTACCTTTCAGGCCTTAGTACAGAACTACTAGAAATAAGACCCAAGTTGGCTGCAAAACCTTTTGAAGCCTTCTCGCTTCTTCTGTGCTGCTGCTGCCTGGTTTTATCAGGGAGTAAAAGTGTTTGGTGGAGGTTTTGACCAGTGGATGAATTTTATCTGCAGAAAATCCACATGGATTTTGAGGATGCTCGTGAGATGAGTAAGGGGCAGATAATATGAGTATGATTCTGTTATCCCTATAATAAAAGTAATACATATCCAAAAGGCCAAAAGTACAACTGAGTCACTCTCCTCAGCTGTATCAGCTGATATCCACTCACTAAACCTTGACTTGCCATAAGCTACAAAGGCTTTTCTATGCTGGGGGGGACTTTTAATTCTCACCTTTTGGTGAAGCAGCAACAAAATTTACGGTGCCAAATGAGCTGGGTTCCTGTTCCCAGAGGATTTAAACCAGTGGAAGGAGTTGTGGCTGCCTCAACAGCGCACGTTGCACACACACGGGGGACACGAGGCCATGATGTGCTTTTAATGTTTTCTGAAGCAAAACCTTCAATAGAAGAGATATGTGCCTTGGTAGATGCACAGAGAGATTATTGATAGTATTCAAAACCAAACTGCATTTCATACATATCCCTTTTTATCTTCATTCCATTCTGGTATTCTTTAAAAAAAAAAAAAGGGGTATTTCAACCCTTTTTACAGTACGAACACTGTGTTCCCATTGAGAGTGAGGACATAAATGTGGGAGAGAGAATAAAATGCCATAGCTGAGACAAGTTATCTGGGGAAACATTAAAGCGTTTAGCTGTGGTTATTGTTCAAACACAGACTCTTCTGCATCCCATTATGTAAAATAATACTATCATTTTCCTTTTAAAATTACCAGAATTGGAAAGAGATTATAATTAAGGCAGTGTTTTGACCTCCCCGTTTCTCACGATCCAAACAAACGGAGGCGAAGATTCCCACATTTATTACAGCAGGTTTGTTGGTGCATCAGTGGAAAGCAGCCCAAAACCACACCCAGGCTCTGAGCCCTCTCTGTTTGAGGCTGGCTCGTGCCACGGCCCTGCCGGGTCAGGGTCACAGCAGAGACAAGGGGGGCTCACTCCTAAGTTTTCTTCCATAATCATTTTAAGGTATTTTTAAAGAGGATTTTTGATGCTAATTTGGATGGCGAATGTTAGTATTGTTGGAATCGAACTCTAACCTTTTGCTGCGGGATTTGGATTAAATTGTGAAGATTTTAAGTGGGCTAATGAGAAAATCCTGGCTCTGTATGTACTTTGTGTTCTTTTGGCCGTGAGGCTTTTGAGTGTAGTTCTTCCTTATGGCAGCAAATAGAAAAGGGAGAATATGAAAAGGGGATCTCAGGTCAAACAGATCTTTTGCACTTCTCCTTTCCACTGGGAGGCTGGGGGGGAGGCGAGCAAGTGGCTGCCCAGTGTTTAGTTGCTGGTTGGGGTTAAACCATGACAGTTCATATTTACTGGTCTCCTTTCCTACCCTTCCTTCATTCTTTCCAGTTCTGAAATACACGGACATTGACTGTTCTGGTAAGAACATTTTGTCAGATCAGTGTGAGTTGTAAACAAGTCCCAGGAAAACAGCAAATGTTCCTCTCCAATATCAAACATTTACTCTCCCAGAGGAGCAAAAACTGAGGGTTGTCTTTAGATTTAGGTCTGCACCAGTGATATGACCCACATGAAGAAGTGATGGCACACGCATGCCGTGGCAAACACTGACATTCCCGTGGTGTGAAGTTGTCCAAAGCAGCCAGGTCAGTTTCTTTGGAACTTTCAAGTAGGACCTGGGGGTGGGAATGGCTTGCTTTCATTTACACAGGAAAGTGAGACCTGATTATTACTGGCCACAAGTGCTTGTTCACTTATCCTGAAGGAAATGATCTCCTGGAGGCAATTAAGAGGAAATTAGCAGTATTCTGACTAGAATAAACACATCCAGCCAGTAATTTTCCACTCTCAACCTGAGGGCAAGTGAACTATTGCCAGTCCATCCTCTCAACAGTCTCAGCCCAGAGTTTCAGAAATGCTGCTTTAAGCATGCCAGTTCAGGGCACGGGAAGCCTTACATCACACAGTAACTTGCTAAAGGATGGCTTCTCTCTTCTGTAAGCTCTGATTTAATTTCCTGCACAAGATTCAGGCACTGAGATGAGCATTCAAGTATGCATGGGGTCTCCAGCTGCAGCAAATTCCCTGTGAGTAATTAGTATTTTTATTGGTATGAAATCACACAGCCTATTCCTGAAGGCAGAAGTGAAATGATCAATAATGAGCAGTCATATCAGTGTCTGTATCTGCGAAACTCCACTCCTCTGGAACGGGACATTTTCCATTTCTATCATGCCATTAATACAGAGATCATTGCTCTTCGAATGCCTCGCCAGATGTAATTGAAAAATTGCAGTAAAGGAACAGGACGTGGCTGAAAATCTCACGTATGGTTTCTGTTTGCTCATATTTGGGCACTTCACCTATCTGGGAAGCCTCTGCCTCAAGGCACAGAACACGAGCCTGTGTCAAAGAATAAGCAGTTTCTGAGCTGCTCAAAGGGCTGCCTCAAAAATCCACTTGTTGGAGATACAATCTGAAAAGCACTATCCAGGCACTAGAAATTTCCAAGAACACTCCCACCCTTTCCACTACACAGTATCAATAAAACACTATTCTGAAGTCCCAGACAGAAGGAACAAATCTTGAATGACGACAGCTGCATAATTTAAAACAATTTTTAACTTTTTCTATTTTCAACAGAGAGATTTGTTCCCTCTTCCTATCCCCTCGTATTTAAACAAAGCAATAGAGTGTATCAGGGGTAGTTGTGATCCCAGGATAGTGGAATGAGTGTGTGAGAGGAAAAAAACTTTACAGAGCCCTAATAAATGTTAACGTACCAAGGCAGATATTAATATTTTGTAGAAAGGATAACAATTTTTGGTATAAACTGCAATCAGAACTGTTGTTGTGACAGAAGAAACAGATTCTTACGTTTAAGACTCCTTCGTTTTTCTGCGGAGCAGTTCTGCTGAACTCAGGGAACCTTTCACAGCCCATTTATTTTATTGTTCTGTTAAGCTTATGGCATTTTTTTTTAAGCAAGGATTCAAACAGCCTTTTAAACTTCCCTAAATGGTGCATCAAGTGCATTTCTTAAGATTACCAGCCAGTCCCTGCTAGGAGTTATGTGGTTCTGAGAGTTTATTTGCAATTTCACCCTAAATAGTACTTTTGAAAGCAGAAGGCTTCAATAAAGCCCACATGGAACCAAGGCTGAGGTTAATGGGGGTGTGGGGGCTGTGCACTTGGGGCTGGGGTTGGAAGGGACCTCGTGGAACTGTGGTGATGACTTGAGTGAGGAAGGGAACTTAAGGGAAATAAAATCAGGCGTAGAGGGAAGAGGATGGGGAATCCTCCTCTTTTTCTTCCATCCCTGGTAAAAATAGTGTAACGATAAAAGAAAGCAGTTTCCTTGTTTCCCTGGAATAGCTCTGGTGCTTCCAGTCCCACGTGCAGGGACTCGTTCCTGGCAGCTGTTCCAGCAGGGAAAGTGTGAAATCTTGAGAACCTCACACCGATCTGTTCCAGCGCCTCACTGTCCTTAATCTAAATAATCTTGGATGACTTTTTAAAGCCCATTGATTATTCTTTTTTTTACCTCTTTTTCATTATGATCATGTTTTAAACCTCTGCTCTCCCACCAAACTTTTATGATTTCAATTTTTTTTGTAACTTGTCAGCTTTCTGCTCTGTAGACTCGGGAGTCCCAGCCCTGAACCTGAACATTTCCTCATTCTGCAAAGGTTGCTTTAGAGGAGGGGAGCTTCGAGATGTAGAAACTCCAAGGCTCTTTTCACAAAACCACTTGCCACTGTAGCAGAGACTTCCAAATCATGCCTTTTTAATGAATTCCACCTCTAAATTAAACCAGCTGCAACTCAAATCCACTTCCAAAACACAAAAATTAATTAGAAATGGCTTGAGTACTGAGGTCTGTGTGAATTGCTGCTATCTTTTACTTTTTCAAGAAGTTAATAGTATCATATTTCTTATCATTCTGTTCTCTGATAGAGTGTCAGATCTCAGATAATTTCCTCAGTAATGACCAAATATTAGCAGTTGGATCTGACACAGCATCTTCCTCTGAGATGATTTCATTTATCCTTATTTTAGCTTTTAAATAAATACATTACCTACCAGCTCAGTTGCTGTTACCAAACCCAACCCAAGCTATGAAATGACTGCCCAGTGCAATATTTCCTCGCACACGTTTCTCAGTTTTCCGAACTTTGCCTGTAAAAGTTGTGTTGTGAAAAGCAAACTGAGTGCCATCACTTGCCTTTGATGGGTGCCGTATTTGACATGGGACTTCTCTAACACTGTGTGCCTGTGCAATAGCACTGATGCACACGTACGTGCATTTCCTTGGGTGTAACTGCACGCATCAAGCTGGAAGAGAGGATGGTCTGGATGGTTTCTTGCTGCCCCAGGGAAGCTCCGGTGTATTTCCAGCCCAGCTTTGCCGGCTCTTTATTCTGCTGCTTTACATTTTGATTCCTTTTCATAGACAGAAGACTCCATCTGACAAAATACAAGCAACCTGTTATGGCTCACTTTATGTATATTTCATTCCCATCGATTTTTACTTCCCCCTTCATCTTTCTCTTTTCAACGTACCTTCCTTTTAATCTCCACTTACCTGTTTTCCTTTCATGACACACTTCTCTGTCTTGCCTGACATCCATCCCTTCTGGTACTTTGCTTTGGTGCTCATTGCTTTTCCCTTCTGCCTTTTAGCACTCCTAGGCGTTGGCCTCCCCCACAATTGGCTTCCCACACCCGGGCACAGGTTCAGTCCTTCGGTTCCTCCTGTTTGTCACCAAACTATGAACCATAAACGCAAAATATTTGCCAGGGGAGACTTTCCTTTGCGAGTGAGGTTTTCTCCTTCACTAGACCCGGAGCTCAGTGTGAGTGGAGCACAGCTCCCACACTCAAACTATTCAGAGAGATTTAAACCAATTTAAATCAGTGGTTTCCTGATTTCCCCTTTTTTTTTTAAATCAGTATTTTCCTACCGTTCTGCCCCCTTGTAGTGTGTCAGCCTTCACCTGTTCGTTTCTTTTCTTGATGTGCTATGTGTTATAAATGGAAAGGAAGACACAGGGGTAGAACATTAAAAATATTTTGGTAACGTAGGAAGGTTTTGTTATTCTAGAAATCTTCTTGCATCCTGTGAAACTGTCCACAGAAGGCATCCAGTGGATGATTTGTCTGTCAAAGAAGGATTCATAAATGGTCACAGACTTGCAAGAATTTTTAAAGTATTGCTTTCAAGTTATGTTTTCTGGATAAGAACTTCACTGTTGTTGTGCCTCTAATTAACTCTTGAAAGTAGATATTAATCTCTGGGAAGTTCCAATTTCCTCAATTATTCTTGCTTAAAAGCCTGATGCTGAAGCCATTAGAAGTATGACACAGTTTATTGTAGACCTTGGTGGCATTTTTTCATAAGGAAGCAACATTCTCCCAGCTCGTCTTTCATTTTTCCCTGCTGAAAACCGATCTGAACTCCTGTGATTAAGAAATCCGTGCCTGCCTTCACTCGAAGCATCCAGGCATTGCTGTTGAATAGCAAACAACACACCTTGTTTGGGTGGATGGGAAGAGTCATGCGAAGGAGGAAAATGGCATGAAAATGCTTCCAACTGAGCTCCAGACATAATAAATCTATATTTTGGTCCTGATTTGCAACTGAAATGCTGGTGTGTATGAAGCATTTGTTCAGGGGCAGACATCTGCACGCCACAGTAGATATTCCCACTTGGCACTGGACTGGAGAGCAACATCCAGGGGAGAATGACAGCAGGCCAAGGAACAAATTTGTGTGTGTTCCCAATATTCCCTCCCTGAAAACGCCTCATGAGAGACAGGCACTGCTAAAATGAAATGCTGACAAATCCAATATTAGCAATTTATCCCCGATGTGCTTTCTGGTTTTCCCTGTTATGCTGGTTCTGCTCTGTTTGGGTGAACCCTGATGCCTCAAATGTGTAAGAGAAATGCCTGGTGTGGGACAATCCAAGAAGAGGCAACTCTGCTTGTGGTTTTGTTCTTTCCACAAATAGGAAACATAGTTCCATCTCAGTGGATAATGCTTTTCAGTTCACATGAAGTGGGGCTCTCAGGGGTAACAATAATATCCTATATATTATGAAATCATTACAAAGAGCGACTCCAACCAGATGGGAATAGCATAACTAAGAATAAACTTTTAAAGGAAGCTTCAAGTCCCTGAGATTTCAATTCAAAATTAAAAGTTATGAAATTTCTCTTCGGATTTTCCTTTTAAATCCACACTGAATTCAACAGATGATTTCTGAAAGCTTGGCATAAGATGTTTTGATGGAAACCACCAGCTCAGCTCAGCTTAAACAGCTCATAAATAAGAGTAAGGACAAATAGCAACCATTTGGGAATACACAGGTTTGGATCTCATTTTTATGAATGTTAGCTCATCCACTAAGGAATGGGGACGGCACCTAACTAGTGTTCATTTGACACAATTTGAGTCTTTCCTGTTCAGTATTAAATACTATTTATAATGCCCAAGGAAGCAGTCAGGCTCAAAATTATCAGGTTCTTGCTAGACTCAGAAAATACATGTTAAAGAAATTTAGCTATTTAATAAATGTTGAATTACCCGAGATTCTGGTTGGGCACTTTTTGTTCAGGACGGGTTCCCAAGCCGTGCACTCGCTCCAGGTGTGCCCTGGGCCAGGGAAGGGGTGATTTCAGTGGGCAAAGCAAACATCCAGGTGGGGCAGTGGCTTTCAGGGTGCCCAGCAGGGCAGTGCGGCTGGAGGACAGCGCCAGTCAAATCCTGCTCTGCTCCTCTTTATTAACGGGAGATTCGGCTCTCTTGGGCCTCCAGCTGTTTTTCACACTCCTCCCAAATGCAGTTAAGTTGGGAAGTTGACCTTGTAATAGCTAATTATTTTTATGTGCTAGGCAGCATAAAGATGTGCAGCTTAATTCGTGCTCTTCTGCCTGCAAAGTGCAGTGATTGCCAGACCCCAGGAGAGCTGGAAAGCTGCTTTATTTACTATGGGCGCTATGTGAGAGTGTGACATGATATCATACATGCTACACTGTATATTTCTTTTTTATTGTGTGAAATAAGGAGTGGGGGAGAAGAGAAAAGGAAGGCAATCAGAGAGATTACTGTCCTTAGCGTGGCTATAATGCATTTTATTCCCCTTATCATTTTTTCACTGACAGGCTACTGTTTCCCAAAAGGTTTGATTAGGCTTTTAATTAACTGAGCTGGAGGTGATGTGACCTCTAATTAAGTTTAATTTTGTTTCTTTTGGCAGTATAATAATGAATGTATTCAAATGAGAATTGCAGATCAACAAACCCAAGCAAGTTAGCACCTAATAATGAAGGTTGTCAATAGATGTGAAAGGGGCCTTTACAAAAAAAGAAGTTTTAGTCCTAAAATTGATCTCTTTTACCGAGCAGAAGTGACTGAGGCGAGTTCCCATCGTGTATGCATGGCAGTGCTCTGTCCAAAGGAGTGTTGAGCCCCAGGTTGTTTCAGGCAGGAAGGATGTTTTGAAAAGCTCATAAACAATTAAGAGATCAATATTCCACAGTTGATGCCAGTGTTGCCACAGTAACTTCCTTGATGAGGGTTATTTTGAGTTGCTGGAGGTGAAAGGAATTAAAGCAAAAATATTAAAAACGGGGGCATTTTGCAGGTTTTTTCAAAAGTTTTTTTCCTGAACAATTCTCACTTGTGCTGCCTGGCATGGACAAATGGTTTTCCTCTCTTCAGCTTAAACCCTTACAGGATTATTTCTTGGGTTTTTTTTTTAATTACAAAGAATGAATTTGAATGGGACAAGTGAAATGTCCTTCCTGAGAGTGGCTGCAAAAAAAAGACAGGTGACTGGGACCAGAAATCTCTGGGGAAACAAAGGCTGGAAGTCATTTTACAGTAAAAAATAAATGAGGAGGGTAGTCATAGTGGGGTGGAACGGGAAGGAACTGGAAGGTGAGGCAAAGATCACTTTCTGAGGCAGTAAAAAAGGGAAAGCAAACGGAGAACTCTCCAAAGGAGTGACCAACCCAAAGAACAGACCTTGTGAAGGAAGGCCTGAGGAACGGAAATCAGTGCTACTGTGTAAACCAAGTGTGCAGAGATATTATGGAATAAATTGGGTTTTCTGCAGTTAGTGAGTCGTATTTAGTTATCACTGGTCTTTACTGACCCTGAGCCATAAAGGACCACCAGAATAAAATCAGTGCCTTCAATATGTAGAGTGTGTTTCACCAATTTAACATCTATTTAGCAAGTGAAAAAACAATCTGATTTTGAGCAGAACAAAGGAGTCATTAATTCATATTGCCAGCGGAAAAAGAAGTTGTGTTTATAAAGCTGGGCATGTTTGGTTGATTTAATTTCAATTGTGTATTTATGAACTCCTCTATTTTGGAGCTACTTTTAATAAAGTTAGTAAAACAAGAATGTTATTATGTCAATATTAATAATATTTTCTCTGCCTATCAAAGCAAAAAGACAATTCCTGAAGCACAGCTTGTTGCATAAAATGCTGAACCTAATCTGATCATATTTACATAATGCTGGAATTCTGTTATTCATACAAAAGCTTAAAAGCTTGTCTTTTACCAATCACCCCACCATCCCAGGCAGCATAATTTCGCTAGGGCTACATTTTCTTTTTTCCAAAAGATGCTATTTCACTCCTTGCCTGATTTTCTAAATGCTTTCCACCATCACATTTGACTCCTGCTTATTCACGATAAACCATTGTGTACTGAATTATTTTTCGTTTTTCTTTTTCTCAATGTGCATTTGTTATCTCGACAGCTGCAAGGCACAGACCCGCGTTATGGAGACAAATTGCAAATGGAATACTTTTTGTCTTTTAAAACCATTTCAGAGCCCAGCAACATGGCAAATATTTTGTCATTTAATAGAGTTACTTTGCCTGTGTCATGTCTGGTTTTGCCTGCTGGAGTAGAATGGTGCTGAATGTTGTAGCACAAAGTATTCAGAGTGTCAGGTTTCTGTAAGCTCACTGGTGCTTCTAAAATGAATCACAAGTGCTGTCCATTGATACCTTTCATTAAACATCTCACAATGTCTGGAATTTTGCAAACTCATTGCGAAGGTCAATGTTTTTCCATGGAAAGTGAAATCTGATTTTTGGAAAGGGAACTATAATTACGCACAGATAGATGAAAAAATAATTTGGTTTGAAAGGCTAATGTGCGTGGGTAGGCAATGAAAATTAAAGGTTCATCTTAACTAATCATTTTAGAGAGAAGAAAATTTCATTACCTCTAAAAAAGATCATGCTACCAATTCATAAATATTGAACGTTTTGGCCTTGAGTTTATGAAGTCCCTAAAATGCTTTGGATGAAACTATAGAGAAGTAAATTAAACCAGAACACCATAATTTGAAGAGACTTGTGCATCGTGGCCCTTCCTGCCATTGAAAAAGCAGCTATTAGAACAAAAATACCCTTCCTAAAGCACAGCTTGTTGCAAAGACTTTGGCATAAAATATAAACTCTAACGTTTTAATTCTTACCAGTAGAAGCACAAAGACAACTATCAAGATATTCAAGGTTTTTTTGCAACGGTATCTTTTAACTCCTGTGGCTTTTGGGTTAACAATCTGGTATAACCTTCTGATTTTACAAGTGATCTTGAAAAATTACCTGTGCAACTTGAATAACAGAAAATTTATTCCACTTCTTCTTTAGGCTTAGAAAGCACCTCAGCATGCCAAAACATCTGAATTCTGGCGATGCCATACTAAGTAAGGTAAACGTGTCTAGTTTATAGTTTAATTAGGGAAAATTAAATAACGAGTCGGTGAACTTGCTGAAAGGCTCCTCGTGTTTTTAAACAAATGGAAGCAAATGTGCTGCCTCAGCCCAGAAATGCTGATGAGCCTTTTCTCCCAGCTAACTTACACCAGCCAAAGGCTCTTCTGTCAGCTGCAGGACAAGGGACAGGGGCCTGCTAAAGGCAGTTCAGAATTTATGTGTTGCAGTGCTCTCTAGAGGTCCTTTTTTCCCTGCACTGGCTACAGAGGGAGGCCAGGTTTTAACTGTGCTGATTTGGGGCTTCCAATCACACAGGGAGAGGGGAAAAATGAAAGGGAAATAAATTCATGGCACAGCAATTATACACACAGTTACGTTTTCAAGGGCTCTGTAGGTTGTGCTTGTTTTTCCCTCACGAGAAAACACTGCAAAATCAAAAAAAATTGGCATGAAAACACAAGGCATTGTTTCAGCAGAACAGCTGAGGGGAAACAGCAGGCTATTTGATTTTTCTTAAAAAACTGGCAAGAAAGGTTTCCCTCTCAGTTCCATCCTCAGTTTACTGATTTCAGATGCCACTCTGAGGTTATTAAACACTTTATAAAGCTTTTCACTGCAGGGAAACCACCTCGCTGCTCCTCGGCCAGGAGGAGAGGAGCTGGGTGAGCGTCAGGACGTGCACTTGTGTGCTGAGCTCACTTTCCAAAGGTCAAATGCTCCTTTGGTTCTAGTGCTGGGGAATTGGTGCCACCCCCTTGAGGAGCTGGCAGGTGAGCGTGGGGTGTGAAAATCAGGGCACGCTCGTCAAACAGGACACTTGAAATGAAAGATTAATAAGCCTGTCTTTAGTCAATAACAGCACCTGGACCAAGCAATCCCCTTGGATTAGTGTCAAACCCTGACTGATAATTGTTTGCACTTAAATAACTTTTACTATGGCAATGTTTTTGTGCAGAGCTAAGGTTTTTATTACAAGATAAGAACTGTAGATTATGAACCCACGATAATACGCAATGTTACCGTAGCATCACCCTTAATTTGTGATGACTGCATTAAATCCTATTTATTCTACCTGCCTCTTCTAATTTCTGCAATTGTTCTATTTAGCTGAAAACTTTGAAGCGTGGAAAGAATTAAATTTCTACAAGGTGCCAGTAAGCCTTCCTCATCTCTCTAGATTTGCACATCTTCCTGCCTTTGAAAATTCACCCAGCTGAGTGTGAAACAACCCACCACGCTGTGGCTCAACAATGCATGTTGGAGTTTCAAAGTGCATCTCAGGTCTTCTCATGTTTATGCATTTTATTTTCTAAATCCACGTCTGCTGAGAAATATTTTCCTGTTTACTACTGGAAGGTATTTTTGCCTTTTACTCCTGCCTGTCCAAGGCCAGGGCCATGCAGCTCCTTGGCACTGTACTGAGGGAGGGAAGGGAGGAACTGCTGGTCTAAGAGCTGCCTCAGGTCCCTCAGTCTTCCTCCAGCTTGGTGCTTTGCAGAGCAGTGAAGGGACAGCCTTTGAATACACTGCCATTTTTTTAATTCATGCAAAACCTCTAATTCAGGTGGAAACCAAAAAGCTTTTTCAGCGGAATGGACGTCTGCTCCATTTCACTGTCCAGACTGTGCTGTTTTTCTACTTTCTAGTCTAAAACCGTATTAATTCCCATTTTATCGTCTCCTTTGCATTCACAAAGTGGCCATTTTTATTAAAACACCCCACATTATAATGCAGATGTAAACACCTCAGGCTTTTAACGTCCAGTTAATCTGACTGACAGCAAAAGGCAGAATTTAGCAGCATGACAGGAAAATCCACTTTGCATCACCATTTATTGCTAGGAAATGCTTTCCTATTCCTGATTCGTGACAATGAAAAATCCTCTTTAGAGGGCATTGCTTGATTTCTGATTTAATGTAAAGCTTTGTCTAAAAATCCCCAGGTCCTGCTTTGATTAAACAGTATCATCTATTTAACATCATTGCTATTGAGAGGTTGCTTTTGAATATGTAAACCCAGATACTCACCGTTTACTTTTGTTTGTTTCCACTTCTTCATCTAATTGTTCTAAAGGGTCCATGAGAAAAGAGACTGCCCCCTGGAAGAGTACTGCTATCACTTTTTCATCCCCTTATTATGCTTTAAAAACTCAAAACTCAAACTTTACTGTAAACTTCTAATAACAAGACAGAATAATTAGTTATAAACATTTATATGAAAGTTTTGTTTTCTCCTCTGGTGGAAAAACCAGCCTAGGACACTTAAGTATCTCTAAATTATCTTCAGAGCCCTATTTTTAATTTGAGTGTCAAAACTGAGCTGCACCTTTCACTTTGACACCTTATAAGAACTAAACAGGAAAAATGGAGGCTCTTTCTCTGATGGGTAAGACTAAATTAGGAATCATGTACTTCTTGATACAGATAGATAAATCTACTCGTATCAGGGGAGGTTTCTCAAGTCACTAAAAGACACCATGGTAACTCCTGGAAAATATAGAGAGAGCTTTTAAACAGAATTCCTAGGAATTCCACTCAGGAGAAGTAGCTCTTTTCAGTTCTGTGTTAGCTCTGCTCTTCAAAGGAAGATGAAATAATTGTGCAGAAAGGAGCTCAGTGTATCAGGAGCCCATTAAATGGCAGATAGGAGACAGAGAGGAATAACTGGAAATCTGTTACAGGGAAAAATAATCTGTGGTTTCCCCTCCCTTTGTTTATGCAACATACATGGGATATTATTTTCTGGATGGAAAAAGTCTGGGTCATAAAAGCAAAGGCAATCGTCTCTCCTGGAGTTTTAAGAAATGATTAGATCTTAAGGGAACAGAGACACATTGGATGATTAGTGTATGCAGGAAGTTGATATTGCATCTTGAACCTTAAAGAGTGGGTTAAACTTCAGCTGAGTGTTATTAGTTGCACACCGTATTGACCTTGAAATGAATCTCCAGGACTGCAAGAAGTATGCTCACTTAAGAATGTCGAAACAGCAGATAAACGACAGTCATCCTTTTGGAGCTCAATGACTGTCATATTTTTTTGGTAGGAAAAGGCTATTTGTGTGTCTCCTAAATGTGTTAATGTGCCCATTCAGGAGGTAAGCTGTGGGGTAAGGAGCAGGTAAGACAAAGGTGACTTATAAAATAAAGCCTTGGATAATAGACGGAGAAGATGAAAGTAAAAGATAGGCCCTGCAATGTCTTTTATCTGTTGAAGATCAAGGGGCCTTTACCAGATTAGCATGAGGAGAAGCCTATACCTCGTACATTATGTAGCAGTGGCTGTGCCAGGCAGAGCTAAACTTCAGCAGGGTTATTGCAATATACACCTACAGCGTGGGCATGCTTTAAATATTTGTGTGTAGCTGCTAATTCCTAAGACTCATTTCTCTTTACGTACCTGATTTTTTCTATTCACACAGGCAAACTAAATTTTGGGAGATCAGTAAATGTCAGCATTGAAAGGGGTTTCTTCCTCTACACTCCTACATCCATGGTCAACCCTTTTTTAAAATCAGTTTCTCTGATCTGTGAATACTTCCAGCTCCATAATGTCAGCTTGCTGCTAAGACATTCCCCCCCGGAATGCTTACCTTTGTGTCAGACAGGGATCAACACCTTCCTGGGACAGCCCTCACAAGGGAAGCTCTTGCTGCTGAGGTAGGGGGACCTTGTGAGGCTCCACAACGCATTGGGTGAGGAGTCCCAAGCAGCCACGACTAACTCATGGTCACCTGAAAATAAAATTTCGGGGTTAGGTAGCATTCTCACAATTCTTTTTATTTAGAACAGAACAAGAGCAACTCTAGGTCTGGAAGGCACTGGGTAACTGTGCTCTGCATCTACCTGGCTCTGAGCGAGGCCTTGCAACGAGAATTTCCCTATCTGATGGAAACACTTGCTGAAATCCTGCAGCTTGACAGTTGCACAGAGAGCTCTCTAACCTCTGTCACTCAGCTGCCAAGGCAGCCTTCCCGCTTAGAACTGGGACTAGATGAGACACGAGCCCCCCCTTCAATATGCCAGCCAGCTTCGTGCTTTTCACTTTTATTACATTCCTGCTCCTTGTTCCCTTCTTCCAGTGCCTTCTTTAGACCTCGCTGTTGCAGGCCCTCATCAAAGCCACTTCTGTGTTCCCTCTTTGACAGAATCATATGACAGGAGAGGCTTTTCCCACTTTTTGACAGCTTAATAATGCAAACTGTGAATCCAGAAGAGCTTGTCTGTGTTTTCTGAAATATTCACTGGCACCCAATATGTTCAATATTTGAGATCTCGTATCACAGATAAAACATTCAAAACAATCTGTGGAAGAGACTGGAAATGTATAATAACCATCGTGTTTAAAATACTTTTTACGAGATGCTGTAAAACTGCCTTTCCTTCTTGAACTAATTCATTAAGCAATAAAAGTCAAAAGCAATTTTTTTTTCTTTTCAGAAGGAATTTACTGTTTAGCACATGAAAGAAAATCAACAGCATTAGAATTGCTGTTAATTTTTAGAAGATCCTATATCTGATATATATATATATGTATATTTTCCTGATATATATATATATATATCTCAAATTTCTTTAACAATTTTATCATGCAACCACTGAAGAAAACCAAGTGTAACTTGGGGCCAGTGCGCAGTGGATGCAGAAGCTACACCAGACCTGCACTTCTGAAAGTCCCACTGGATCAGGTTTTGACCATCCCTGTTTGCTGCATCTCCTGGAGAACACTGACTGAGTTTAGGCAGTTTAGCTCAGAGAAGATCAGCCCAAAGAGGTGACAGCGAGGCACTCGTGCATAGCCTCAATTCAGAGCTGTATTGTTATTTAATGAGACACAACTAAAGACAAGATTCTGTAAAAGAGAGATAAAGCACTGCAATGTGCAGCTTCTCTGCACACCCAGTTGTAGGAAACAAGCGGGGCATTTACTTTATTTTCAGTTTTCCAGTTATGGTAATGCAAATATATATGAGCTTAAGGTTTTCCTGCAGGAGTAGTAGTCATAATGTCAAACACTGTGCTTGTAGAGCACAAGAGTAAGTTGTTATAAAGGTAATAAGCCCTAATATCGCTGGAGGAGAATTTTCCTAAGGCAGGTGTCTCAAACATGTCTAAGAACTGGAAATGCAAGAGAAGAGTTCCTTATTGTAAGGACAGAAAGGAGACCAAGTATGAACACACTTGTATTCTTGGTTGATTCTCATGGACTACTGTAATCGAGTTAATATACTGAATAAGTGGCAGTCTTTTCATTAAAACAGTGGGTAATAAATAGCACTGATTTGTAAAAAGTAAGTTAAATATTATGCAGTGCCAAGAAACGGGATGAGGTCTTGCCAAGTGGGTGAGTTTTGTCTGTCCATGTGAGATACTTGATTTGATTTTCACCTTTTCTGGGAGCAACTCCACTGTAATCCCAGTGACCTCACCTGTATTACTGACAGTGTGACAGCTGCATCCTTCCAGCAGTGAGATGCACAATGAACTGTGGAAGTGCTCTCAGCACCTGTGGGCCTGTCTGAACCAAAGAGAACCACGAGAAAATGAGTGAGGGCCTTTTGGTTTGCTTGCTTTGAAATAACTTAGATGATGTTGAAATATTTAAACTTATTTAAGGAACGCAGAGACATTCAATGGGAGAGGGAGAGGAGCACTGCTGAGAGAAAAGGCTTCTGCAGGAAGTACACATTATAACACCCGGCTGGGCAAACAAGTGTGATCTGGGCAGGCAGGGATCTCGAGAAGTGTCCCTCACAGCCCTGAGGGAAGCGTGGTTTTGTTGGTAAACACATGCTCCGAAGTCTGGCGTCTTCTGCTGCTACCGGTGTATCCATATGGACTGAGGAGTGAGTCTCTCAAGAGCATATGCAGCTACCGTGCTCTTTAGGTAAAGCATGGTAAAGGCTGCAGATGGGACAACGTTCTGCTCTGGGTGCTCTCCCACAGCCAAGACCCTGGAGTGAAGGGGTTCTCCCTGAATCCAAGCACGGAACTGCACGTGGTGCCATCGGAGGAAGCGGGGACAGGGAAAGAAGGGCAGTTGTGCTCTACTTCTGCAGCCCAGTTGTCTCCAGAACACACACATTCACCTGTGAAATGTCCCTCAGGCTTCCCTGGCAAATGAGTTCTGGGAGCCAGACAGAAACCAACAGAGCCCTGTGCATGAATCAGCCCACGGTGCAGCAGTTCAGGCTGCAGTAAACTGCACTTAGAGAGAACCCCAATCTGCTGCTTCTCATTAATCATTCAGGCTCTGTGCTGGAGCCTGGAGCTCGTGGAGGCCTTTCTTTTTCATTGCTTTTTAATATGTAGAAGTGCAAATGGAGGCTTTGAGAGCACTTCCTCAGATTTTATGGAAAGAAAGAGGGCGAGTAAGCTTATATGGGGCAGATTTATTCCACTAAAAGGCACTTGTGTCTTTCTTTCTTTTCCTGGGCCTACTTCTATACGGTGTCAAACACTTTTATATGAACTTTGGTAAGTGAAAATTAACACTGACTTCCAAAGACCACTCAGAAATGTGAGCTTCAGTTGTATTTGCTACACATATCTGTAAACATGAAATAAATTGTAAAGAATATATTCACAATATTAAATGTGAAAAGCAAAATAATCCTTTATTTTTTTTCCCTTTAGATCCCAGGGATCTTGGATGAAATGATATCTCAGAAGTGAAAATATTTGTGAATTATTTGTCAACAAGTCTTTAAGATATACCCTTTAAATATCCTATAGTGTTTATTGGATGTCTACTTGGCTCATATTACTATTTCCTAAATTCAGTCTGTGAGTAGAAATGGAGCAGTTCTCACGTAGGAAATGCTTTTTGAAACATATTATTCTGTTATTTCCAGAAGCAATGACAATTTCATCACGCAGTCGGTTCGCCTAAACACACTCAAAGGACAGGACCTTGCAGGTGGATTAAAATCCTCTCTTTGTGTTTCAGAATTCAAAGGGACAAACTCATAATTTACAGACCAGAAACCCACGCAAATGAATGTCTCCACTGTTGATTCTTGGCTAAGAAATCCTGAAAGGAACGCTCTGACTCACGGTGTTTAATCAGCTTTTGGGTCTGTGCAGCTCACCAGCAACAAACATAAAGCTGCAAGAGAAGGGAACTTGAAAGGAGAAGAGGAAAAAGCATTCCCAAATGGTTTTGAAGACACGCCAGTGAAAATCCATCTTATGGATTCACATGACAGCAGCTCGGTTTTATCCAGGCGGAGCACATGGTGCTTGGTATTCATTAATGATTTTATGACAAATCAGATGTATTTTCATCTGCAGGTATAAACACGTCACTGAAGGTTTCATTTCTCAAAAAAAAAGCATATAGTGCGTGAAGATCTAAAATGAAAGTTTGATTTATTTCTCAGCAAGCCTTTGTGCATTTCATTTGCAGTGCACTGCTATTCAAAGTGCCACCTCAGGAGGGGGGCAGCACCTTTAGGAGTTGTGCTTGCCAACACCTGATGCCAGACCAGAGAGCTCAGTTTCCACGTTCATCTGGCATCCTCCAAACACATTATCCTTCCTGAATCCCTCTCTGCTTTGAACTCAGCACACGGTGAGCTGTCAGTAAATTGGTCATGCTGCATCAGGTTAGGCTTGGCAGGGTTTGAACACGGAAAGAAATGGGATGTGAGGGCTCATGCTTGTCATGGTGCTACTACAGGGAAAGAGTTACCTTACTGTTGATTCACTGCTCATGATCTTTGGCAAGGGGCGCTGGTGCTGCCTCCGGGAGTGAGCAAAAGCATATCTTGGGCAGCGCTGTGAGGGACTGCATGAGAACCGGCTCACAGGGGACAGCACAAGGCTCTGGAGCCCGTGCTCTCCAGCGCTCCTGGGCACGTCTGAACAACAGGTGTCTGCAGGATAAAACAGGACACGCAGATTTAAACTGCACTAAGTCGCACACAACATCAAGAACCTCTCAAATACACCAAACAAAAAGAGTTATTAGAAACTAATGCTGCTCCCTTTTGTGTGGGCAGGAGGGGAATTAGGAGAGGGGAACCAAACCAGGGGAGCTGCCTGCTCTGTTGTGTATGAGAGTATCTGATATCTAAACCAGACTTACCCCAGTGTTTTGACTTGGCTGGTGTCTGAGGACAGGGAGAAGATGGAGTAGGTGCCCAGTTTCATCAGCATAATCACTTCAGCTTACTATCCAAAGGCAGCCGACTGTCTTCTCCATCTGACCTTACTGGATTAATTCAGAGGGTGGACTCTTCCTTTAAAGTTTTCCATCAGCAAGACACAACTGAGAAAAAAAAATATTAAGTGAGCTGACACAGTCTTTTATTATTTCTTCTAGTTTTTGTTTGCTCAGGAAAGTAAATTATTCAGCAGCTGGAACTTTGAAATACTCTTGGTAATAAATCTTGTATGACACAGACAGACACATCTCCATAGTCACAAAAACACAAGACATGATATAAACAATTCAATAATCCACCTGATTATTAGGTTTCCAGATAACATGATCTGCACTGTCCTGAAGTACTGGACTTTGCTGTGGACGTAAATGTATTAAAAGGGAACTCAAGGAGCTTTTGCAGAATGGTTTTCGGGAGAGAAATTTGTGAAAGATAAATTGTCAGTTAATGAAATACACAAGGAAGAAAAAGGTTAAGCTTAATTTTACAACTCTTGTTCAAGTGGCAAATCCTTATGCATTTGAATACTGTCACTGAATGCACGTGTGAATAAAGATACAGTGTTTGAAATCTGAACTTCTAGCTTTCCACTTAAACAGTCGTACAAAGAACTGCTTGTTACTAGTTAAGATCAGCTTATAACATACTTATATATTAGATAAACTTATATCAAGCACTGATGAGCAAGACAGAATCCACATTTGGAGAGCTATGCAGGTGTGTAATTCACTTTAGTATCTCAGAAGTAAAATTACAGAAGCTGTTATAATAATGGGAATAGAACAAGGAAAGAGAGCTCATATCCCAAATTGTTCAAATTATAGGATTAACGGTTCCTCCAAAGTTGCTTCACTGTAGCTGTACTGGTCTAAAGGATGTAGGAGAAACAAAGCCTTTAGCTGAAGGTAACACCTATTAGACCATATTGAAAACATTAAACTTCTGTGAGTTTAAAGTAACTTCAGTAAAACCACCGAACTGCTTTGCAGCCAGAACCTCATGCCCTCTTAATTTTCCTTACATTAGTTAAACTAAAACCCCATCATGATAGCTTTCAATCACTGCTTGTGTACAAACTCGCCAAAGCCAAAAGGCACCAAGAAAACTTCTGTGTTGCCCTTTAACTGCGGACTGTTATGAATCATTTTCTTAGGAGCTTTATAAGACTCAAAGCTGTAATTTTAAAGGTGATTTTACTGATGTTTAAGGTCACAACTAGAATGCCCACTTTCCTGGGTAAAGGGCAGAAAGATTGTAAGTGGTATATTTGTGGGCCATATGTGCCTTTTTTCTTTTCCTTTTGTCAAACCTTAGCAAAAACATCCTTTGAAGGTGGGATGTTAATTTTAAAAGGCTGGGGTTTTAAATACCATGCTCCTAAGTACAAGGCACCTCCAGGAACTTATCAGCTCACAACAGCATGATCAAAAGTGGAGAACACTGGCTTACACACCATGCCCATCATGCCCAGGGAATATTAATACACTCAGAGTGAGGATCAGGCCTTGGCTCGATGTGCAAAGCCCCAGGTCTGTCCTGAGGAGGGTTCCGCCTGCTGTCGTTGCCAAGCGGTGCCTCTCAAACACAACTTCAGGCAGAGAGGGGCTTTCGTTGTTTTCCTGGCTTTGGTTTTGTTTCCCAGTTACAAACATCATCTGCAGAATGGACAGAAACCTGGAAGAGGTTTACGGGTCCCAGGCAGACTTCCCCAAGGTGCTTGGCAGCACCGTGCCAGGGTGAGGGGATGGGTCTCATTTAAAACTCTTAACTGGTCCTACCCAAGAGATAGACAGTGGCTGCTGAAGCTGTACTTCCAGGCTGATATCCTGCAGAAAGCAATCTGGGTTATTAGCACAGAGAGGACAGAGGAGCAATTTCCCAGCCTTTACAGTTAATCAATAGGATGCTCCCGCTTCCTCTGGAGGGAAGGGAGAATAGTGCTTAAATGACAATGATTCATAAAACAGCTTGAAAACATTATAATGGTACAAAAAAGGCATTTGAGAACGGAAAAAATTGAAGAGGAGAGACCGATAATTTATACCAAAGGCTCAGGTGGCCAAGGATAGTGAGGAAGCCACCAAGGCTTACTGCATATGCCAAAAATGAAGGCCAAACTCATAAAGATAATCCACACTGCTGACACAGCAAGCCCAAATGCCTAACACAGCCATTTGTTTACAATTAATGGACACGAGTGTGTGTTTGCCCTAAACTCTTACCCCAATTCCTTTGAAACAGTCTTAGAAAAAGAAAGCACAATTAAACAGATGCACACCAAACCTGTTTTCACTAGAAAGTAGCAATGCCTGCCTTTAGGGACCGTTTAATAAGCAGTGCATGGTGAAAGATGGGTTTAGAATTGGAACCTCTGGTTTGTTATCCCCTTTCCCAACAGCCTGGTAGAAGATGGTGTCAAAATAATGAAGCGCCTAAAAAGGTGGCAGTGGAACGAGACACCTATTTGTATTTGGCTGTGCAAAATTATGAGGTGGAGCCAGTGAAGGGTTGACACCTGCTGCAAACTGAAATCAAGATTACTGGCACTGAGCAGGATCGGATGCTGGGGGCAAGGAGGATTTGCAGAAACACAGAGGTGTGGATAAGGCCGAACAAAGATACAGAGTCCCAGAGGACACCAGCTCCACCAGAACACTGCCATGAACACATCCCTGATGAGAGGGTGTGATCGTGACCTGCAGTTTTGTCTCAAAGGCCTTCTGAGGTTGTCAGCCCCGTGGACAGACACTGGAGGAAGCCACAGCTGCACAATGGGAGGCAGAGACAATGGCTACCAAAAGGGGGGAAAGCAGCAGTCAGGCACAAGTTACTGTCCAACTAAACAGAGGTACAGAATACAAATGTCAGAAAGGAGACTACCGAGTCCAAGAGAATGGTGCAAGCCTTGGCCTCTTTATATGTGTTCTTTTGTTGCTAACACCATCCTCAGGACAAGAACAGCAGAAACTGAGTGTTAGAAAACATACTATACAGTTCTATTTTATAATCCTCTGATGTTATGCAGACCTAGTTTTACCTTCTCCACCCTTACCCTGTGACTATGGGGAAGCCTCTGGGTGTTAGCAGCCTGAGTAAGTGAAGGCACACACCAGGGGTGCAACAGTTCTCAAACATGAACTGCGTCTGAAACGAAAATGTTAGGGGGGCAAAACATTTTCTTTATTACTAGCTGGTTTTTGTAGCCTGGTTGAATAATTCTTGGCCCTGTTACTTACACTAAAAAGTATGTCTTGATGCTAGAAAGGCCTCTTTTATCACGGCAGACTCTGTCAAGCTCAGGAGGAGACAAAGGAACATCATATTAATGGGAAGAGGTGAATGATTTTGTTTAGAATTACTGTACTTTTAAAGAATCTGAATTAAGCTACTGCTACTCCACCTGATTTTCTGCAGTGCTGTACAATCTGATAAGTGCTCGATTTCTCTGTTTCTGTGTGTGTGTTGAAAAACCCATGGCCATGTATATAAAAATAACTTGGCATAAAGATAACTGAGTAAATTTCATACTGACATTTGTATAGAAACATTTAACCTGAAAGTGATGTTATAATTGCTTCTAATCATAGCAAGTGTCTAGTTTTTCTGGACCCCACTGAAAATCTGATCAATGAATAAATATGAATGTAACTATAAATATGACATAGTTATTTACTGATATTTCTGTGTTGAAATTCTATATTCTCTAGATTTTGTTTTATTTAAGACAATTTGACCTTTATTTTATAGGCTAAGATGGCGGTGTTTGAGATCTCTATGCTCAGTTTAACTGAATGCTGAAAAATTTTAGACACATCTTCATTTACTGCCTTGACCTGTGGATCTTATGGCGCCTCATAAAAAAATTCACAGGCCTTTAAAGTCAAATAAATAGTGTTAATTTATATTCTCCCCACAACCAGATCACAGCAGAAGAGTGATATAATGTGGGATTCTCAGTAACCAGTTGTAAATAGGGTATTTTTACGTTTTCATGTTTCTAACGGTTAAAGACAAATGGTAGATGGGAATTGTCAGCCTGGAAAAAACAGATATGCTGGATTTAGATGTAGTGTTGTCCCAGATGCCCTGCCCTGTACTATTTAGTCTTCAAGGATAAAAGTGTTGAAACCCCAGTGCAGTTACAGGGTATCTCCTATGACTTGTAAGCAGCCTGTTACCTTCATGTTTAATAGTCCAAGCAGTATGAAAAGTGGAGCAGAGAAATTCAGGATTTGAACTGTTATATAAGTGGTAGCAGCAGGTGCTGCTGTGGTAGTTCTGTAGTGGCAGCACCAGCATTCACCTCTTTGGAACGCTAGGGACAAGGCAAGCAGCTGAAATCTAAATTAGGAACCCTTATAACACTGGATTTATAATTTATAATGGAATTAAGTGTCACCGATCCATCCTTTCACAGGCTGTAGAATTCCCTGTTGGCAGTGAATCCTTGCCTGTTTATCCATGTTGCCTTGCTGGGATTGCCCTGGAACGCAACAGCCCTTACAAAGCGAGGGGACAACATAAAGATGTCAAATTCAGGGTCACTGAAGAAATAACTTCACAAGATACTCATCAAACCCTTTAGAAGTGACACTTTGGATCCATGAAGTGCAGGGACACTCCCCCAACTTCTCTCCTGACCTTAGAGGACTTAGAGACTCTTGCACTGAATGGAATTACATCTTGCATCAAATACTAAATGCAAAGTTTTCAAACAATATATTTTTTGCAAGGCTTCATCCATAATAACAGGAATTGCAGTGTTGCTAGGTTTCCATTCACTCTTCCATGCAATTGCCAGTCAAACGACTGCTTTATGTAAGAACTTATAATTATTATAATCAAATATAATTTAAATCTTAAGCTAGGTGGAATGATGTTACAATCAGAACCACTCTGCAAGCTACAACAAACTCTTTTGTCAGTGCTTTCCTTATGAAGTCTGGTTTTCATTGGGTTTTTAATTTATTCATGAGTGTTTATCCAAACTTCAGATGCACTTGTGCATAAATATAATTAAAACATGTTTATTTTCTGTTGAGGAATATGAAGGTAATTAGTAGCATAATGAGTTGAAGGTCAGAGCAATCACATGCATTTTTACTTAGTTCATAGTTCTAATTGTAGATATCTTTGCACGTGTACTATTTCCTGCTGCTTTGGCACACTGGCTTACAAAATTTCCATTATTGCCTCCTTTCAATTTATACCCTCCCTTCATGTATTTATGAACATTGGTAAGATCCCCCATTTTTTGCAATCAATGGTTGGAACTACAGACATACATTTCTTTTTTTTTTTTTTTGATAAGGAGCATGGAACATTTGAAGTCCTCCCTAATTCTCCTGCAGACCTCCAGAGAGCCAGCCTGATTTTTTCTGGTACTTCGTGGTTCTATTCCATCACACCTCGTATCATCAAGAAAACCCTCGCGTTAGAAGGCAAGTTGGGAATAATTAATATGCAATTCTTACACTGTAAATTTCTCAGTACCCATATTGCCAGAAAAAGAACAGATGTTTATGTTATCACAGCTGAAAGCTGAGCTGCTTCATGAACAACAAAAAGCAAATCATTCTGTTACAATCCTTAATGTAGAATACAAATCAAGCACTAGAGTAAAAATTGTTAGGAATCTAAATATTGTGTTAGGTTTTTACTGCAGTCTGGAAGAGTGAATGCTACAGAAACACCATTCTTAAGGTGTGTAGCAGTCCAGACATCAGAGGCCCCGTTACCTGATGTCGTGGCCCTGCCCAGCCTGAAAGAGGGATATTGTTCCTATGCAGAATCTGTACAGGATAGAGGGAAACAGATTTACTCTTAGAAGTTCATTTAATTCTGGTAAACCACCCGTTCCATCTGTCAGCAGGAATGCAGTGTTCTGTGATACCACAAAAAACGTGCAAGAAGTCAAACATGCTGTTGAACATTGCATTGAGCTGGTGCCTGAAAGGTGAGATTCCCTCCATCTGTGTGTGATGCCGGAGTAATCAGGCTCTGTGGTACCTCTCCAAACCCATGGCATATTCCAGCGCACACAACATAATGAGAGCAAGTGATTTAACACCTCAAAAGGACCATTGCAAAGCATTAAATTGTTCTTTTGGATACACCTGTTGTACTGAGTTGATCAGTTGGGAACTTGACTACAGAGAGATCTGGGTAGGATTTCTGAAAGCAGGCGGTTCAGCAGCAACGCTGTGCTGCTCTCCGAGTATCGAAACGTCTTTTGCAAATGGAAATTAACTACATCGCAACACTGATTTCTCAAAGGCATCATGGGGATGATAAAATAAGGAGCTCAACTTGGACCTCCTGCAACTCCATCAGTTCTCTCTCAACCCAGTGTTTGCTAGTGAATAAGAATCAAAAGATGAAGGAAACTGGCACTTACGGGTATAACTGCAATGAGGAGAAATAGAAGAACGAAATAAATCACAGCTATAGTGAAAACTAGATCACATTTTTTTGAATTATTTTCTATTTTATCGTCTAAAAGTTCTAGTAGTGAGCGAAATAAAGAAATAAAAGTTTACAGCGTTTCTCACTTTGTATGAATTGTTTCATTGATTGCAAGGCTCTAGAAATGAAAAATTGGTTTGTTCACTGTAACATTTTCAATGAATCATGTTTAAGGTGACACTGTGCTATTATACTACAAAGTCATGTAGTAGAGGAACATAATGACCTCCCTGGTAATCTCAGAGTTTTCAATGGAGTATCCTCATACAGCAGTAATTTGATATTTTGCAGTTTTAAGATGTAATTGAAAGCATTTTTATTGGACACGTTCTCATTACAGAGGCACACAGCCTTCATTTGATAAAGCTGTTTAACAGCAGACTGAAAATGAACGATCAGCTAGAAGGGAAAAAAACACTGATGAAAAAGGGAAAATAAAAAGCTTGGCAAAATTTTAATCACTGTAAATTTTGAGATAATGACATTGCTCTTCAAGGTGTTCTGATTTTTTCTTTGCCAGTGCTCCGAACTCTCTGTATTACATGAAACGCTTCACTGCAGGCTTGCGAGGTTTCCAAAATGTAACCCACGCTGAGACAGCAGCCCTGTCTCACTTTCCCTGGGTGCCACCAGCTCTCTGCTCTTCCTTCTCTGTTTGCCTTCACTGCCAGCTCATTTGGTGTCAGTTCTGAGCAGCTTCAGCAAGTACTCACAAACAACAAGGAGGAGTTCAGCCGTCTCTCTTTCTGCCAGTCTTTGCATCCCGTCCTTCTTGTCATTTTTCTTCATGCTTTTCAGCTTTCCTGACTCAAAGAAGGGCCTGGCACTAGTTTTATGTTCCAGATGACAAGAATGAAGTGGAAGTTGCGTGTTCTGTAATTAAGGATGATGTGCATTTCGAATCTGAGAAGTTGG
This sequence comes from Sclerurus mexicanus, assembly GCA_013396755.1. NCBI lineage: Eukaryota > Metazoa > Chordata > Aves > Passeriformes > Furnariidae > Sclerurus > Sclerurus mexicanus. The sequence continues at coordinate 342,855 of VWZF01005680.1, forward strand.
CCTAATGTCATAAGAACCAGCTGGATTTGATAACTGGTCGTGTATTATGATCCACTCCTCTAACTCAAATAGAACAGAATGATGCCAGTAATTCAAAATAGAAAACTCTTAAACTGCCTATTTTTTCTAGTACAATAACAAACTACCATTGATAACAACCCACAAGAGGGATCAAAAATAAACAGATTAAGAGACTCATCATGCTTCTTTTTGGTTTTTTCCTAAACTGTTTCTAGGCTGAGACTTCTTTTCCATGCTAAAGCAAGTGACAGGAATTTTGAGTTCTTGTTTTGAGATTGCTAATCTCTAGATGCTAAATGTCCCTCAGTTTTGTTAATTTCTTTCAGCAGTTCCCATGAGACCATTCCTACAATTCTTACAGACCAGCTTACAATAGAAAAGTAACTTTGCTGTAATTAAGGACAACCCTCTCTCACTCAGCAATAAACTGTGTTTAGATTTTGTCAGTAATTGGCACACCAAAGAGCAAACAAAGCCTACACATTTTTCGCCTGAAGTATCACATCTCCCGTGCTCTGGAATACCCCTGTCTGTCTTACCTGATGGAGGGATAATGAACAGACTTAGGCTGCTGGGAAGCAGAAGGAAAAAGCCCCAAAACACATATCATATAGGAATTCTGCTTATTTGAGCACGAGAAAAGCAGGCAATGCCTCAATCCTGATTTGAAGTTTAGCTCTTTCTCGGTACCTGTAACTTCCTCTCATGCACTTCTCATTTTTCGCATTCCCTGACATTACTGCAGTTGCCCCCTCCTGTGGCCTCAATGTTTCTGCTTTGCACCCCTTTTTCATGTGATCTGTGTGTACCTTTTCCATCACTTCTTTCATCACTGCAGTGCCATGGCTTGGGCTGGAACTGAAGGAGCCTTCAGAAATGCCTCATCAGTAAATTGTGTATCCCTCCTGATTTCACCAGTGGGCACAAGAGTCAAATATTAATTTTCCTATTATATTCCTTTCTGATGTTTCAAATAGTAAAAAATACAAAAAATATAATTGATCCAGTTCTTTCAGCTTTTAAAGCAGAAAAAGTGGTAGTAAATAATTCATGGTGACTTCCTTTGATTTTTTTTTCCCAATGGTTCATTTAGGGAGGAGAGATAAAGTAATTACATAACCTGTAGAAAACACAGCACATGAGGATACAACTGCACAAATATCATATGATGGGCTCCATCCTGAGCACTTCCTTTTACCTTTTAGAATATGTGGATTAATTCAGACAAGAGATGAGAACTCCTTGCTTGGATAATGCCTGTGACCCACTGAAGTGTTTGCTGAGAACTGACATTTGCCAAAGCAGCCAAATTCTCGAGTTCACTTACACACCGGCTTTCCTGGAGATGCAAGTGCAGATCCAAAGGGAGTTGACATCTGTATCTCACTGTGTCACGTGTAATTCTCACAATTCTCTGTAAAGGAAATAATAAAGGATTCAGGAAAAGCTTCAGTGCAATGGAATAGAAACACAGCAGTATGGATCTTGAGATCCTGTGTTTGGGAAACAAAATTTGTCGTAATTCTAAGACGCAGTATCTGATATCTTCACCAAATCCCAACTGATCTTCTTTGATTTTTTTTTTTATTAAATAGTTTTGGAATTTATTTAAATTGAAGAAAACATCAGGAAACAAGGAAAAGGTAAATCAGGAAAGGGCAAAGAAGAGATAAAAAACGCAGGAAAATATAACAGAAGTAGATTTAAAGTTTGAAACTCCCTGGGTTTTTGGCTTTGATGCAACAGGTCAGTATGAGAAGGAATATGGCAACTGAAATAATGTCTGGAGCAACAGCAATAAAAGATGATGATCATTGAGGCACATTTAGGAGATTTCTACTGCTCTTTCAGAATCTTAAGTTTTGTTATTGGAAACCCATGCACAGTTCTTTCTTTTTTCCACAGTGTGAAATGACTTGCTGCAATTGAGCACTTCAATCTGCAGCACTGATTTATCAGCATAACCACAGCTGAAATCCAGCTTGGCTATCCTGATTCTCTTTCCACATATATATATTTTTAAAAAATTATTTATACAAAGATATGCAAATTTTCTAAATGTACTCACCCTGATTTTCCTGTCTGAGCCATTTCATAAAGTACCCTCTCCCTTTCCAAAAAGACATCAGTAAATGCAGGAAGAGATGCAGAATATGTTACAAAACTTTATCTGAATTCAGAAGCTATTGCTGAGTATTTAGGAGAAATCTTTAAGGTTTATTAATTTCTGGGGTGTTTGCTGTCTAGAACAATGAGGAGAAATTCTCAGGACACGAGGTGACAGCCCTCCCGTAGCAGCACTACCAATGTGCTTTCAACAACAGTTTTCTAGAGAGATGCTCTTCTTGCAGCTTCTACTTTCTCCCCTTGTGCATTTCCCCCTCCTGAATCTGTTGCAAGGGAGAGAAAATGCAGTGATAAATGGCACACAGTGGCCCAAAAATGCAGCGATAAATGGCACACAGTGGCACAGACACAACCAGAGCCCCACAAGGATGCTCTTTGAAGGCAGTGGAGTAAGTTACACCTTTCCATAAAGCCTCAGTATATGATACAATGTTCTCTGCTCTGTGCAGGTCCATGATGCTCCATAAATAAGGGGAATTTCCTCACTCAGAGGCATACAAATAGTATGTTACACCTATGCAAGGAGCAAATGATTTTTTGAAAGATTGGGCTCTTAAACTGGATTATGGATAACAATTCTCACCATCGTCACTCATCCATCCAGATAAAATGGTACCTATTTCCTTTTTAAATGTCAAATATGTAATATATATTTTGAAATAGAAAGGATACCTTAGGGTACATGCTAATGTACTTCCTTCAATTACATTTTATGATTATGACCTTTATTCCAACAATAATTTAATGTTTTAATTAAATTTGCAACCATTTTCATTGCTGCAAGATGTCCTTCATCTCTCTGTACTGTAATTTAATGAAGTGATTTTCAATCACAATCAGCAATATCTAACGATAAATTTTAATACCATTTTTCATGAGTCTATGAAGATCTCTCATGTTTTAAAGCAAACGTCATATCAGTGCCATGGCAAGGAATAATTCCAGACTCTACTGTAAGCAAAGAATACACATTTTCACCTTTTTTCAGCCATCTCTTGGGATGTGGAACCTTAAATGTTTATTCCAAGAAGAGAGTTCTAATAAAGAGGCCCTTTAATTTAAAAAGAGAAAGAAATAAATAAGGAAACTGTTCCCAATGGAATAGCACAATGGTAAAGAACTAAAAGATACCCATTAGTAATTACAATGTCTCTTAATTTTGATTTATGGTATGCTTCTTATTAAAAATCAGAATTTGGATGAAGGTTAATAATATAACAACAGGCAACTAAGGTGTACAGGAAAGAGGAACAGATCACCAGGAGAAAAATGGTCAGAATATTTAATGTGGAAGAATAAAATAAACTCCTGTTGTATCTTCTTTCTATATCAGCAGCAGCTCATGAATTCTGCACATTTTTGCATATTGGGGGTGTAAGTGCAGCAGCAGCAACAGAAAAAAAAAACATTAAAGGTATTAAGTCATCACAAAAAAAATTAAACAGGTTTTTTGGCTCTTTCTGGCACATAAATTTAAAGTTTTTTTGGAAGCACATAGCAGCCCGCCCCCCTTTTTTTAACAAAAATGCTCACAGGGAGAATCAGGGCAATGTCAGCTGGTTTTTAACCAGGAAAATGCACTGCCTTGAAAGTAAAAAAACCCAGTGATAAGAGAAACATTCAGAGCACCTCCACGTGAGGAAATGTTGGAAGGGCCTGAGAAGCCAGCTTTTTAAATGCCACTGCCAGTGCTGAAGCCAAACCTTGCAGCAGGTGGTTCAGGTCTACGTACCAGGGCACTAGGAGAGATCTAGTCCTGGGCATGGAGGTGGCTGGAGGCTTCCTGCTGGTCAGAATCCCCCCAGAGTAGCTGGATGAAAGAATTGCAGCAGTTTGCGTTTGTAAGGTGAGAGAGGCAGGTTCTCTGAAGGCAGAGAGCTGAAGGGCTGAGCGGAAAGGGGAAGGTTCCACAGAACGGAAGGTGTAAAGCAGGAACATAATGGTACATGTGGTGACAGTAAAAAATCTGGGTTGCGGTGAAGATGAGCAGAACTGAAGCAGAATCCCTGTGCTGATAAAGTCTGCAGAGATGCCAAAGAAAAAAACCTGGATTTTGACAAAATATAATGAGCCCTGTAACGCAGTGAGCCCTATATAATGGGAAGTGATTTCTTTTTCTTTGCTGCATTCTTTTAAGCCTTATGTAGAATGAAGGTGCCTTCTACCGTGGATGTCTGAAATCCCTGTTTCTTGGAAGGCGGTGAGTAGATTTTATTAGTTCCATGAGTATAACTCGAGTTTGCACAGCAGTGATACGCTGTGGGAGCCTCTGGAGGGAATGAATACAAATGGACCTAGCTGGGTATTAGGAGAGAAGGCAAGAGATGACTAAATGCAGTTCTGTCCTCTGCAGACCAAAAGCAATCAGGAACAAACCCAAGCAGAGTCATTACCTTCTGAATGTTCTCTGTTCATCTCACACACTCATTGGTTTCAGTGCAATTATTATTTCCAGCCATAGCTTGGTAATGAATGAACAGGATTAATTGCTCTTGTGCTTTAACAGTTTCAATTGTGCTCAAAATTTCCTCCTGTCTCTTGGCAGAAGGGAAATATCTCATTTTCAAGGGGCTTTGAGATATATCTATACTTTTTACCAGATTATCTTCACATAATAAGGATTTTTTTCTCCACTTCTACTGCTTCTTAATTTTGAAATGTATGCAGCTCTCAGTGAGACTCCCCTGGTAAAGACCATGAGTGATTTATCAACTGTCTATAATCCGAGCTGCTTGTCTTTTCTAACTCCAAAAGAGATGAGTCCTGCTATCGACATTTTTTTGGACAGACTCAAGCAGTAGCTTGCCTGGCCACGTGCTTATTTGGATTCCTTTTGTGCAGACAATAGACAATATTTTTTGTCCTAATGGTATGTTTCATTTTTTATTTCTGTTGCCTCTAGTTGTGAAATCCTTTTACATAAGACAAAAATTGATTCCCAAAAAATATATCAGAAATGCCAATGTAAGGAGAATGCATAATCTAGTGAGGAAAAGAATAAAATACATTACCTACTTTGTATCAAACTATGGCATTAAAACTATTGTATTTAAAGTATCCATCTCTATCTGTCAGGTTTGAATGAGTCGGTGACCTCTGCATTAAAAGCCCTGTTTAGCAAAATCATCAATACTTATTGAAATGTTCAATTAAAAAAATACGGAACAAAAGAAATCATAAGCCAGACCTGTGCTAGAATGGAGAGTGCTGTAGAACAGCCCTGGTTGTTTAATTTAGTTGTTGATGTGGGATTGAGAAGGTGAGTAAAAATGCTTCAAAATATTTATGTTAAAGGGCTTATCTGTCATATATTTCCACACCTCAGTTTTTCTGTATCTGAAATGATAAAATTAATGGAATTGGGATGTTAAAATGATCAGATTATCTGTTTTAGAGAGTTCAGAGATGACTAGAGATTGTGAGAAACATCTGGGGAGATCTCTCACAGTTGAGACTGAATATTTTACCCTCTCTTTAACTCTGACCATGAATACAGAACTTACTGTCTCAGGTTAAATCAGAAGCAGAAGCACTTTAATACTCCAAACTCTTTCAAGTAGAAAGGTTTCCATCAATAAGTGGTTAATTCTGACTTATAAAGTGAAAGAAAGCACTTCAACAAATTAAGAGGTAGCTCAGGAACCCAGAGAAGGTTTAAATGCAAATGCATATTATGACTAAATTCCGTGCCATAAAGCAGCCCTGGAAAATGAGCTTTACAAAATGCATGAGATCCACCACAGCAGTATAGAGATGATACAGAGCTACATTCCCAGGAAGAAAACAAATTGTATGACTTGCAATTATAGAATGGAAATAGTGGGTTTATCCTGTACTGCAGAATAATCTGCAGGTAAAAAAGGTGCTTTGGAACTGTGTTAACAGCAGAAAATGGTAAGCCCAACTCTTCTCTCTTAGCAAGAGACAGATATATTAGAACAATAGAAGGCAGGCACAGCAAAGGAAGGGAGGTGCACAATCTTTTTCTCACCCACTGTAGAGCTTAGATAGCAGTTTTTATGATCATTTTGAAGACATGGGTTCCTGGATGTAGGACAAATGAAACCACTGTCTTTTCAGGGAATTCTTCTCTCCCTCTTTATGTGGTGTGACCCCTTTTGAAGAAATGTAGCTTAAATACACTTAACTTCTTTGATGTTTGAATTGCTGTTAAGGCTCTTAATTAAACATTTCTGTGCTGATGCACAAGCACTGCTATTGCCAGAAGAGTAGGGAAGTCTCAACTATACCAAACATTACAGAAATTAAGAAGACACACAAAACCTGTTCCTTTTGAGCATAAGAGTCTCCATTATTGATCTGTAATCAGCAAACTGGGTCAATGCTGCGTTTACCCAACAGAGTGATTGTCAAAGAGCAGGAAGGAAATGTTGAAAGGCTGAATTCGGGGCTCAGGAATCAAGTTCCCAGCATGCCTTCTGCTCTAAGTCAGGCTTTTACACTAGGCACTTATGGGTTACCCTTCAAAATTAAGGTCAAGCTAATTAATGTAGAGCATTTTATGACAACCAAATTAATACTAAAAGAGTTAATCATGGTTAATGTTATTCCTGAACAATTAAACATGATAGGACCATTATTTTAAGACTTGGTCTGGTTTAGAGCAAACTCACACTGTGTGAAGATGTGTTTCTGAGCTAAAAATACATTTCATCAGTAGAAGCAGTGAATTTTGTGAGGAGTGGTACTTAAACCCTTTGATATTTCTAAGTAGCAAAAAGTCTCTGAAGCTCAGTAGGTTTTCTGCTCTTTGCAGTAATCCCCTTTTAACAGATAAACTTGGAAATCCTAATCCCAGTCTCTTCTTGCACAGGTTTCTTACCACCGAGATGTATTTATTGATTTTGGTGGAGTTGCTGCTCACCTAACTGGGGATAGGAAAAACTATGCATTTAAAGTCTGAGTACACTGGAGTTCAGCCTCCAGCCACTAAACGTGCCTTTTACTCCTCTGACAAAGAACAGTCTGATGGTACAAACTTCCTCCTGGAGGTAATGTGACCAACCCTCAAGCCTCAAACAAAATTGACTGAACTTCCTTTCCAACAAAGTAGATTTCCCAGACCTTCACTCCGTGACCAGGCCTGGTTTGTGCCCTTCCCCGTTTTTCAATAAACATGTTTTTTAGAAAGCCAGAACCTTTTAACAATTAAAATTGCTATTTCGTGTCCTGTTCAGTAGGGCCATCCCTTTCCCCTCCAGAGAACAGCAAATCTGCACAGAAAGTGAGTTTTCATTTCTGAGAGGGTTCACTGCAATAAAATCTATTTAGGAATTTTGCCTATGTGGCTGAATTGTTTGCAAGTCATTACACTTGACATGGATTGAAAACGCAACTCTTAGTAGTTGTGCTGTGTTATTCTAAAGAATTCAAAAACCTGTGAGAAGACTGTTCAACACTTTTGATAAGCGGACACAATTTATGCCTTACATTTTTAAATTAGACTTAGTGCAATCCGTGAGGTACAAAACATTTACAAGAAGTCTGTCTGCAATTTGTTGTGTTGGCATTGGGGCCAAGATCAGTGCGCAAATCTGAAAGCGTATGTTTTCCTGTTTCTGCCACAAGCCATTTCTCCTACAAAATTCCAATTTTTTAGTTCCCATAAAGACATAATAGAATTTTACAAGAAATTTAGAAAGCGAAATAAAAAAGTGTTCCTACTGAGTGCAGATAATTTCCAACATTTTGTTTTACTACTGAGCAAGTTAGCAAAATATCACTTCTAGTGTACATTGTAGATATGTCATTATTTTTGACTTAACAGATTTTTCTTGGTCTCATGTAGTGAATTTCTCTTAAACGCAACGTAACTAAGTTGTTCCGAGTTCTCCTGCAGCCATTATTGCTTCAGATTTTGTCAACTGTTTTTCCCAGCAGCTCCAGGTAATATTTTTAAATACAATTCTGGTGTCTTTTCCTAAGGAGCACCTTTGTTTTTCAGACAGACGAAAGGTTGGTAGAGCCTGCCTGAAGAGCAGGTGGCCAGCAGCAAAGCTGTTATTGCTGACAGGATTGCAAGGGAGCTGCTATAAAACTGAGTTTGCTGCTGCTGATTATCATAAACTACTCACTGATCTATAAAGCTCCACCTGAGCATTTTCAGTATTTTGCAGCAAAGATAATTTTTATTTCCCATATAAGAGACACTCTAAAAAACCCCATGATCCTGCATCAAACACCTTCGAACGCATCCAAAGTCAAACTCCAAATGTTCCTCTTTTCAATCAGTGCAAATTCTTACTCCGCAGTAACACCTACCACAAAACTACCGCCACAACACTTCTGAGGCTGATTTTCATGGTATTTTAAATGAAGCTGAAACACTGGCCTGTGATTTTGCCTCTTTCGAGTAGTAGGAGTAAAAAAAAAATATGATTCTACAAGTAAAAAAAATGACATTCAGTCACATATTCTTTCTAAGGTTGCCATTATGTTATGTTATCTTATAGAATATCTCAAATTACAAGGGATCCATAAGGACCAAGTTTAACTCGGTGCTCCTCACAGGACTACCTAAAGTTAAACAGCATGACTGAGAGCACTGTCCAGATGCCCCCTGAATTCTGACAGGCTTGATGCCTATTGTATTACATATTATATATTTTTAATGTAAGTTGCAGCAATGTGTGCTAGAGGCCGATCTCGGAGTCTGGGATGTTTGTCAAACGTGGTATTAACATTCTAGTGACTTATTATAAGCAATATTTTATAAATGTTTTCCACAAAAATTTAAATGCAAAGATACAGGCTCCAATAAAGCTTATTCTTAGCAGTTATATCTATTATTTAAATTCATATTCTTCTAAAACACCAAATGCCCTAACCTATTGTGATTCTTAAGGAATCTGCGGAAGATGCTGTATGACTTATAAAATGTAATTAAATTCCTTTCAATTTACCCATTCATGGCGGCTTAAAAGCAAAAAGCTATAATCCACCTTATTGCTTTTGTTGCCTGCTCACTATTTACATTTTTGTGTAAAATCTCATTATTCAGGCTGCTGCCTGAGCAACTTCGAAGTCTGTTGTGTCCTATTAGCAATGCTGCTCATTATGCAGGGTGTGATGACTAATGGAAAGCCTTTGCCTCACAGCTCTAGGTGATATAGATTTGCCTGTCATAAGCCACTGTTCAGACATGAAATCATTATGGAAGTAATAATAATTAATCAAAGCCTTCATTACAATTTCCTTTCAAGGGCTGCCACCTGTTTGCTTTTATTGAGGCTTTGTCAGGATGTCGTATGTGGATGTTTCCTTCCAAGCGTAGACAGTTGCACCTGACAAGTAAGAGCTTCAAAAATAATACATTTATGAGTGACACAAAGTTAACACGGGTGAGAAAACTCAGAAAGGTTTCGAAGATGGGTTTTGTGGTCTTTGGACTGCCACTACCTCTCTGTTCCCTCACCAACAGGGTGATCCACACGACAGTGCTGATAAAGAAAACCCCCAGCCCAGCAGAAATATACATGTACATGTATGTTCTTCAACAGAAATCATTGTATGTTTCCTGCATACCAGACAGATAAGGATTTCAGTGGGGATATAATATAAGCTCCTGGAAAAAAGCCCCACAGTGATTTTCTTTTCCTAAAAAGTCAGCTAAGATTTCCTTATCAATCAAGTTTGTAACAGAACAGGAAAATAAGGATTTCTAGCTGAGTTTCATGGAATTTAGGGCATCAGTCAGTGTTTCAGCTCGGTGAGAGCACTCAATTTTGCTAAAATATTTCTCATTTCCATCATTACAAATAGCTCCTTCTTAATAAAACAGGTGACTCCAGTTTTGTTTCTGCTGTTACATATTGAAGTATTTGATTAATAGCAATTTTACATGCAAACCATTAGAAAATGTGCGATCCTACAAAAATTGCATCACTAAGTGCTTTTAAAAATCATGCTCCCTGGCAGAATTTGTATGCTTGCAGTTGATGAACTATTTCTTAAGATAAAATGAAAACCAGTATTAAGTTGTCAAAGAAAAATTTAAAACCTAGTGTAAAGGCAGTGAGCTAAAAGGAGCCTATTTTTAGTTTAAAGGGAGTACATATGTATCATGCTCTGTACTGCACTTAAATCATTACCCTCATCAGGATGACAGGTGATGCCAGGATAATAAACAGTCTCTGATAGGAAATTAAACTGCTATGACAGAACTCAAAGGCCACAGAGCCTTCCAATTCCCCTGCTCTGTCCTCTGCATACATCCTTCCTCTTCCTCCACAGTAAACTCTCTGTTCATTCAAACTCAAGGATACACTGTAGGGAAGAATCAGCAAAGATCAACATCAGAAAACAAGCCAAACCAAAATAAGACATCCAGCTGTCAATGTAAAATTTTCTAGCCGCAAATTGAACCCAAGAAGAAGAAATCAACTGAACTACTGAGAGCATCCACAGAAATGCCTTTGTCAGTAGCTGCTCCTGTTTTGTCAAAAGAATGAAGTAATGAGATACCCACTCTGTGTCACACATCTCCATCTAAGTGAGGAAATACAATAATAACTTAAAACACACACCGCAGATTCCTTTCTTAGTTGTGAAGGGAAACAGTCCTGCTACTATATTGGTCCTACAGCCAGAACAGTGACTATCCATGTATGTCCCATTTCCAGGAAGCAAAATGTCATTTCGGGAACCTTCCAGAGCCACCAAGTCCAAACAAATGCGTCTCAAATTATATTTCTGTGGCAGTGTTGTTCCGAACTACATCAAAGCATCAGTAAGTGTTCTTTGAACAGTCACGTGACATTGAATTAACTAACAATAATCATTGTTTACATGCAAATGAAATACTTATTGGAGAAATAATTCCCCTTGAAGTGTAGTCATGCTCTCTTTATCGTTTTGACTGACAACCTTAACTCTGCATTGTATTAGTCCTTGCCATCTAAATTAACCTAAGTTAATTTAGTTACAGTTGGATTTCAAAGGACCACAACACAGACTGCTGCAGAGGCTGAGTGCAAAGCCCACCTTGTTCTTTAAACCTCAATTAGTGAAAACACTTCCTCAGTTTCTCAGATTTTGTCTTCAGGTAACACAAATTTGGAAGTCCCAAAGGGTTAGATAAGACTGGAAGTATATTTGGCATCTTCAATCTAAGGTGTGGGCCTTTGCACCCATGCTGCAGAGCTCCTGGCTGCTTAACTGCATTTGCAGTCCCTTGTGAACGTGTTTGAGGATTACTCTGATCCCCAGTTTAGAGATGGAGAAATGAAACTACAATAAACTGAAATTATGTGTCCCGCATACATTCCATTCTGCAGTTCCCATAGGCATAAAAGTCAGTGGTATTTATTAGCTCACCTAGAAATGCGTGACTTTTTCTGGTTTTGCTGCAATGGTATTTTATATTAAAAGTGTTTTCTTGGACTTGAGCGCAGAGGTCGTACCTTTCCCAGCAATAGATTTCTACAGCCAAATATATGTAGGTATAATGGTATTTTCAGTAGTTATCCTACTGTTTCCATTTCTTAATATCACTCTGCTATTAAACTCTTACAGCTTAAACTCTTAAATTGGTATCTTCAGCATTTCTACATGGTCAGAAAAATGGCTCTTGCAACTGTATACCAAATACTGTCATTGATCAGAAGGCAGCGTAATTATTTCAAGTTTGCTCCCTTCCTTGTTGTTCTCTCTCTGTACATTTACTTATTTTACAGCTATAGAGCAGAATATTATTATTACCATCTCTCATAATGCCTTGAATCTAGGCAAACAGTCCAAAAATGTATCATGTTTGCTCTTTTCACGGCAGGCTTGTTAGAATGTAATTTGCTGTCCACTGCTGGGAAGAACATTAGGAGTTAATAACTCCTCCAGTCATTTTCAGCAGCTTAGAACTATGGGAGATACAGATTTTATTTAAGTGAATTTGTTGACTGCTGAGAAAAAATGAATTATTGCCTTTAATACATATGACTTGCAACTGAAGTGGAATTAAAGGAAGGAATCAAAGCTGGACGTAATGCCACTGCCCTTCGTGTCCTGTTATTTGATTTCATTTTATACTTGATGCCTGGAGCCCGGATCCTAACACGGCTGCAGATGATTTGGTGGCTCTTTTGCAACTGATTGGGTTAACAGCATTGCGATTTTCCTTCTTTCAATAAATAGGTTAAAACCAACCCCGTTTTGGAGCCAAGCTGCAGCAAGAAGACTTTGTCAAGTAGCAGCAGAGATTCCCAGGCAACTAATTAAGAGCCAGTGCCTTCCCACAAAGGTGTACTTGGGCACAGATGTGTCCTTTGGTGCACCACTGAGTGCATTTATTTGCTGTGACTTTGCAGCCTCTTATTAGAAAGACATTTTACTTTTCAAATGCCATCCCCTCTAAATTAGCAGAGAGCAAGTCTCCGAGACTTGGAGCGCTTCCCAGACAAAACACAATGCGCAAAGCTCCGAGTTGCTCCAGAAATGATGCCACAAGTTGGAATATGTTCTTGATGAAGCTGTAAGCTTCAACTGGTAGACTTTTCAAAAGAAGGCTCAATCCTCCTGCTTAGTGGGGTGAACGCCACTTCCATCTGCCGTATTGCACGGAAATAAAATAAACTTGAAAGAGACAGCCCTTAACCTGTTTGTTTCTGTTGAATTGAAAATACCGATTCAGCAAGTCATATTTTGGAAACAAGGCTCCAGTAATCATAATATTTTTTTGAATGCCAGATGGCCTGCTCTCCTGGTCTGCGCGTCAGAATAACTAAATGCTTGTCTTTCTCAACGTATCATTTTAGGGTAGAAAATGAACATGTAAAATCATTACAATTAGATGCTCTGAGATGAAACCTCAGTCCTACTGAAACCAGGGATGATTCTGCCACTGACTTCAGCGCTGTTATGTTTTTGTCACTGCTGCATCCCAGAGTTAAAAATACATCTGCTTTATTTTGGCAGTGGCATTTCAAGACAGGGAGATGGTTATGTGTTCCCTCACTGTCCTCACATTTACAGGTTGGTACCTATACAACATACAACTGATTACTCATAAAAAAGCACTTACCTTTAAACCTTCCAGAAACAAAAGTTTGATTTCAAATGTTTCTTTAACAACTTTTTGGAACCCAGCTGTCATAACCCACTCGCCCGACAAAATGTGGTGTTTTGGATGTGGTTTCCAAGTGCGCACAGATTTCACCTAAATTTTAAGGTCCCTAAAGAATGGTGCAATGACTTTAACTGCGCAAGTTTCATTGTCCATCAGCAGAGCAAGACAGAGATGCCTTTGAAAACTCCTTGGAGTAATTTCTGTCTGTCTCGCTTGGGAACCTAAACTTAAAAGCCAGAACCTCCCTTTCTATAGGATATCAAACCCATATCCACGGACTACAAGGATATTAGATGTGATTACTATTGAAAACTCACAAAATTCCTAGAGTTTAAGAACAAGAAAGTTATCTACAGTAATTATACAGGATCTTTCCTCAGGATTGCACCTTTGGGGAAATGGAACATATTTGCTCCTCTGAAAAATGAAGGTACTAACAATAACCACTATCTGGGCAAGAATTACAGGGGGTAAATAGTTGCTGGGTTTATCTAGAGCCAAGCCCACCTTCCTGCAATGTTATTGCATTGACTTCACCAGATACAGCTTTGCCCCACAAAGAATGTTATAGAAGAGCATTTTCTATATTCCCTAGAGCAGAATGCTCTTACCAGTTACTCCTGTGAGTCAGCTGACAGGACTGACAGCACAGGACATGCACCTAAACACAAAGACCTCCAGCAGATCAGTGTTTCCAGTACAACATCAGTCCTTATACAGGGCATGCATTTGAAAACCATACGCTTTTGACACCACTGAACAACATTTTAATACTGATTGCAGAAGGACTGGGATCTGGGTTAATGAATTATACAATGACCTCCTGTCATTTTAGCCTGTTCTTTCAGCTAATAATAAAGTATTAGACAACGATGGTGCACCTTTCACTGTCGTGCTGCAGTGCTGCCATCTGGGTTGTCATGCATCGGAGCATTGAAGACGAGCTGAAGAGTGACTGCTGTATAAAGAATTCCGTGGCTAACTTTGGTCTAAATTGGGCATGTAATGAATGCATTACTGCAAAGCAGGGAAATAAAACCTATTATAGGCTAGAAATGAATCATCGCAATGGCAAATCATTTTCTAAGCTGCAGTATTTTCTCTGTTATTGCTTTGCTTTAAACTTTGGTGAAAAGCAATTACTTTATTCTTTCTCTTTATTTTTATTACTGGTGATTCTTATGCTAATTTCCCCCCTCCTTTATATTTGATTTTGAAAAGCTTTTCGGAATTTAAGATTAAATTGAATTGGTGATACTGCCCTGCCATCTTCACCTCCTACCTTTCTTATCCCCACCTCGGGTTCTGAAGAATTCTTAAGAAACAGATAGAGCAAACTCAAAGCTTTCACACTCAAAACTATTTCTTCTTCTAAATAAATGAGACAGATCATCAGAATAATGGGGGTTTTTGGTAATTTTTTTTCCTTAATGTTAAGCTTATTATTTAATAGTTTAAAGAAGTTCCCTGCATTTCAAACGTCTTACCTAAATTAATTTTTCCCCTTGAAGAATGGCACATCTGCACTCATGTGAAATGTGTTCACTTGTGGTACCTTTTTTGTTCTATGCCAGTGGCTTAGGCAGGAATAAAACATGTAAATGTTTTTCTTGCAGTGACATTAGTAAACAAAGTGTGTTACTTTTCAGATTCATCAAGAATCCCTTCAATAAAATGAAAAATAAGCATCTGAAAACAAGCAACTGAAAATTCTACCCACAAACCTAGAGGTGATTTTTCAACCATTCATTTTTTTTTTCTTGGACTAAACCATTTTAGAAAAAAAGACGTTTATTTATTATCTAAATTCACTAAGAAGGCACAGGACTAGCGAGGATTTACTTTGCTCAGTACTTATAGCACGACATACAATGTGAGGATTCATATGGATTAGTACTTTTAAATCAAAGTCTTAATATTAAAATGCCGAGACAGTATTTTTTTTCATTAGTATTCAATGAATTTGAATTAAATTTCAGGACTAAAACCCTCATGATTTTCATCAGCACATCCTTTTCAAGTCTACTCTTAGAAGGCATTTCCATGAATAAAACCTGCAAACAATAATATACTATTGCTTACAGCATTAAAAACCATATGCCTGCAAGTTTTAATTTTAACCCATTTGAGTTTTAAATCTTAAAGCTTTTAGGGTTGTTCTAGGTATCCCATGACTGAAATATTCCATCTCCTGAAAGTCAATTTAGAAACAGGCCCTTATGCTACCCTGAGCTCTCCTCTTCGGTCTGGATTCCCAGGCCCTTGCTTTGACCCAGCTGAAAAGCAGAAATTACAGGCAGAGCTGTCCAAGATCCCCTCCGATGTCAAAAGGGAAAGAAATCCTCAGTTCAGAGCAAGAAAATCATCTGTATTGTGATCTTTGTATTAGTTACAGATAGGTGAGATTAAACCTCAGTTTGCTTTAAAACCAAACAATTCAGCAGTTGCTTTCCCATAAGAAAACTGCATAGAATACCCACAATGACTGCAAGGAAGCTCTCCATTTCCTTACCTCAGGAAGATCAACAGATGCAGAACCAAAAATGGAAACTATACTTTTCCCAACGCTGGGTCAAGAGTAGAAGCAATATTTCCTAAAAACCTTAAAATGTTACAAGGGATGAAATATTTTCCTGTAGGCTTGAGGACAATCTTTGGTGTAAGCAAAATGAAAATTGTCTGAAAAGACATCCTTAAAAAAGGCTCCTGGTTTTTCTTCCCTTCCCTGAACCCTGACCTGGGACGCCATGTACTGTTTATGGCTGTAATGTCACTGAACACCGAGCTCTCATCCAATTTATTCTGGACAATTTAGGACAAAAGGCAAATTGAGAGCCCTTGCACAGGCCTCAGGGAATCCTGTGTGCTGTATTCAGGACAGACATTGCAGGGTACCTGGAAAATTGCATGACCAATGTTTGTCTCATAGTCACAAAGGCAGCGGTGCCACATCTTCTCATTCTTTCTGATGGAGCTTAGGTGAATTACAAATATATATAAAAAAAGCGTTAAAATTCATTACCTAAAAAAGCCTAGAGACATAGGTAATGCTTTGATTTTTTTAGGTCTTTGAGAGCTCAGAAAATACAGCTGCAGCTAGGCAATCACTGTGGTGAAAAAGAGAAACATGCACTCAAAACTTCAAGATCTACTGTCAATTAAAAATCAGAGTATTTCATCATTAACAGGTATTTCTTTCCAACCTCACCACTTGGTTAACGATCAAATAAGAGACATTGTGACTGCCAATGAACCCTGAGGTGAATGATTTAAAATAGAACTCCATTCTGACCACTGATTTAGCAAAAAGGAAAGTTAATACCTAGCAATCCTAGTAACAGCTTGTTTTCATAAAACCTCCGCAGTACTAATGAGTTGTGTTCTAGTAAAGGCTGTGTTTTTGCATAATCCATCTGATTAAACAGGTAGTTTTCCATGAACGTTTTGTAAAAATACATGTATTTATCTCCGAGTAATGTTGGAAACTTGTTTAAATGCTGAAATAACGGAAGCACAGCAAAAGTATTCTTGAATATCCCAAATCTAGCTCTGTTCTTATGATTCGGCTGAATAAGAGTAGCTCTTTCTGTTAACTCTTCTGAATGTTAAACCACCACTCTTGGAGTGTTTTGCAAGAGTGTGAATGGGAGCAGTACCGCAATTCTTACCTACGGCTTCACCACAGGTTAAACATGTGCACTGAACACTTGTAAAAGTCATCGGAGCCTTGATTATTGTTTGTCACTGTGCTGTTCAGAGGGGTTTTCTGAGTTCTACCTATCTCCTCACAGCTTTTAATAGATTCCCTTAATTTTACCAGCTTTATTTTCACTTGGTCTGACTAAAATTGGAAGCACTAAAACTGCAGCTAACTTTCTGAGATTATGCCATCATCACATCTGGTTTAGGCAATCCTTGTGACATAGAACCAGAGACTTCAATTTGAGTTGTTCCAAGCAGCTGAATTAATAGAATGCTGTAACTGTTTTATTTTTTATGTAACATTTTAGCCGCATTCAAAGTCTAAAGGGCCATTATTAACATTTCATTCTGAAGAAGCAATTATTTCACCATAGATGGGTGAACAGATAGGAGAACAAGGTCCTTTCCAATTTGATTGCACATGATGTACTCTGTGATTACATTTTGTTCAGAAAGGCATTCAGCCAGGCACTAATAAGAATTCCTACTTGTTTTTGGAGCCTAACTCAGAATCTTTCTTGCCTTCTAAATTTTAGAGGAACTTCACCTGTACAAAATGAGAAGCACTCCTGCATCTCTTCCAGTGGTGTGGAATTACATTTCAACTCATAATTCGTATTTTATTGCAAACTGTGCCCTTAATAAGACGTACAGGATTAAGGGTGCATACCTCTTATTAGTGGTATCCACAGAACAGAATCCTCTCTTCCCCTCCCTCTCCGTGTTCCATAAGTCAAGAAGTCCCACACATTTAAGAGTCAGAGGTGAACGAGCTTTGTTTTCCTGCATCCGTAGTGTGTGTCAGTGAACATTCACTGTGCTGTACTTCACTTTAGCTATTAAAATAAACAAAATTCTTTCCTAGAAAAACCTTTCTGAAAAGACTCAATAGGGGGTTTTTATCTTATCAGATTTCCAGAACCACTAGGAGAACACTTAGAATCTTGGGGAAACAGTTGATTACTAGCCAGTAAAAGGGATTTTTAAAAGGGACATAATACATACCTGTGTATCTTTAAATATAGGACATTTAATCTTGAACATTAGAGCATGGTACATGGAATAACTAATACCCAGCCTACCTGGCTTTATAACTGAGTCTTAGTCTTTGAAAATAGGGAAATGATTTAGATCTCTGATTCTGACTTGATATTATGTTCCTGAAGATGATTTATCATTGAGCATTAAGCAGTCCTTCAAGGACAAATATATTGAATGCACACAGACCTACTGAAACCTTATGACTGAAGTCACACAAAAGCAGGCATTGTAGCAGGTAAGGAGTTAACGTGTAAAATATTAATAGCCCTAAAGTTGCTTCTGTCAACAGCATATAGGCTATCCTTTTGAAACCTTCCAATTGTAAATAGCAGTTCTGACAGGAAGGGTAATGTAGACTCGGCATCATGTGCCATCTCTTCTTTGGACTTGCAGTCTTTGAACGCCAGAGGCTGTACAAAGAGTGGGGAGAGATTACAGGAGAAATTTTCAAAGGCACAAAGAGTTCTGAAGGACTCAGCTCCCATTCAAAATCAATGAGAGCTGGACACCTAATTAGCATGGGTACTTTGAAAATCTCCCACTCCTTCTCTTTTATGCAAGTTCCTTGCTATAGAAACAGTACTGAAATAGAAACCTAATTGGGAAATGCTGTGACTAGGAAACAGAGGTGAGGAACTGGATTAGCTGCCTATTTCAAGACAAAAACTTGTCCTCAGACATGTTGTTGAAATCAAAATCTTGACCACTATGCAAACTCTCACCTTTCTCTCCTTGAATTTCAATATTTGACCCCAAAGACATCTCACCTTCAGAAATTAGCGTGTTATTTTCAGCAATATTATTGTTGCCTGCATAAAATAACATAAAGGCACCTATCTGTTTTTAGAGGGCAATACATCCTCAGCTTACCTGTGCTATGCCTGATAAAAGGACCCTTTGATAGGCAAAAGCTGTGTCTGATTTCACATTACAAGGCAACGGGTGAGCATTGCATTCCTGCCACCCTCCCTAGTCCCTCAGGTTTGAGCCAAGACCAAGGAACAACTGGCAAGTCAGAAAATTGCATCTTCATTGTCCCCCAAAATGTAAAGTCAAGTGTTAACCAAAACCATTCTGCCTTGGAAGTTGGGAACAGGAGAATGGAGCACCCTAAGATGCTTTGGTGGGGCATGTTGTACGTGTATCTGCATTATTGCTTTATACACATTCATAAGTTTTCTACAGCCTTAGATATGACTGCCCTTGGAAGACAGTCATTCTTTCAGGTTTACTGTTGTTTTCCTAACCATTATCCTATTTATTTCATAAGGGGCATTCCAGTGAATTATTACAAGCTAATACATATTGTGTGTCACCTAAGTAAGTTTGACTCACTTAAATCATTAGTTTATTTCAGTCTAACTCTTAAGTCTTTTTGATTTTCAAGTCAGGTACTCCCTTACTGAGCCTCTGATTTCTGAAGTGAGAGAAGATCTTTGTATAACCCCTTACAATCACAGAAAATATTTTACTTACATTATTTCTTCCTCTCCTGATAAATGAGGAGCAGGGTCACCTGACAAGAAGAAAGCTTGCCAAAACATCCTATCATTTTAACATATGCTTTGGGAAATAACTCCATTTTCTCCCGTTGAGAATCGAAGTTAAAATAAAAGTGAAAATAGATGAGACTACAGAAAGGTTACTAACACTGTACTAGCAGCTGTTGGCAGATGCACACCGTGGTAGCTGAGAGCAGAGACCAGGATTTACATCTCCTTGGCAATAGGCATTTTTTTATGCCAGAAACAATTTTCATCTTTCATCCAAAAACTTTACTTCTTTCCTTTAAATATAATTCTGATTTTTGTCATTCTGCCAGCTGATTCTAAGTCTCTGGCTTGGTGCCTCCTTCTGACACATTTTCAACTTGCCAAAAAAAATCTGATATCGAGCCATTTTAGCAAATATCTATTAGCATCAAGGAAGAAAATCAAGGTCCCACTTGACATATGCATCTGGTTTTAATCAAAGTATTAAGACTCTGATATTGATAAATTGGCCAGAAATTGCTCAAACAGTGACTACTGCTACACTACCCCTGTAATAATTAGTTCAGTGACAAGAATTACTGTGATGCAGCATGACAATGTTCCCCCCTTGGTTTTTGCAAATAGAAAATGAAGCAGGTAATAACTAAACTTTTGTAAAATAACTGTATGCTTTAACATACTTCTGGGTGAGAGAGAAAAGGGGCATTATGACAGATCTATACCAGTAGGACTGGATTGTTCCTACGCTGACTGATGATTCCCATACATTTCACACAACTTCCTCTTACCTGCTTCCTCATAGAAAAAAATAAATATAAAAATATCAGAACCCTAATCCAGCATGGCATTATTAATTTCTTTTCCTTAGAATATATTTTCACAGCATAGCAGTAATGATAATCTCACATCTTTCAATGCACACAACTCACTGTACACTGCAAAACAGGTATGTCAAAGTTGTCTGACCTTTCAGATATAATAAAAAGGTTTTCAAGAATTGAAGCGAAGAGAGCACTGGCTTGCAAATAAGCAGCTTTTCCTTTTTAACAGCAGGATTTAATATGTGGAGTTTGGAGGGGAACACGGGTAGATCCCAGCATTTCCAGCACAAGCACGGTTCTGATTCAGTTCAGTCTCACACCTCAGAAGGTCCTTCCTCCCGAGCGGAATTACTGCACCAATGCATTACCATCCCAGGCTGCAATACCTTGTTTCTCTCACAAAGGACAGCAGGGCTGCGATCAGTGCGTTCAGTTAGGAATTACCTGTCATGGGGATATGCAGCTAGATTTCACTGGCCGTGGTTTTGTTACAGCCTTCTGCAGCTAGATCCCATTTATTATAGTTTTGTACACTGTTACGTTTTGCTTTGTAAGCTGGCAGGTAGTTGAGGATATTTCCCACAATCCATTAATATAATGATCCTCCTGCTTCTCCCACCTCACATTAGTGGGGGAAAAGAAGTCTAGCATGTGCACTCTCAGCAATACAATAGATTTTTAATGGGTCTAATTTAAGACTATTTCTGCCAGGAAGAAGAAAAAAAATTGAACTGCTCTGTAAAAGTTTTGTTCCTTAAAAAATTCTGTACAAGAACTGAATCATTAAAACAGCAAACACATGAAAAGCACATCCAAGAGAACAGAAGATCAGACCTGGATCCATTCTGATTTACAACAAGGGTTTATTTAGCCAAGGCACTTTAGCAGCTGCCATTAGAGATAAATATAACGCAGACTAAGCCAGGCAAAGTTCTCTGTTTCACAGTGCTTGCCCTGAGATGTTTATTGTTACAGTGAGGGAAGAAGTAGTATCTGTCACATCTCTGTACTGAGATGGTTTGAGGATCTGAACCATGCTACTGTATGACCCAATTTTCCAGAACATGTTAGCTGACAAATCTGCATCTCCTTGAACTTACTAATACTCGTGACCAATTCTTAACTGTAAAACTGCTCAGATCATCAAGAACTAAGCTCTGTCAGTAGAGGTAAATGAAGAGAATTAGAATGTTTTCCACTTCTACATTTGCATTTTGATGTTCCAAGAGGAGAAAACACTGTTCTCTAATATGTAACGCACAGAGACAACAATTTGCAACTTGAATGTCAATTAACAGCTTGTCTTGTTGTTCTTCCAGTTTCACTTATCCCTGTACTCAGGGAAAACATTATTTACAGGAGCTAAACCAGAAGTCTTTTCAGTGACCATTTTAATGAAGTCACTAATAGCTTGGAGGAATGTCCTGAGTGCTTTCTTGTGTGCTGGTAACAACACAACATTCATTTGTCTGAAAGATCTAACTCCTGTAAACTATTCTACTGAGGCTAACAAGCATTAGTGAAGATAATATGGTTTCCGATAGAGGGATGCACCCTTTGGAAAATATTAACCTATATGGGCATTAAGAATATGCAAAGCTGATTTTGCACCGGACAGATTGCAAATCACTGACCAACTATGTATTTTCCAATGAAAGAATGCTTTTTCAGTAGTAAGCTATTTCAGTAAATATTTCAGGTTTTTTTCCAGGGTAAGGCTTTTTTTCATTAAATATATCATTCATTTAAAAGCATGAGAATAAGGAGGTACTTCCAAATACCCTGCAAAACACCTATGCCTACTTGCACCTTAGCTTTTTGGGTTTCAATGCTGCAACTCATGGAATAGGTAAAAGTGTGATCACTTAGGCACACTCTAGTGACAACTGTGAAGGCTACATCAGACTGACATGATTTTTCTTTGCAGTTTGCTTGCACAAGAAACCTCTGTTCTAGGTCACACTTTTCATTCCTACCTTCTAAATGAGAAATGTTACAGCTGGACTTGTTTTACATGACTTATATTTAATATAGAAATAGAAATGAACACTACCAAATTCATTACATACCTTAGTGTAAAGCCAAGGTGGAGTCAGTTGCTCATAATACTCTGAACATGCATAAGCCCACACCCTACCTGTCTCCAGAAGGACTGTCAAGCAAGCATTAAACTCCATCTTTTAAGTGGTATAGTGAGAAAGGAAAACCACAGCAATGCACATTCTTTAGCTTTAGAGCGAAACATTCTCCAGGACTCTAATAATGCAGGGAGAAGACAGGAATTATGCATTTTCAACCCAGTAATTTACCTTTGCGACTTGAGGCAGCAGGCTAGGTCCAACACAGCAGGTAAGTGTGGTACTTCAGGAAACAGAAAAGAGAAATACACTGAGAAGAAATATTCTCTGCAAATGGCAACCCTTATAGGGAAGGCAATGCTTCATTTGTGGAATAATAAACAAATTAATGGATATAATGCATGTGGAAATGTGCAGAGGAGTTTAAACAAACAAGGGAAGTGCAGAGCAGACACACCGCCCCTGCTGTGAAGGCTGTATCAGAGATAAACCATTTATAGTGTGCTCTGCATACACAAACTCAGCAACTCTGCACTTCTCAGATCCTGATACCAAACTACTGAAATTCGTGAGTCACTGATTTAACTGCTTTTGAATCAGATCCTTAAGGGGGGGGAAGTATCCATGAGAATATTCACTCCCATTGAAGCACTTTCAACATTTACCTCAGCAGTGTAACCCAAGCAATTATCCTTGCAATGCTGTATGTAATTATCAGTTTACACTGTCCCCATTCTGAGCTCCAATAATTAGGCTGATGAGGTGTCAGCAAGCAGACCGCCCCAGTCACTTGCCAACCCTGTCTGTACATTGGTGGGTAAGAGTTTTGTTGACCATTCCTTGAGTTCCTAGAGAACTACAGGGCACATCTACATTTGAAGTGAAACTTGTAGCTCCCAGACTCTAGTGTGAAGCAATATTACTAAGTTTAAGAGTTGAACAGAAAGTATCTTTGGCAGCCTGAGTATTTCTCCTTCAAGTATTTTTGCCCTTTTCTATTAACACAGGCATACTTCTAAAGCAATAATATATTTAAATACTTTTAAATGTTACCTGATGTAGCTCTTTTTTCTGTTAGATTTTGGCAATGTAGGAAAGGACAAGAATGTGTCTGGGGAACCTTGACCTCTTCAAACAGCACATGAGCCTTCCTGATACGTTTGTTTCAGGTAAGGTTGTCTCCTCTGCCTGTATACTTGCCAGAATATGGTATTCAGCATAACCTTTTATATTCCACACTAATATCAGAATACTTTTTTTATTTGTGCTTGTGTTGTAAAAGTATATAGAGATCATATTGTTTGATATTATTTTCTCCCCATGTTTCACTGAAATCTCAGCTTCCAGCTTCCTAGCTCTGAGTACATTACTTTTGAAACTCAGTGTACCTGCCAACAATCTCTGATTTCAAAGCTTAAACTTTCAGCCATAGATCTAATCTGTGGTTTTTTTCCTATGGTGCTATCCATCTGAAGATTATGAAAGTTGAGTTCTGATAGAGGATTAAAGCATTAATAGTATTTACTTATATCTGCATTGATATAATTTTTGGGCAGCTTTACTCAGAATACCAGCAAAGTTCCTTTTATTGGCAAGGAAAGCTCAAAGAGTGAACTCTGAAGAGCTATACAGTTATTTAGTCCTGCTACCCCTAATCTGTGTGACGCAGGAAGCTTTCCTCTTTCATCTTTCGAACAGCAAAATTGCTTAAAAATACTATTTGCCATTTTGGGGTTTTAGGACCTAAGCTTACCCTGGTCAGCATTGCCAGTACAATGTACACATCTGAGAAAAAGTCAAGGTGAAGACACAAAGAAGTGGCAACTTCCCACAGGTACAAAATACAAGATCACAATTGTGGATCCTTGAAATGATGATTCTCCTAGAAAACATTACTGGTTCGTTTCCCTGATATTCATTTTTCCTTACAACAAATTCCCAGGCAGTAACTCACTGATATGTCAGATTTGATCCAACCAGTTTGCCAGCACTGCAAATGTGACAACTCATGCCATTCACCAGTATGAGAAAAGAGTTTTAGAATTATCTATTTGTTTCTTCTCACACTGGAAAGATTTGCAGGGGAAAAGTGATCACTCATTCAATACTGTTTAACAGAGCAACACGGAAATTTGTGAGAGCCATTCACTTGTTAGCTTTAAGAACAAAAGCAAAACTTTCAGTTTAACCATCTCAGCAATACCCCGGGATCTTTTCTGGCCTTGCTGTTCTCAAGTGAACCTCAAAGAAATAATAAAACAACACAAGGTACTGCTGATAGGCCAGAGGAGCTTCTTATTTATGCTTAGAATCTGTAGAGAAGATGAGCTACAGAGGTCAATAAAAATCACTATTAGTTTGGTAAGTCTCCAAATTATATTGAATTGGTTGTCTTAATATTTAATATTACAACCCTGAAACTTTTTTTAAGTCTTTAGCTTATTTGCAAGTATGGCTGATAAAAAACTGGTATTAAAGGAACTAATAAATTTCCAGAAATTGCTAAGCAGGCTTGAAAAGGAAGCATAGACAGTATGTTCTCTCCATCACAAGCAGTACCTGTCTTCTATCCGAGATACTATCCAGAATAAAAGTGTGTGATCAGAAAGGGAAAGTAAAGGAACACCATACTAAAGGAACATTATAATGCGAAATGGGGAAACTGCAACAGATGGAGACAACTGCTGTTACAGACCCTTTGTGTTGTCTCCTCACTTGCAAAAGAATATTTATTGCTCACCTGCTGGCTGGAAAGGTAAGTATTTCCTTCAGGGTCTAAAAGGAAGGGGAAAAAAAGGAAAAATTATTTTAAACAGATTTTTCCCCAGTGCTGAGAAACCAAAAACGAAGCATGGACTCAAATTCATTTTCTCCCTCCATTCCTTTGATTTGAACTTACTCAATGAGTAAGGCAAAATGACAAGGCACAATGGAATTACATTACTTCCCTCAGATTAATCACAGACCCATCATTTTACAAGAAATAATTTTTTTTCATTCATTGAATGAATCAACCAAACCTTTTCAAAGCAAGGTTAACCAATGTATTGTTGACGCACCTTGTTCTCAGTAAAAAATTCAGCCTGAAGAAACTTAGTTTATAAAGACAAACTTCCAATGAACCACAAATCCATTATCTGAATCTTTTCAGCTGCTCATCCTGGCCTTTCAGATATAAAACCAATGGAGAACATAATAACACAAAATAACAGAAGTCCTAGAACATTTTTGTATCCATAAAATGCATACACTTCTATCAAGTAACACAACAACATCTACAGGAAAAATAAAGAGTTGCTAGTATTAATTAGATGAGAGTGACAGAAAACCTAGTAAGTTTGTTTTTTCCCTTTAAATTCACTCATCCTGTAAAATAGAAAAAGTTATAGAGGGAATAGCAAATATTTCAAATGGTTCATCTGTTATTACAGTTGAAAGGGCTATAATCATTGCCAGATCATTTTCAAGACACCAATAAAGATGCATTAGGAATATTTCAAAATACAATATTGGTATACTATCAGAGATGTTAATTTTATTACAAGCATTTTTTGTATTTCCATCATTAGCATCATATGCAACTGCTAGCACTGCTTGTTCACAAATTAATGCAAAATTGACTATTTGCTTCCAGCTAACTACTCAGATAATATGAGGAGCATGAATCATCACCCAGCATGAAAGATATTTAAAGATATTTTTATAGTTTCTATTCATCCACAAAACCAGATTAATAATTCTAGGATATATTTCATTGCATCAGGTTCAGAAGTCATGAAAACACATATATCCTCATAAAGCCATTCTCTCTAAATGATAGAATTAAAAGGATTTGAAAATGTCTCCAAATTATTGGTAACTTCTGTCATGATTTTGACAAGATCTTGATATGCAACTGAGTTGTAATTTCTGGAATTATGTCAGAATAAGCAAGATAAAACTTGAAAGACATTTGCAGGGTGAATATTACTCAGGCTTTTCCCCACTATTTGAAAAACAATGAAGGGAAACTGATTGTGTGTGCCCTTAAGTTCATGACACAACATGTTAACTGGAGAATAAAACCCAGTAAGGAATCCAACAAAACTTATCAGCATGAAAATTCGGATCTGAAGACTGAGCACAGTAGAAAGCAGAAACAGAGACTGCCTTAAGTGATAAATACTGCTTTGCAGCTAACTGATTTCATACTCTGATGTCAAGAAAAGATCCCCTTCCAAATCCAGCTGCTTTCTCTGGAATAAGCACTGATTTCTCAGAAAACTGCAACTGTTAAGGAGCATTGAACACTGGCAAGAGATTTATCTTTCTGAGGAACACTGAAAACAAATTCAGGTGAGTGTGAGCATGCTCATGCAAGGAAATACTTAAATGGTCTTTTCTTAAAGCCAAAGTGTAATATTTCAACATTGTGAACTGATTGTTTTCTCTCAGGTGCAACAACTAGAGGAATATTTACCATAGTTGGACACCAACCATGACCTTCATTTAGAGTTCATTTCAACACTTGGTTCAAGAATTGATTCACTGATAATTCTAATACAGTATGAGAATATCTGTCTACCCAAATGTTTCCAATTTAACATACTATGTGATTCTTGAGACAAATCTATGCCTTACGTCTCTTTAGAGGAAAGGGAGAATTTGCTAAGGTATGTCAGACAGGTGGTCGATTTGGTAACTCATTGTCCTCCTGGCAAAGCTTGACATCAGGGGAACAGAACTGTAACAAGCGGAGCATTAGACACTGCAGGAAATAGTGCAAACCAAAGCTCAGTTACTCCACCAATAGTTCCAGTAAACTTTTTATAGTTTAGATACCACATAGTATCATTTCTTGTCTGTCAAGTCCTTATTGAAGAGCAGGAAAGAAGGATAGGCTGCTCACTTATCCAAGTGATGGATTGTCCTGTGTTTGCTACAGTACCTGCTACCAAGCCCACAGCTTTGCTTCCATCTATCTTGAGCACTATAAATGCCCCTGCTGAGTTCTGTGATCCACTGTCAAGGTCTATATAGAGTATAAAGAAGAAGGATGATGATTTCCCTCATGGAAGCTCCTCATCTACCTCCAAGCAACCTGTGAAATGCTAGCACTGAAGGAATTTCTTCTTGTTCCCAGACCTTAATAGGCAATTAACTTCTACTTTTTAAAATTACATCATGTTCCTTATTCCAGTTTACTAACTTCAAGTGTTAATTATTGGTCATAAAACTGCCCTCTTGAAAATCGTGTGTAAGTATTTCACGCTATAAACTCCTGCATCTTTGACTGAAACAGAAGATGGACTTTGGGCTGTGGGCTATGGAGTATCCTATTTATTTTTAAATGTTATAGGTTTAATTTTGAAAATTTCAATCTTAAATTTAAGGATAAAATGTCTCTGTCTATACCAGTATTAATGGTGGGTTAGCATTTAGGTAACAGAGACAACTGACGCACAAATTACAAATATGCTGCTGCTTTGAATGGGCTCTGAGAGTGTTCCCAACTTGTAGAACATTCTCTGAGCACTATCAGAGCACCCTGCAGCTCTTTCAAGTCCTGTCTACACACAAATGTTTTCTTTTCAACTGGCAGCTGCCACACTGAGCAGAGCACAGGGCCTCATAGTGTGATCCATGTTGATACGGATATTTGCATGCCACTGTACATGAGTTTTCATATGCAGAGGGATAGCAGCAACCTCCCCTCTCCAGGCAGCAAATCCATACTAATTTAGAGCAGCCCAGGAGTTGGCTCCTAGCATACTCAGCTGCTTTTTCCATGGTTTATTTGGTGAAGGCTCAATAACTCCACTATCTGCTGAAAAGGAAAACGCACATCTAAGCATAATAGAGCAGATCCAACATTGTTATTATAGCTGAGATGCCGTATTCAGTAGATCAATGCTCATATTAAGATGTTTGTTAATGGAACACCTAGGCATATGGCTAATTTATGCTTCTCAAGCAGCTCCCATAGCCTGGCTACTGACTGTCATAAAATATACAGGTGTACAATTTATCTGGCTAGATTAAAATCATGAGCTCATAGCACATCAAACACAGCTTTATACTTACTCTGTGGGTTTGCATAGCAAAGACAGAAAAGGCAATTTCACTTTCTTATTTAATTATGTAAAGGAAAAGGAAAAACCAGTGGGGCTGTTAGAAGAGTATCAATCACAGCTGACTTACAGAACTTCGATGGTAAGTCAAATTCAGTACTAAGCACATGAGAACTTGGTAAGCCACTGAAAGAAACAAACTGGCTGACTGGCATCCCAGTGGGCAGATTAATCTGTGCCAACTCTCCTGCTGAACTTACACTGCCCAACCCCCTAAAATGGTACTTCTGGTAGTATAAGAAACCAAAGTGATTTATTATAATTAAAAGTATTCTATTCCTCAGTTAGAAAGACCTAACAGTCAAAATGCAAATTTTAATCTTATTTTGGCAGCAGGCTTCTTAAAAAAGATTCTAGCTACACTGATACAGCACTAAATTAGTTTCTGTTGAAGGGGTGGGGAGAGGGATGGCAAAACTGACTATGCTATTTTTTGTTACAGGTCTTGCAGTTTTTCTCTGAAATCTAATCCAGCAAACAGATCCATGCCTGTAATGAACCCAGAGCAATCACAACCCAGAGAACACTAGAGAAGATATTTAAAAAACAACCAGATGAGGTGGCCTCTGTAGACTTGGGCAGGGCTAGAGCATGGATAAAAGCAAATGACACTAGCAGGGTGATGGCTATTTTCAGGTGGCACTCTGGCACCACCCTTGCTCTTTCTCTCAGTGGGGACAAAGGGTTCATGGCAGAGGATAAAAATAAACAAGAATCTGCATGTTGTGATACAAAAACCTCCAAACCCTGAGCAATGCTTGTATATTTTACATTGTAATGAGTCAGAGTCTTGGCCTTCAGAAACCATTGGAGCCCTAAGCAGAGGCAATTCACTCCATCAGTGGCACTAATAAAATCTGTTGATGTCAGAAAGAGTTCCAAAAAATCTTGCTGAAACTCTAAAGGGCTTTAACCCTTGTTAATGGTGGAAATCTGAGCTCTGTGATGGGACAATATGGTATATTCTATCCAGTCAATCCATCTGAGTGCTGGTGTTTCTCACAGTACAGTTCCCTTCTTCCAGAAAAAGAAGGAAGTGTAAACTTTCAAGATTGCAGCTTCAAACGAAAGAATGTGGATTAGAATGTGGTCATTTTGGGATAAACTGCCCAGAATGACAGATTTTGGGAACAACCTGCCTGCTCAGTGGCATTGGTATTCTTGTCAGCTTCTCTGCCAATAGCAGCAGCAGAGCTGAAGAGAATGCCAATGAAGCAGGGGCTGCTTCATTACATATTTTGGTGGTTTTGAATCAGAATTCTACCTGCTCTCAGTTAATAGGAAAACTTGAAATGGCAACTTGAAGCAAATCTAGACTAAAATAAAAAGCACTAAAATTCTAAATTTTCTGTGAAACAGTAATCCTGTTCTTTCTATTCATTTTATTATTCACATCAAAAACATCTGTGGAAACAGCAAGAACAAATTTTCATTTCATTCTGCCATAGGGCTGGGTAAAGTCACAAGTTTCCAAGTCATGCTCTCATCCTCATGCCCAACAAAACAGGGTTCACCAGTAGCCATAAGAACTCACAGTGAGAAGCAAAAGAAAATAAACCAATAATCTATACCTACTCCTGAAATGTGAACTCTCTGCATAAACCTTTCTGTTGAAAAACATACCCCTGAAAGTGAAAACAATCTAAAACGTAGGATTTACAAGTGTCTTATTTATGCCATGATGCTTTCATTTACTGCATCAATAATTTTGCTCCCAGAGACACAGGCAAATGATTACCACTGAAAGGAATCCTGATGTCCTATTCGTAACAGGTTGAGTTTCATCATAAAAATATCAATTTGCTCATGCTGCCTCAAGCTTAAATAGCCAATACTATCCTAAAGAAAATATTTACAGATGGATAAATTCTATAGCAGCTAGCTTTTGCAAGCTGCACAAATCTGAATCTCTGGGAATTTAAGGGCGGTACTGATTCAAGTCCTTGGAGTTGGTGTGATCAAGAAAAAACTTCAAAATCATTGTTTACTATTACATACAGTATATTTTGTTAATTATTTGGTCTTTTAAAGAATTATCGTGCCACATAAGAATAAACCTTTATATGACTGCCTTGATTTTTAAGAGTCTGCTATTGAGTCACCATCCCTTGAGTCATCCAAAAGCCATGTAGTTGTGACACCTGGGGACACGGTTTAGTGGGATTGGCAGTGCTGGGGAAACAGTGGGACTTGATAATCTTAGAGGTCTTTCCCAACCTAAAGGATTCTGTGGTTCCCAGATCTGGTACGTGGCTGAAATATTAACTTCACACTGGAAATATCGCCTTAAAAATTTTTACTTATTAAATAGATGGCCCTTCCTTTTCTTCTGAAGCTCTTTATCCAAGTGTTCACTGCGTCCTCATATCACAGCAATCTCACTGTGAATATATAACATATACTATGTATATTTATATACAGTATGCCATAGGATTTGGCAGGAAATAGAGATACAAAACAAATAATTCCAAATAGAAAAGTTATTCATTAACTACTTGAAGAAAGCACACAGTTGAAATAAATCTATCACATGAGAATTTTGGATAAGTTTTACACCTTTTTTTGCAGGGTCTTTTGTCTTTATACACGGGAAAAGAAATTTAATATACAATTTCAGTTTTATTACTTTGTACTACTCCCATCAAATAAGTCTAGCCATGTGGAGGTCTGTTTTTTGAAAAGATCACTCATGAAAAGAAACTTTCTTTTCATTTCCCTGCAACATATCCTGGTTTAATATAGAATTTTGCTCCCTATTGAGAGCGTTTTGATGAAATAATAGGATTGCCTTTGTTTGCCATTTAATTTAGCCCTGGATCAATAGAGTTAGACATAACTAATTTTGGTATTAAAACTCACAAATTCTAGGGGAAATGGAGGTTAAATCGTAAACAAAATATTTCATTGGCATTGATCTGAAAAGCAGACTGACAGTATTGCTAAAAAGTCATCGGCTTGCAATTATAAGTGCCCCCAAACTGACAAGAGATGGATTTGATTATTTTGTTTAGAAAGGGTCATTCCTTTAAAGCTGCAAGAGTTTATCAATTTATAAAAGATTAAATGAACCACATTTTCCTTTACTTCCTGCCACAGCTCCTTTTTTGTGATTACCCAGGCTAGATCAGGTTATGAGAGTGACTGATTATTTTGCTTTCTATTTTAGGCAACCTCAAATTTACAGAATTTATGGCCCATGCTGTATCATTTGTGATATAAAGATTACAGGTAACCTGAACTTACTTAATATACTGTGATATACTGCCAAGAAGTACAGCTACTCCTAATGCCACAAGTGTGGCATGAAAAAGCTCCCCAATTTCACCCTCCTTTTAGGGAATATCCACCAAAGCTACAGGAACAGTTTATTTCTTTAAATGAACAAGAATTTTTATGTACACTGCAGCTACCAGAATTATTGCCTTTTTACCTGATTTCCCCCTTTTTTCTCTTGTTCCAAGAGAAATGGGTGGGCCAGTTCTCTGGATAACACTGACTCCTTTGTTTCAATCACTAATTGAGTACACTTTGGATTGTCAGAGAAAAGGGAACACTAACAATTCCCCAAACAAGCATCACACCTTACCAACCTGTGCATGGCAGCTCCGCCAAGAGGGAATCCTTCTCTGAAAGGCAGCTTTTAAAGTGTCATTATTTGGACTCCCACATGACCAAAACATCACAACTGTGGTTATATTTTGACTCCTGCTATCCTTATCAGTAGATAAGCTCACACCCAGCCCCAGCAGATCGATCCCTCTGATGTGCTGATGTCTAAGCTCTCCAGGAAGGACAGAAATCTCTGCCTCATGCCAAGTACCCAGAAGGCACAAGGTCCTCCCTGGGACCAGTTTTCTTTCTGCAGCTCTGACAGCCAGAATAAAGGCAGGACTCTGGGGCAAGCCAGGAGGCAGCAAGGATGGTGGGATAATGGCTAAAACCCAGTCCCTTGTGCATCTGTGGGTACAGCCCTCAGACTGCTGCTCATTTCATTGCCAAATTCCTGCAGTGGTTTCCTTGGAGCCTGCAAGGCTGGGGAAATACATGGGGGACTGTTTGGTGCTGCTGTGTCCGTGACTGTGAGTACAAATCAAGCCTGAATACCAATAAGGAAGAGAAAGTTAATGAAATTAAATACAAATACCGCTTTTAAAATTACTATGACCTGTTCCTGCACATGTAAAGGTAACATATCTCTTATCCTTGTAGCTTAACTACACCATAAAAAAATCCAAGCAGATGAAACTTAAAAATGGTAACACATTTGTAACAACTGTAACATTGTAAAGGTACTTTCTTAACCTTGTAACTTGTAAATTATACAGGGAAACTTATCTGGATGTGTTGAAAATGTGAGCGAGAACCCATAAATTTTACACGTCCCGTTTACCTTCCAATGGAATTCAATCTTGATACAGCAGTTCAGAGCAACCTTAGCGACATCACTTCTGCAGTCCCTCTACAAGAATCAAACAAACAAAAAATCATAAAATATATCTGCAAAAATGTTTTGCTCAAACTGTTTACCACTGACATCCCAGTATTGAAACTTACATCCAAACAAACCCTTCCACTTCAGCTGTTCAAACTGTCCTTTACTTAAACTGAAATAAAAAAATCTTATGTTACAAAAAGGAGTTTCAGTTACACTTATGCTTTATTTTTATGCACCAGACTGTTTACAGGAATTCAGTCTAATACGTCAGCTCAGTTACAAGAACTTGACCGCCAGCTTAATCTGCCTCTAATTTTAAGCTTTTCATCCACCCTTTTTTGATTTGGATGCCTTTTAAGCGTATTTGTGTCAATATTTCAAAGTTTCCTGTATTCTAAAAGCAACTGATGCAGCCAATGTTTTATAGCATTATGTTAGCAACTCATCAATTTTTTATAATTATATTTCCAGTAGTTTACTCCCATCACTCCACATATAATTATCTGCCTGAGGCCACCACTCAGAACCTTACTATTTTAATGCACAGGTCAGCAAGACTTGGCTCCCTCTTTGGCTGATATTTTTTTTCCCAATTGTGTTTCAATTTTTTTTGCTTAGTCACCCATGAGCAGGAATTTGCTAATAGTAATTTTGAATAAAAAGTAAAAACTTACACTAATGGCATATTTGCTAAATAGCATTTCAGCTTCACATCTGCCAACAAGGCTCAGTGCAGCAGGTATGAAAGTTAGAGACTCGTAGGTACTCAGAAAAATGACAGGCATACTTTTTTACTGCAAATTAGTCCATACAGGTCTCATTAAAAGGGTCAAGCTTCAGAGGAGAAGCAGAAGTCACGACAAACAGATCACTGAAGGAATGTGCGTGAGTACTCTAAGCAATGAAAGAGAATGATGGTCATGCTTGGCACTGGTAAATGTCAAATAAAAAAAATCAGCATCCATGTGGAAGTTTTTTCTCTTGGCTACGAGAGCAGCTCAGTGCTTGTTCAGGGAGGAGCAGGAAAACAGAACTGCCTCTTTTGCTTTAAAATGCCTAAGACACAAATTTTATTTCTTCTGCACAGGTTTGTATAAACCAGGACTAAAATATTGTTACTCTTCACACTCCATACAGAAGCAACTTGTGACTTCTGATCTCCACTCTTAGTAATTTTTACTTTTAAAAAGTGTGTAAACATGCATCCACTTTGCTACATACCATGTATTCGTTGTATAACACCATATGCTGAAAGCCAAGAAAAATAAGCCAAAAAAACCTCTGCATTGCTATGACACATTAAAAAAAAAACATGCTTTCTTGTCATCTTAGGCACTTTTACACCACTCATCAGAAATTAATGGCATTAATGCCATAAGCTAAAGCCTAAAGCAAATCTAGTTGCACAAATGTATGATGACTGCTATTTTCAAACTTTTACATCTGATTCCTGGCATAAGAATTGGAGATACTAAATTATTGTTATTGTTAGTCAATATAAAGAATATTTGATAACATGGCTCTTGAACTTTCTAAGAGACACTACTGGATTTGCTCATATAGAAATGCATTTACAGACAAAGGAATCAGTGGGCATGCAAAAGAAACACATGGCAGAAGTCTTTAGGCTGAACATCCACCCCTCTTTACCCAAGCAGCAGCAAGAGAAGGCTGCCACTATTTTCTGCCTCTGTGCCACTGGGAGACCTACCAGGATCAGTGAAGTTGTGATGACACCAGGAACTGAAATAGTTGGCTCTTATCTATTAGTTTTGATGTTGCCTTGATATATTTTCATGTAAAACTGCAGCAGTAATATGCTTGAGTTGCATAAATCTGGAAACCATTTATATTTTCATTTATATATAATCGCATTTTAATGACAACTATTAAAGGTATGAATGTGAGATTGGTAAGTGTGGCATTTTGCAGCATCATCTTTCTGAAGATATGTTTGCTTGTTAAATTATTTCATTTATATCAAGCCCTCCGAGCTTACTGTGACCCCACTTTCAGCCAGTCAGCAAAAGCAATAAACAAAGAAGCTTTGCACAGCACATTTCCCTTTTCACTTAGCTGCTTACAAAGG
Organism: Sclerurus mexicanus; assembly: GCA_013396755.1. NCBI lineage: Eukaryota > Metazoa > Chordata > Aves > Passeriformes > Furnariidae > Sclerurus > Sclerurus mexicanus. The sequence goes on from VWZF01005680.1 coordinate 377,852, forward strand.
CATCATTCAAGGATTGTTTTGGAAACATTCGTCTGACTAAAATGGAAAGGAGGATTTCTTAGGACTAGGAGGGAGAGGGAACACCACAACATGCAGTTGGAGCAGGGAAGAGATGGGGTGCCTTCTGAGACACATCAGTTCCTATAGTATTGCCTGCAGGCCAACAGACAGCTGACTTTAAATAAAGAATTAAAACCAAAATTTAAAATGACTGATGGTATGATTAGGGATTTGATTAACATCAGTAGGTTTGCTGACAGTAATACAAACTAATCCTCTCATAGAAACCATAGATCTGAAAGCATTTTACAAAGTAAGCAGCATCTTTATCAGTACTTTATAAATGGGGTAACTCTGGCATGAGATAACGAAATCCTTATGTTACTCAGTAGGCCAATCATTGACTTCAAAATAAAATCTTAAGTCTGTACATCCTGTATTTGTGATAAATTCATGGACTTTCTCTTTTAAAGAGATTTATATGACAAAATTTGGAGAAGTTTAATTTATCTACTGCTGCTTTGTTTTTGTTATTTTCTTGGGGTACATATTCAAGTACAGGTTTAGAAGAGAACCACGAGTTTCCTCACTGGAAACAGGTTTTAAGAACAAAACAGGCTAAGAACAGAAGTGTTTTAAGAACAGAACAGGCTTTCGGAACAAAAGACAGCTGAAAGGGCCTGTGTGTCAGGGAAAGAACTAGAGAGCCCTGTTCTCTAGGTTGCCAGAACAAGGACACTGGGTTTGTGTTTGGGGGAAGGGGATCCAGGTATTCTCTCTTTGAAGGAGAAGCTGGTGAGCATTTGTGCTTCACAAAACTGCTGCCAGAACACCTCCACCCTTCTCCCCCTGTGACTGAGTTATACCCGCAAGCCACATCTGCATTCATATACACACAGAAGCAGAACCCGTTCTTATACACGGAATACCACTAAAATACTTCCTATTTATGCTAATTACTTTTTAAAACTCAAACTCTTGACCTGTATCTAATGTGACAGCAAATCCTCTTCAGTTCTTGATAATCCTTTAAACCAGTTGTTCTTACAGAAAAGACTCAGACAATAACAGCAAAGAAATTAGCTTTTTTCACCCATTTTCAGTTTGGAAAATCAGGTCATACCAATCACATTACACTACAATACATCATACTGTGCATTAAGGCATGAATGATGCAACCCAAGATCAGATGTCATAACCATAGATATTACTAAGGTATTTGAGAACTCAAAAGACTACATTCTTACAAGATATAAAGTGACTTAACCGGACTGGGGGAGTCTGAGGGATTTTCTCTTTGGGGAGAAACTACAAGATAGGATATGCTTTATCTGCCAAAATTACACCATTACATTGGATCATGTGTCACTTGCTGCATCATTACATTGAACATGTAACATGAGCAGACTCAACATGTATTCCTCTATGGATATTTGACTAGCCATGGAAAATCACCTCCTGAAAGAGCAGCTGGTGGAAACTGATCTAAGCAAAACTGAAATGGTGAGCTTTGCAAAAGAAAATGTTGCAAAACTTTTCCCAAAGCTTTCGGTTTCTATTTGTTAATTCACTGCATATGTCTGGGTCTTGTTGGGTCCCTCCTCAACTTGGACTTTCATGTACCATCAGTCTCCAAAATGAGCATTTGTCCTTCCATTGTATTAGTTTAATTCTGCCTAAGGACAGTTTCCCAGAACAGTCTCTGTATTTGTCATTGTATTTTTGTGTTCAAATCAAGAAGACACAGCATAACTTCCATACTAACCAAAAGCCTATGCTATATAGATAAATTCAAGGCATTCCATACGGCTTGGCAATATAATCTAAGAGCTTCATGTCAGGGGCAAAAACACAGCAGTCAGTATTCACATTTAACAGGGAGGTCTAGAAATGAGGAAATAAACTGGACAAAAATTTACCTCTTCACAGGGAGGGAAATACAGGTCATTTATACTGTCATATAAGTGAAAATCAAAAAATAATTAAGAACATAAGACTATCAAAAACATAGCAAAAGACTGTTAAATATTTTAAGCTCAAAAATATAAACAAATAGGTAGGAACTTACCTAAGTTTTTGTTGTTCAAACCTTAAAATCAAGTTTATTTTCCACAGGAGAAAAGGCCATTAAAATGGGCAGTAATATGATAAAATATGTATACAAAACCCAAGTCATTCTCTTTGCTGTCTCCCCATGAGATTTCTACCTAAATAGAATCATAAATATTAGCTGTGATGGCTTTATTTCCTTACACAATAGGATCTCTTACAATAATGCCTTATGGCAAACCCTACAGAACTTCAGCCCAACACACCTGATAAATGAACACACCTAAACTTCTGGGTTCTCATTCAGAATGCACCTCTGCACTTCTGTAACATGTTTAAAAGACAAACGTCCAGGACATTTACAAATACCACAAAGGAAAAAGACACCATTTCTCAAATGAAAATAAATTAAAGCCTCGAGAATTTAAAATCCCACACTCATACAGTCAGACCAGGCTTCCTTATGAGCTCCATCCCAGTTTTGACATCTTGAACCTTAAAATAATTTAATCACAGTGTAGTAACAAAATACTCCAGCTCAAGCTGGGTACCTCAGAGGAGAGACTCCCAACAAAGGAAACACTGGGCTTTTATACTCTGTCTTGAAAATTTTACTAGGAGACCTCAAGGTTTAGACAAGAATTCTCAAGGGGAGAAAGAAAAAAAGCCCACATTTCATGTCACAAGGAAGAACAGAAAAAAACATATTTTGCAAAAGATATTATTCAATAAAAGCCAAATGTCAAATATATAAAGATGGACTGGTAACTGAAAAAAAAACTGAGAAAAACCTTTGTGAAAAGAGGAAATAGAAAGCACAACTATGACACCTTGACCATGTTTCAGAATAAGTACTCAGGAACACGCTCACCTACCCTGTGTTATAGCTCATTTAACAGTTTATGTGTATGAATAACCAACAAAACAGTCACACAAAAAAGCAACATCTCAAACTCATCTTCTAAAATTTCACCTTCTGAAACGTGTTTTGGTCACAATCACCTATTAATTCCAGTGTTTAAATAAGGACTTAGAGTAAAACCATGTTCTTGTACGACATTGTAAATAATGAAAGTTTATAAATAGCTTTTGTTTCATTATTCCATGTCTTCCAGTGAGGTTCCAAGGATAAGTCAAATTATGAAAGTAATTGCAGACTGTAAAAAAGGAAGTAATTAGCTTTATAATAGAAAACATTTCTGTAGTTTGTGTAGGTTGTTAGAGACAATTTTAGCTTCATTAATCGAACTAGTTATTCAGCATACATTAATTCAGTACCCAGAATTTAGAAGTGGCAACTAATCAATAAAAATAAATGAATATTGATATGGCAGGACTCCTACAATATTGTATTTATAGTACCCCTGAAGCAAGTTAGATCCTACATTAAAAGATCAATAAACTAATGCAAAGGCTAACGCCTTGCATGCAGCAAGTCTTGGTGTCAGGGGATAAGGGGAAGGAAGCTAAATATTTATTCCTGTATTTCTGATGAGATTGCACAACTTCGGTAGGATTGAAACTGGGACATCGATTACCTTTCCAGTGGAGTCCAATGCTATTTTACAACGTTCAGTCAACATCCATATATTAGAAAAGGGCTTCCTCTTCCCCAATGTTTCAGTACTCCTCCATGGCGCTCACTGAAAAAGATAAAGCATTCCTTTTTTAATCAGCAACAGCATAGCTCTTGATGCTCAACTTTACATGCTGCTCAACTCACTACTCTGCTTTCAAAGTGGAAGGAAAAATATAATAAAAGCAGATTCTTTTCCCTAAGGAAAAAAAAATCAATAAAAATACCAGGCTAAATGATGTCATACAGAAACTTCAGTAACAGCTCTCAAAAATCTTGATCAAATGCTAGATTTTGTCTAATAAATATACTATAATGTGTGGATACACACAAAACTTGTATTAATGTAAAATTGTATTGAACACTCAGAATTTAAGAGTCCAAGTGTTTGTATTCAGGGATTTGGACTGGTTTTATTTAAGAACTAATGAAAAATAGTTGATGATTTTTTGCCTTTAAAACATATGACCTGATAATGAAATCTGAAAATAAGTATGATTTGACAAAAGTCACTTCTTCACTTTCAAATCACTTCCTTTACAGTTTTCAATAGCTTAAATTTGACTTGAAAACTGCCAAATCTGAAATTTTACTGATGTTAAATATGTATTTTACTGTTGTACATTACCAGAGAAGGAAAACGACACAAAAAAGAGTAACTTTTTTTTGTAAGATTGATATCCTTCTCGAGCTGTTTTTCAAAATTAATGTCTCAATGTCACCCTCAACAAAACATTCTCCCCAGAGTTTAAACCAGGATCTTGACATAAGAGTATTTTCAAAGATAACCAAAAATATTTCTGCCTTGCCTACCCTGCAGACCATTTGTCTTTACTTGAATTTTTGTTTTCTATTCTGTTGCTTTGACTCAAGGTTGGTATGTTCAACCATACGTGCAGCTTAAGACAACAGTCTTCAGCATCCCGAGCTGCCTTCCAGTCCACACTATGAGGCTGGGTGAGATGTTAAAACTATCTTGCTTCCATTAAAGCACAAACATGAGTCAGTGAGCTGGAGCACAGGCAAAACAACTACTCCAAGAACCTCTCCAATGGACAAGAGTCCTCCCTCTTTCTGGATTTTCAGAGTAAAATCCCAAAGGGACAAAATACACAGAGGGGAAGGAGCATGCCTGCCTTGACCCTGAAGCATTACATCTGCAAACCCTTCAGGAACACACAAATTTGAAGATTTCATTGTACACACTCAACAGCTTGGATTTTCTGCACCCTTGTACTGCTTTTTAAACTGGGACAGAGTATGCATGACCTCCTATTTATTATTATACAACATAAATTACTCTTCACAAAAACTATTCTATGTTCCTCCCTGTATATTCTCTGAGTGCCAGCACAAGGCAGAAACAGACAAGAAAGCCCTAAGAAGAGGATAGTGCCAGCTGTCAATACAAAAATTGCTACTTTTTGAGAGTAACACTTCAGACAGCTCATGGGAGGAGAGTTATTCCTTAGCCACGAGGAAGGATGAGAGCAAAGCTCTGCAATGCAACAGGAAAGATCCTTTCCCAACTCTTCAGTCTCTGAGGTTACAGCAGAAGCACAGAAATTCAGCAGGAAGTGGTTCTGTGCTGCCAGGGTGCTACAGAGCTGTTGGCACAGGCATAAATCTGTATCCCAGGGTATAGTATGGAATAGAAAGTAGGAAGCACGATATTGCCATGTATCTAAAAATGACAATAATATAAGTAGATATGTACATATGAACTTATCAGGCAGCCTGGTCAGAAAAATCTCAATCATCACAAGCAATGGATTGATTTGCCAGTGCTACAGAGTTTAAATAGCATTTTTTACATAGTAAGATTGGTTTGAGACCGCTTCTCATTGTTGGAGTTTAAAAACTGAGGATTGGCACCACTGACCTCACCCTCCTGATTCTGAAGTATTGTAATCTCTCTTTAAAAAGGCCACTTCAGTTTAAAGGAAGCCTCTAAATTCATGTCTGGAAATAATGTCATCAAAGGAACAAGAAAGCAGTCTTTGCTCAAACTTCCAACATTTTGACAAGATGCTGGAGGTGATTCTGTTTCTAAATGGCGGTACTGAAATTAAGATTGATGACTAATATTAGGAGAAAATAACTTTGAGTTACATGCAATAGCATTTAATTGCATCATTTAAATTCTTAAGCATTTCAATTTTATATTCATTCAGGGTTTTGCATAATTAATTTGCAGATTTCCAGAAAGCATTAAGATGAAATTTTTAAATGGATGGATGGTTATTAATGGATGATATAAATATATTATTCATTATTTTTGGTTGTCATTGTAAATTGCACTGAGTACTTCTGAATTAATATTAAATTCAACATCATCCCCCAAATTCAAAAGCAAAATGCATCCTCCGTAATAATTTGTTGAAATACAGAATACTTCAGGTGTCATTTCATAATAAATACTCTAACAATATTAAAAATTGGTAATATCACACTTCCCTTCTCTCTGGAAAACAGCAGGACCACCCAGGCAAAACTGACTTTCAAGTAGTCAACCTTTTCAAAGGTGTCAAAGCCAGGCAGACATACTCTAGCCCAGAAATAAATTCTCAAAGCTCTGATTGCCTAAGCAAAACTAATATTTGCAGGGCAACCAAAAGCTACATTAGGGAATAATTTCATTTATACCAAAAGTACCAGAGACTATGAATGAAAAGTCAGCCACAGAGAAATTCCATTAACTAAGGAAGAAAGGGGAAAAAAGGGAGGAAAAAATGGTAGTCTGAGTTAAGGAGAGCTCTTTCAAGAGCTATTTCCAGCAGGTAACACAGATAGTCATAAGCAATTCTCATTAATTAGAACTCATACACTCTGGAAATCTACCTCTTTTTAATGCTTCAATTCTTATCCTATGTTATTCATTACTAGTCTGCACAAAACCAATGAAGAAATATACCCTTTAATAGCAAGCTGGAACAATTAAAGAAGCAGTTAAAACCTAAGCAGCACTGGGAAATGGTTAAAACCATGGCACTGATGGTATTTAGTGATGAGGTGATGAGTACCTGCAAACAGCAAGACACTCAGTAAGTAGACTGTAACCTAGGGAATACTTCCCAAAGGGTTGATGACACCAGCTGCAAGAAAGAACTACAGGTGCACATACTTCAGAGTACACTGGCAAAATCGCCTAGACAAATCCCAGAGATTGCTGCAAAGCTGCTTTTCAGTGTGGTTTATTGTTTATAACTATTTGTAGTGGGTCTGGCTCACATGAAGCCAATTTTCTTCACAGCAGCCTGTACGGTGCTGCTTTGGATTCGTGACTAAAACAGTGATGACAACACCCCAATGTTTTGGCTGTTGCTGAACAGTGCTTACACAGCGTCAGAGCTTCTCTTTCTGCCACTGCCTCCCTGCTCAGGGAGTAGGCTGGGGCTGCACAGGAACCTGGAGGAGGCATGGCCCATGCAAGTGACCTGAACTGACCTAAGAGACATTCCTTACCTTAGTGCATTGTGCTCAAAAAAAACCAGCTTAGGGAAGAGAAGAGGAAGTGGACGTATTCATAGTCATGGTGTTTTGGCATCCCAAACAATTCTTAGGTGTGTTGAGGCCCTGCTTTCAAGGCAGGAGCTAAGTGCCCACCAGTTAGTAGGAAGTAGTGAATAAATCCCTTATTTTGCTCTGCTTATGTATGAGTCTTTGCTTCACTTACTAAATTGTCTCTACCTCAACCCACAAGTTCTCACATTTGCTCATCCAATTCTCTCCGTCTGGCTGAGGGGTAGGTGCTTGGTTGCTGGCCAGGATCAACCCACTACATTATTTCAACTGGAGACTTAAAAAAGTCTTTCATATAATGTATGCCTAGGAACAGAAGATGCATCTCTATGGCTGTTGGCAGGAACAAATCAGAGCTGGCTGTTCTGCTGTCCCAAGGATCACACTGCATAGTGACAACCTTTTTTTTTTGCTATCTTAATCAAGCAGATCTGCTAGCTATCTTGATCCTGAATGATTATTGAACAAACACCTCCATTATTAGCCCCACTCCATTAAATTCTAAGCTCAAGTCAAAAAGCCATGATACACATGTGTAATCAAGAAAGATCCTTCAGAATTATTACTAATCACGGATGGACTAAATGGACATCTCGAACAGTAGCAGATTTCTCTGGTTGCCATTGTTCTGCATAAAATGGCAGAGCTGGTGTGGACCATGCTATTATCCTAAAAAAAATATATTGATTTCATTTTAAGGCATTTACATTTAGTTTCTCACATCCAGCTAAGCAGGTCATATTTGCAACAGATGGTGTCTTAATAAAAATTAGGGGAAGGGAAGAAACAGTAGTATTAAGTCCAGAGAATATCCCAGAGAGCAGGAGCCCTTCAAAAAACTCTCTTTAGATTTTATCTTCCCTTAAATAAATGATATGGATTCATGTTGGTATGTCAGATTAACTCTGGTGGAATAAAACCCTGTAGTAATACTCAGCAAGCTGTTGGAAGGCACCCTGAAGAACCAGGCCATGCAGTAGCAGTATTTCTAAATTTGTTTAAAGGTAGATATCCAGCAAGTAGAGAAAACATGATATTTTAAAAGGATATGCCTTGAACTGCCATTTTCAGGCTTATAGTAAATGACAGCAGGACAATTATCCATGTGGAAATTATCCCTTTCAGTACAGCAATGCAGAAAATGAAGACAAGCACAGCAATTGAACAGCAGTGCAAGAAATATACTGACATGACTTACTTTTCAAAAGTGCTAATGAGAAAGTAAGAGGCTGATGCTGAACCAGGCTTCACAATCAGAAGTAATTTTCCAACCTTTTATATTACACAGTCTTTAATGAATGGAGAATTATCCTTGTACTGCAAGATTTATGCCCTCATTTTTCTCTTTTAGACCATGGCCAAATATTTCCACGAGCTGTCACTTTCTAGCTGATTCATCAATCAGGCAGTTTTGCATCTACATAATCAAACTAAGTAGTCCTTCAGAAATTTTCCGTGTGAACAATGGCCTCTGTGTTCAGTGTGCAGTGCAAACCTGCTGCTCATGAGGGGCTTGCACTGCTTTAGCACAACTAAAAACAACAGGATATTTATTACATCTCCGGTTTGACTTCTTTACCTCCTTTCAGCACCATCTCTTACACCTTCCATGTCTGTACTCCAGTCTTTTAACTCTATTTAAGAGGAGAAGCAAAGACACAATGGATCTCCCAAGCTTTAAAACTTCTTCTCTATAGGAATAACCAGGATAACCACTGGTCAGTAAAACCAGCCAGGAACAGACCTAAAGTGCCATGAATCCTACTCTAGTTCTTGTTAGGTTGCACAGACTGAACATGTGATAGAGCACAGCATTTTTTCATTGAGGAAAAAACCGAAAATGTATTCAGAGAAAAACGTTATATGATTACTACAGAATAAATCCCAAAGTGAAGTAGCCCATTTATTTTTTAATTTTTTTAACCTTTACAACTGTGAGTCCATTATCCTGACCAGTTTAATGTGTCTTTTTTCCTTTCACTTTTAGGAAGTCCGCTTTTTGAAGAAAATATAAAATATATCAATTCTCTTGTACTTTCAGGCTTTGTTGATGAGCTGTGTACTGGCCCAACAATGCCAAACTCATTCTTGCTGCTGGCTTCCAACACTTTGGCCAGTCATGCAGTGATAATTTCCAATTCCAGCTCCCGATGGATTGATTACATTGCATAGATGGAAAACCACAACACCCCAAATCCTATCCTACCTTGTCCAAACCTGATTTCTTGATCCTTTAACACAAAATACAATGAGGTATATATTGAGTTGCCAAGCACAGAATCCTGGGCTACATGAACGAGGAGTTTTCAGCCACCATCCCTCTCCTGGTCCCTGTTGGGATGACAACTGCCTATGTCATACCAATGAACTGCATTAATTAGACAAAAAATAATGACCTAGAATACACACTTGGAGTTCACATCTGCTAACTACAAGTAGCTCAATATTATTAAATTTCACACATCACACATTCGTTAGCCAGCTATAAGTTAGCTCCTCTGGGCCTCAGTCTAGAATATCTGGCTGCAAAACAGTTCCTACAGGTGGATTGGTTCTTAATTTTCAAGATAGAATGTTATTGCTGCTCCTGTAAATGTGCAGTCCATTACAGCAGGTAATGAAAAAACCATCTGTCAGTGGTAGCAATCTCCAGTGAAAGCAATCTCACAAAAAGTTCATACTCTCCCACCAGATGCTCTAATGATGAAAAAAAGGCAGCTGGAACATAATTCCTAAATATTTCTTGATTATCCAAAATAAACTCAGAGAAGTCAACTGTACTCTAGAGAAGCAGATCACTCCTCTCAATGAGGCATTGTGTTAAAGGACAATTGTTCAGTTGCCACAGGAGTAGACAGAAGTTTAACTGTGAGGTCCAGCTGAATGCTTATGAACTATCAGTCAGGAGTCACATCTTAAAAATCTATTGTTCAGTGTGTAGCTGCTGATACCCAGGCAAGTGCTGACAAGGAGGTAATTTAAAGAAGTCAGCCTGACTCTAAATATATACACAACAGACACTATATTTTATAAGTACATAAAATGAAAAAAATTCTATTTTTCTGACCAATATAAAACATCATTCTTCTATATGTTATGTTGTGCAAAAAAAATATCATTTTTATAGTGGATATACACAACCTATTCAGTGCCACCAGGAAAGTGATGAATTCACCAATGCTCTGAAACCATGAAACCTCTCAAATACAAAGACAATGACTGGGTCACAGTTCTCTGTTAAAAGCCAAAGACCCTGAAAGAATAAAAAGCCAAAATATGTTAAGAAGGCACTATGATAAAACAGGGACTTAGATATCCTCTATCTCAAGAAAAAAAACAACCAAAATATTGACTGAGATAATCAATTGCAGTGTACTGAATACTTTTTCTTAAAATCACAATTACTTTTTGTACACTGGATTTTGCTCTGAACAGGTTTAAGCCAGTTCATTTCCTACAGAATTGGACCTTTCAGCTTAAAATAAGAATGAAAGCCAAATGATACAGCTTTACACATGATTGTGCTGCCCCCATTTTATTTTTAGGTTTCCCTTCTGTCATGTCCATGTTATTTCTTCCCCCCCAAGTACCACTGCATCCATCATCCCTGCCCAAACTTCTAGGAACCTTTCAAGTATGGAACCAGAGCCAGAGAGCTGCTAAGGAGCTGAAGCCAATCTAGCTCCAATGAAGAGACAACTGTGTGGCTGCAGATGGACAGAACTGGCTGAGATCCACTATCTCCACACACAGAATGCTGAAGGCTGAATTGGGAGCTGATTTTAGCTAAGACACTTGTCTGGAAAATAAAGTGGGACTGAAAAGTAGATATTGAGACCAATTCCTCTTGTCTCCTCTTTCAAGTGTGCAGGTTCCTGACACACACGTTTGCCTGGGCCACAACAAAAATCATGTACATCAAGTTTTGAAAACGCTCATAGCACCTCCGGCTGCAAATCACTGCAATAAGTAGAGCTCTAGTAAAGAAGAGAGACCAGAGGAGCCAAAAGCCACAGGAGTTCCATGCCTGCAGTGCCAAATACCTCAAGCAGTTTTCAAGATGAAAGAACTCTGTAATGCCAGTTCTGCCCAATGAATTTCTATGCTTGCAGTTTAGCTGCAAAGTGATGAGACAAAAACAGTTTGGGCCAAGAACTGCAGTACACACACAAACCCAAGTGAATACAGAGAAACTAAATTTCAACAGTTCTGTTAATTTACATTTTGCTGGGTTTCAGTGTTTTAACTCATCTATATAGAACAAAAACATGCTCTCCAAATTAAATAAAAACACAACAAGTTTAAAGCAGTACTGAACAGACAAGGGACAAGTCAGTGGGTCACTACTAAGAAGAAAGATGAACAAAAAAAGGCAAGGACAATTTCCACTGAGCAGAAGTGACCAGTGGGAATTCTGAATTGAGCCTGCTAAGGTTTCTGTGTGTAACAAGTGTGTTCAGCAGACTTACAGTACTACTCTTAACCTGCACAGGTATCAGTGCAGCAATAAAATAGCTGCAGGTTAAGCCTTCACACAAGAGTGATCTCAGAGTTCCCCAAAAGCCTTTCTTGACTACAACTAAGAATGCCCCCCATGAAATTCATGGACAGGGTTTCAAAAGAATATCACAAAGCAATAAGGTTTTTTACATAATTGATAAGCAGAAGTACACTTACTTTGCAATACATTAGTTTTGACCAAGTTTTTCTTTTCCTCTGTTTATTGCATTCTCATGAATGAAAACCAGAATATTAAAGCCAGTTCTCAGTATAAAGCTGTTCTAAAGGTTATTCAGAACCTGAGACAATTTCTTCTCTTTTGCTTAAATAAAAAAATAAGAAGTGACTCATTGCTATAGCTACAACCAACTTATAATACCTGAAACATGCATTTGTTTAATTTGTGTTCATATTCAATAAGATGTTCATAGTATTCTGTATTACAAACACCATGAGATGTTTCCCCTGTAATTAGATGAAAGTCACACTCCTGATCAGATGACTTCTCTGGAAGCTCTTCGAATCTAGCAAGAGCCTTGGAAAACGTTTCCCCCTCCTCTCCCCAAAAAACCAACACAGTAAACTTCTTTAAGAGTGAAAAATCATCACAGACTTTTTTTTAAATAGTCTTGTTGCTTTAAAGTAGCAGCCTTACCATCTGTTCTATAGTAATTAGGAATGCAAAGAGAACACATCTCACAGCTACATCAGCACATAGTAAGATTAAACTGTTTAAGTGACTAGGTAAAATCTTCCCAAGCTTGTAAAATGAGATTGGCCACGTTCACGACATAAATAAGGAAAAATGATACCCTGGATAACATGAAAGTTTTAGAGTAACTAAATACTTCCTTATATCTGCTGTTAAATACAATGATCTGTCAGCTAAGGACTGCAGTTTGTTCTTTTGAATCTGGACAAAGAATTCAGTGCAAAAGTGAGGTGAGCATATAAAGAAGAGCATAAATTTATTTAGAATTAGAGGAACATCTTGGGCTAAAATAACCTACTTAAAATATTATAACTACCTTTGCTACCAGAAAGGAGTATGAATTATATTTACTGAGATACTACTTTTATTAATATCTGGGAGACCTAACAGGTACTGAGGAATGCTGAGGAAAGTGACACTGGGCTGGTGATAATCACAAATGGAACTATTCTTTTAAAAAGTAAAATGTCATGTGTCTGAATCCACAAAAGTCACAAACTCAGAATTTAATGGGTAAAATACAGAGATATTTAAGTAGTAATCAAAAGAACTGTTAAATACATGAAAACCAGTCAAACTGAAATAAAAACGAATGGTTTGGCACACTAAGAGAAAAATGAGACAAGAATTCCTTGGCTTCTACTAAAGATGAGATACTGAGATTCTGCAACAAAACAACACTGCCATAAGGCTTCCACATACTGCTGCTGGTTCAGATTGAAAATGGAAACAACTATGGGTTAAAGAAGATTTGTAACCCACATAGAAGAAAGTTTACAGAATCCTCCAGACTTTTGATTATATAGTGGTCATTAAACGTGCAGGAGACTGATAATAGACAGCACACTTAAAAATGTATTGCTTAAATTACTTAGAAAAGCAAACACTGCATGAACTAGCAATCAGTATTGGAGAGGCTGTATCACACTTGAAGTGAGTTGTCAGTTTACACTTTTCCCCGTTTCTTCAGATTTTTAAAATAATTCATACTTTATATAAACATTAATGCCTTTATAGAAAAATCCTCAGAATAAACAGCCTCATGAACAATATAAATCAATCATTTCTTTCATGTTTCATACCAACACTACTGCAATATTTCTCCATTCTGTTTCAACAACTACCTATAACCAAAAAACCCAATGCAAACGCAGTCACAATTTCTCTATTTGACTTTGCACAATTTTTGTTATCAGTCTCTGTGTATTTACCCCAAATTTACTTCCACAGAGAGTATAGTCATACAGGCATAATAAACAAGTAGTCACCAATACTGAACCATTGTTAATTACTCACTTGCTCTGTGTTCAGCTTGCTGCAGTTTTGATTCAGCTTAAACACCTTTAAGATTGGTGTTTGGGTGAGCAGGGCCAGGGGAAGGGACAGCCAGATGGGGCTGCTCATCCCCCTTAAACCCAGCCTTTAAACCTGGCTTTAAACCACTCATGCTGATCCACCTTCCACCAAGACCTGAGGAACACTGGGAAACATTCTCTTTAAATAATGTGCAAACAGTGAAAAAGTCTGCTTGGCGCCTGTGTTAAACAGGACTTCCTGAGGGTGTTTTCTTCACTCTGGTATGGGGCACTGAGGGAGGCAACTCAAGGAAAGGGTGGTACAATTTGTCACAGGGGTGGTCTGGGGTCCCTCAACCCTCCGAGGGGCCTTTTAGAACCAAATTAACAACAGCAGCAACACCCCTCCAACAAAACCACCAAACAGCACACAAGAAAAAATAACACGAGCACTGAGAATGAACTTGGCAAACACAGCTGAGCTAGCAATCACCTGGAGGTTTTGCCAGTGTCTCCTCACCTGGGTGCTGGTCCTGAGGCAGGTCTGGGGGTGGGAATGCTGCCCACCCTCTTGGAGCCTTCTTTGCCCCTCACAGTTTCCTGCCCTTTTAGAGTCTTCGTCACCCCTCACTCCCTCAGGTTTCTGCCCTTTTAGAATACTTCTTTCCCCTCCACCCATCACAGTTTCCCCTCCTTTTGGAATCTTCTTTGTCCCTTACAGTTTCTTGCTCTTTTAGAGCCTTTTTGGCTCCATACCTTAGCATTCTGCACTTTTAAAGTATTTTTTTTTAATACTATGCCCCCTCACAGTTTCCTGCCCTTTTAGAGTCTTCGTCACCCCTCACTCCCTCAGTTTTCTGCCCTTTTAAAATACTTCTTTCCCCTCCACCCATCACAGTTTCCCATCCTTTTGGAATCTTCTTTGTCCCTTACAGTTTCTTGCTCTTTTAGAGCCTTTTTACACCCTCCATCCTCACAGTTCCTTGCCCTTTCAGAGCCTTCTTTATCCCTCACAATTTCCTGCACTTTTAGAGCCTTTTTGGCTCCATACCTTAGCATTCTGCACTTTTAAAGTATTTTTTTAAGACTATGCCCTCTCAGAGTTTCCCACTCTTTCAGTACCTTCTTTACTCCCTACTCCCTCACAGCCCCCCACTCTTTTGCAATCTTTGTCCCTCACAGCTGCCCACCCTTTATGAAGCCTTTTTTCTTTATTCCCTGCTTCCTTACAGCTTTATACTCTTCTAGAGCCTCCCTTCTTTGTTCCCTGCTTCCTCACAGCTTCCCACCCTCTTGGAGCCTTCCTTCTTTATCTTCTCATCCTTCCTAAGTTCTCACTATTCTGGAACCTTCCCACACCATCCCCTCCTTCCAGACCCTTCTTTACCCCTCACACCATCCCACCCTTTTAGAGGCTCCTCTGCCCCCGCCCCTCACAGATTACCGCCCATTTTGGAGCCTTAATTAACCCCCCTCCCTCAGAATTACCCTCACCTGGGAGGGAATGATGAGGCTTTTTAATCCTTGGGGCTGCTTGGTGCTTTTCTGAAAGGTTAGTCGGGTCTCTTTCATCATGTGGTGGGGAAAAGTTCTCTCTTTCTCCTGTCTGAGGGAAAAGGGGTTTTGTTTTTCTGTAGGGGAGCACTCTGAGGGGTTTGTTATGGCTGGGCTGTGCTGCCTGCCTTTTAGGGTGCTTTGCTTTTGGTCCTGGCACTGGCTGAGGGGTGAGGTCACGCCTTTATATGTGCCTTTATATGTGCCTTTATATGTGCCTTTATATGTGCCTTTATATGTGCCTTTATATGTGCCTTTATATGTGCCTTTATATGTGCCTTTATATGTGCCTTTATATGTGCCTTTATATGTGCCTTTATATGTGCCTTTATATGTGCCTGCTCCTGAGGGTGGAAAAAACGCAGCTTGAGCACTGGGGAGGCAGGTGAGGGTTAACCCTGCTCATTGCTCTCATGTGTAGGGCATAATTATTTCCCTTATCTTATATATTGCTTCCACTGCTTAATAAACGGACCAGCAGGATGCTAATAAAAGAAATAGCTGCTGCTAAAGTGTGTTTTTCTTGTAGAAGAAAACAAGTTTCTGATTTTGGTTTTATCAGAACCCAACATCCCCTTAAGGGAGTGGGGTGGATCTAAAGTACCTATTAAAATTATTGCTGGGAAATGAAATTTGATTAAAAAAGCAGCAGCCCCGTTGCTATACAGAAGTGTTTTAGTAAAATAGTGCTGTTTCAGGTTATTATTTGAGCTTTGTGTGCTGCTTTATTGAAGATAGTGACTGAAAATATTATAGATATGAAATGGAAAACTGTCCAGCCTTTTATTATTTGGTATTTGAGCAACAAATACAGGCCACTTCAAGGTAAAATATTTGTGCCATGGGTAAATACTTATTATTTCTGTAGCACAGTACTACACTATTATTTTTATGACTTCTTTTTAACTCTACACCACTTGGAAATGTGAGGAGCATTCATGGTTTTCTCCCTGTCTTTAAGGCCATCCAGCAACGAGGTCCTTGGTGATTGATGGTGTTCAGTGTTATTAGGGACCAGTGTGGAAAATGTTGCTGTTTAATGCCTGGTTTTAAGATTCGCTTGTGCAGAAGTAGGTGAGAGAACAAGATAAATATGTATAGTGTTTTTGGTATGCTTGTTATCTCTATTTTCAGAAAGGCAGTGTTTGCTAACCATTGACATGGCAAGATGAAGAACTCAGAGATGTAGAGTGGCTTAGCACATTTTTATGTTTCTTCCACTATTAATAACACTGGTGAAACAGTTGTTTTAGGATAAAACTGCCTATATCTTTGTTCTGATTTCCTGGCATTCCCACAGCTCGTGCTTCCTCTTGCTTCTCTTCTGTGCGCGTTGATACAGTCATGCTCAAAAATACTTCCTGAAATACAGGTAGGAACCAGTGTTTTTCTCCTCAGTTTCAGTCAAGTCTGTAGAACTGTTCTCCTGAAGTGCTGCAAAATTAAATGTCTCTGAATTTTCTCTAAGAATGCAATAAAATGTAAGTTTTTGGAAGAGCACTATTTCTTCTGGTAATTAGAATTAGGCAGAGGAAGGCATGTGAGTTTGCTTTGTTGAGGTTTTCCTCTGTTTATTTTGAAGTGGCCAGAAAGAATGAATTGATGTTCATTTCTCCATAAAATTAAACTACTGAAGCAGTTGCTGTTTTTAAGTAAACACACTGTAGTTGCTGGCTACCTGTTGTGATCCCTAACTTTTCTTAGGGCTCAAATAGAGCATAAGCTAAAGAGGTGCTATGAAAGCCATCTCCAGTATGATTTTCATTCTACCAAAACATATTACACCTAGTGGGTATAAGCTTTTTCTTGTTCATCCTGCTGAATAAAGAGGAATCACGTTAGAAGGAGAGAGTATGCAAGTTGGTTCAAAGAAGAAAGTGTGATTTAAGGTTCTTGATATGCCTGCCTTAGACCAGGTAGTTAAGTGTAAGTAAGTCTAGATCTTTCTGTGTGTTTTTGATAATAATAAGTTTTTTAAACAATTGATTTTTTTCCTGATGTATAAAAAAAAAATCCTACAGCCTCAAAATTTAAAAAGATGAGGTAATCCTTTATGCCCAGTTTGGGAAGTAACTGTAAACAGGCATCAAATGGTGCATAAGATGAGTAACTTCGATTCATGCAACAAATAATTAATAAAATAGTATTAATGACTTCTAACACCATATGTGCATGTGTAAATGGTTCTTATGGCATCAACTAGGAAAACCTCAGTGTTAATACTTGTATTACATTGATCTTATAGAATTATGTTCCCTTATGGGCGTAGGGAAGCTGCCAATATTTGACAATACTTGTATTTTGTTATGATTAGATCAAGGTTTTAGCACAAAATTCAGTAAATGTTGCCAAGATATTTGGCTCATATGATAGATTAGTATCTTTCAGCTTTTCCGTATGCCTTTGTTTGTTGCAGCTTTTTTAACAAATGGGTTTAATTAGTTACAATAAAAGTGAGGAAAACTAGAATGCTCAATTATTTGCTAGAAATGTTTCTTTTGTTTAAGTAGAAGTGTGAATCTCTGTGAAAAGTAGTCCTGCATACTTTTTATTTTGGAGTGCCTGCTGTCAAACAACTCAGTTGGCTTTTGGGGAGAATCCTGCTGTGTGCTTATTCAAGCCACCTTTGACAACCTTTGCGGGCCTGCAGTTTTCAGGACAGCCAAAATAGTAAGTTTGTCCCATAAAACTCAGAGTAGCTGAGGCTTGACCCCTGTGCTTTGGCAGGAGAGTGTCCTGTGTCTCCTCGTTTATCCCCCTTGTGATTTTGTGCCTGTAACAGCAGTAAATTCAGTGTTACTGTAAAGCTTCTCTAGTAGATACCAACTTCACCATTTGCAGGTAAATTCCTGGAAGGAGAGCATTGGTTTGTTTTTATTTTATTGCACAGTGTTATAGATAATAAAAGGTAATAGATAAAAATGTTGCTGTTGTTGGCTGCTGTTACTGCTATTAGTGTTACTGTGTTACTTGTATGTCACAGAGCATTTTTATGACCCGTAGGTAAATGTAGCTTATATATGGGTGTCATTTTACAGTTATGGATGGCAATCAAGATACTTTACATTTGATGTGCTTGTAGCCTGTAAATGCTTGAGTAGTTCCTATAACAGTGTTTTTCCTTACCTATGAGCTACTTGGAACTTGCTGGAAATGGAGTGGCGTGAGCATGGATGTGGCCAGGGATCCCAGCAAGGCCACCACAAGCAAGGCTTATTTGCAGCTCATTCAGCACTTACTTGATTCTTTATTCTCTGTATGAGGGTGTCAGATTTTGGTGCCCCAACTGGGCACTTAACTGCATGGTATGAGTACTCTGGAACACTAGATTTCACTCTATTAGCTGTGTGATTGAATGCAGCCAACATAATATAGATTTGCCTCATGATTGTGCATCTCGGAAATAAAATATGCCTTTTATGAGCCTTGGTAGTCTTTGTGAATCTATAACTTTCTAATGAAAAGTGGCTATTTTATTTACCCATTTATGTCTCACTGTAAATCAATTTAAAATTATTCAGATGCATTAAACCCAGACCTCTCTAGGTGATCTGGTAGAGAAATGCAGGCTGATAAGTCACTATTGGAAATTAACTCATTTTCTAAGTTCGATGCGTTCCAACAGAATTGCATGACATCATCCTGATTTGTGACAAGAGGTTTTTAAGTCTGAAGTAGACTGTGAGGAGGATATAATCTTTCATGTTTACAGTTCTGTTGTGTATTGATATTCATTAAAACTGAATATTCATTAAAGCTCCAACTGGAAATGGATGCATATGTTGCCTGTTTAGCAATTTTTCAGCTTAAGTTTCAGACAGAAGAGTGGTAGTGTCTGGACCTTTGCACACGACAAACTTGAGGCTGTGTTGTAGAGTTTGTTTTGGCAACATCAAATAAGTGTGAATTTCTACTTGTTTTTATTCTGTTAAGTTAAAGGAGAGAAGAGGGAAGTTGAGCATTAAGGTGGTGTTTATTTCATATTTATCAACCAGTAGACAAGCTTTTTCAAATTCCTATTTGAAAAAATTTGCATTACTGGATATGATCTATATTGAGCAAATACAAAAGAAAATAATACGTTTGCCAAGAAAATAAATTGCATGACAGACACTAAATCAACTCATTGTATTTCTCTTCTCTTAGCTGATGGATGTCTGACAGGACCTATATTCTGTCTTACCCATGACTGAAACACACAAAAAATTATAATACTTTCTTTCACGGCACATATTTATTAAGATTATTCTTGTTATTTTATCACCTTCTCTGAGCTGTGCTCTTTTTTTATTACCTTTTCCCTACTGCAGCCGTTTTTCTGCAGTCCTGCTTACCTGTTTTGGCAGAGCAATATAAGGAGAAAAAGGAAGCAGGGACTTAATGTTTTTCTCCTACACCTACAGTGGGGAATGTCTTTGTTATCTAGCTTGGGTGACTGTTGGATGGAGAAAATGGGTACAGATCATGTAGCTGTGTGCACACAGAAGTGTTTCTGCCTGAGTAACTTGGCCTCCCTTGTCTTGGCCCCACAAATTCAAAGTACGAGCTGGTCTGTGCAGGTGCCGGAGATGGGTAAAGTTAGGTGAACAGAGAGCATGAAAGGGCAAAAATGAGAGAAGGAAGGAAACTGAGAGAGAAAAGCAAGATTTACCTTCCTTCCATGCTTCCTTTTGAATATACGTCACTTAAATTTTCTTCCTCACAGACTGAGAACATGAAGGTACAATACATCTTCATTTGTTTCCATTAGGTATTAAAAACACTGGCGTAGATTGGTGGAAATTCCCATTTTTGTTATTTATTTTGTTCAGTAACCCTACCTACAAGGGACTAAGCAGCAGTGTTCTGAGTAGTGTCCTTGCCTTGAGGCTGCTTCTACTCCTCCACACACAAATTATGTCCTGCCTTTAACCTACCCTCGGCGAGCATTTCTGTTCCAGTGTTTTCCGAGTGGAAGAACACAAGGAAAAAAGTTTTTAAGGTCAAATGATAGCAAAAGTGCATTCATGGTTCACTAATAACATGTATATGATCTTGGGGTCTGTCAAGTTAACTATGCTCAGTTTTCAGTTCTTAAAAAATTTATTGCTCAAGCCTTGTTCCTTCAGAGACTTTTACTTCATTTTTGTTGAAGAACTAAAGTATCATTCACAGACTTATCAAAATCAAAATGTGGTCTCCTCACAGATGGCAAGTATTCAAGGTCTTAATTCATATATATGTGATAGTCTGTATTATCTTTTATATTTACCCAGGAATATGGAAGACTTGCACAAAATAAAAACAGTAAAAAGAAATTAATTGGTTCATCTATTCTTGTCTATATTGTGGGGCTAGCCAGTAGCACTCTAATTATCTCATGCATAAAAATCTTGCATTCAGATAATTACACACTTTTTCAACCCTAGTATAATGCATAAGACTATCACGATTAAATTATAGGACTAGATTAAATGTGAAATGCAAACTTTTAAAGGAATTGGCTAGCTCTATACAGGGGCATTATTTTATTAATCTGAAAGCATAATAAACCTTTAACTTCCACAGTACAAATGCATCTGCATAATTGCTTACTGCTGTTGGGTATTTTTCTTCCACAAAGCTAATAATTCTAGAATGCCTAAATAATAAAGCTCTTCACAGTTTAAAAAAAGGTGGGAATAAAATCTGGCATGGTCTTTTTTTTGAACTCAGGGTCTATAATGTATAGTTCCTTATAGGAAAAATAGGCACGTTAGAAATAAACTTCAAGGGCTGCATTGTTCATCCATTCTTTGTTTGAATATGATTGGCACTAATTTACCTGTAAAAAATGCCAGGGTTTTTTTTTTCCTGTTTTATACTACTTATCCTCTTTTTAAGACTGCCACTCACTATTAAACCTAGGATATATCTTTGTTAGGCTCAGAGATGTGCTAGGGTTTAATAAGACAAATATGTATGATTTCTCTTCTAGTTAACCTGGCTGTTATTTGTGGTGGGAATATTTAGGAACTAATTATAAGTGTAATATGCAGAAGGTTTTTTTCCTTTTGGAATTTACTATTAGGGTTGAAGAATGCACTGAATAACAGAGGTCCAACAAACAGTTGGAGCTTGGACTCGGTAATTGTTGCTTCACTTCTGTTTGCCTGTTGTAGTTCCATGTTATTTAGTTGAGATAGTTATTACAGTGCTCAGTGTATTATATGCTTTGAATGACAAGAGCTATAGTATATAATTTAGTAGTTTACTTAGAAGCAGGCTTTGTATTGTATACGTGTCATAGGGGAGAGCAAAGCTACTGTAGGAATAAGAAACACAGAGGTTGATGTTACAACAGATTATATGGTCTCTTCCCGCTTACAGGAGGCAAAGGAAATGTAGCTCTATTCAAATTTTGAATTAAGGAGAGCTAAGTCTTCTGTTGGGTAACTAAATGTGCCACAATGATGACTGTGACCCTGGAAAGAGAAAGGCAGCCAGCAGCAGATGAAGTTGTGTGTTGTGAAGCCACTAGATCAGAATAGCTTCAGTGAATTTATTTTTTGTAGAACAATGTGAAATAAACAGGCTTTATAAAAATCCTGTGTAGCATGTTGCAGAAAAGAGCCATTATTAATCTGTGTAATGAAACCAGTCAAATTCTGTTGAACAGGTTTGTATTCCTGCTGAAATTGAACATTCATCTCCAACAGTTTCTAGTTATTCCTCACATCTGAGATGGTAAAATGCCAGTAAAAATTGAGTGATCTGCAATGAAGACGACTCACGGCAATATGATATCTTCTTGGTTTCCCTGGTTTTGCAGGGGTGTTAGTGCCATTATTTTCCCGAGTGCTGTTCATCCCAGTCAGATATCTCAAGGTATTGAGCTTGTTGGTTGATGAGTCAGACAAACCTTTCATGGCAAGGTTTCAGTGAGGAGACATCTACTGAGGGCTCTGTAATTTTGCTCAAGTACCATAGAAGACTTAATTTTTACTGATCTGAAGAACATCACTTGTAATGAAATATAAAATTACCTGCTTGCCACAACATCTTTCCTTTCACTAAATCTAGTATTGAGGATTTCAGTGAGCTGAGGTAATTTGCAAGACCAGTTTTTGTCCAGTGAATTAAGGAGAGCTTCACTTTGAAAACATATAGTATGATTAGCAATAGCTTTAGGCCTAGTCAGGGTAAAAAAGCTTGAAATTGGAAGCATTGGATGGGCTTTGTTAAAATTAATGAGAGTGTTTCTTTTGACTTTATTGTGCTTTGGATCACACTGGCTATTTACATATATATATTTTAAACTGTAAAGTGCCAGAAATTAACTGTGTTGTCATGTTTGTCCCTTGAATCTCCTGATATGTTGGAAAACAAACTCCTGTTTTGTTTTCAGTCTGTCCAGAACTGACTTCACACTCTTTTAAAAATTAAAAAACAGCAGTAGAAGTGGTGGTACCATAAGTGGAATGTGATCAAAGGTTCAAGGGGGAAATGGTACCTTGTCTATTATGTCAGTTTTATAAGCATGTCTGATGTTACTTAGTTTGTCTTGTGGCTTCATTACATACATACAAACAAATACAATACACATTTCAGTTGTGTATCATAAACTACAGATGATTATCATCTGTTGGAAGAAGTAATGGCTGTGCTATTAAGACATCAGTGCTTAGATATGGGTATGTGTTCCTCCATGGTTCTCTGCTTCTCCTGGTTTTGTCAAACTAGGTGATAGAACATGTGCTCTACCTCTTTGTATTTCTAAAGACACCAATTTGGTGGACATTTTGGGTTTTTTGCTGCATGTGTAAGTGATGGAAACAACATTTTCTCAGTCATAGTGACACTTTACTCTGTTCCTAAGCTCTTGGTTTATTTTTGTTTTGGATTTCCTGGATATCCACCTGTATCTCTCAAGGTCAACAGTCAAACTAACTCTGAAACTGAGCATTTTTACCATTAATCATAGGAGAAAACCAGACCTACAGGTAAAGAGGGGACCATGGTACATACTATCATGTGACAAAATGCATTCAAGGGAGACTATCGAAAGTGCAATAACAATGGACTGGAAAAGTAGGTGAGGCCTTGAAGTACTTTGGAAAATCAGAAAGTAGGGGATGTTTGGGGATGTAAACACATCAAACTGAACTGCAGTTCAGCATTATCCACTACCAAAGAGTAGACTGGGGAGAGGAATTTTAGAGTTTCAGTAAATACAGGACTACAAACAACAAAATTGAATCTGGGAAGACAAGGGAGGGAAATGAGCAGCAGTGATTTAGGATTATAGCACATATTAAAGCTTCTGGGGTGCAAAGGCAAAATAATGTCAAAAATGCCAAGTTTGGCAGAAATGGAGAATAGTGTGAAATGCCATAAATCAAATGGGAAATCCTTGAGAGATCTAAGGTTTGACACTGTTTAAAGGAAGAATTTAAATGCCAAATTAAGAGGTGTTGTCATCAATCCGTGAGTAAAAGCAGTCCTAATGGATGATGGTGTGATGGAGGAGAAAGCTGGTGATGGTGACTTCTCTTACTGCATCCATTAAAATCTGGTTTTGTTTCCACTTGCTCTAGGACAGGTGCCAGAGGGGGCTCCAGGCTGGGGATGGAGGCTGGATGTTTTGAGGCTCTCATGAAAAGTATATCGTAGGGTATTTTTTTCTGATTTGAAAACTGAGTTGTAGCTAACTGGTCTCATTCTTGAGTAAAAGTCTTTTCCCAATATAATTATCATATTGCTTTCCAGGTGTTCTTTACGTTGCTGTGTTGCTGAAAGAAGCTGACAGCCCTAGATATCACAGATCAGGTAAGTGATCTCATGTATGACCTTTTGATACAGGACTCTTTTAGGAAGAATGTGACAGGTTCAAACTATCCTGCTGCACTGTGGTGATCTTTGGCTTTCAGGATCTACTTCAAGCAGTTCAGTGCTGCCCACAGAGACCTTAGCCTAAATCAAAGATGTGTGCCTAAATATTGATAGTAGTAATTATGAGCTATTTCTTGCTGTTGGAAAATATTGAGGTGGGGTGTAGTACCCTTTGAATGCAGTCTGTGCAGGAATAGTTCAAAATATTCTTTGTATCACAAAAGAAATTTGCACAGAAATTGTAATGCTTGGTGGTATTTTCATCAGTTTCTGGTTCTGATGATGACTTTTCAGTCAAGATCAACATCCGAATGTTAGAAGACACGATGAAATCCTTACAGCATCTTGTGGGCTTTTCCAAGAAAGTGTTTTATAGCTAAAAATATGAAGTCTGTAGTAAAAGTAGCATGTCCTGCAGCAATCTCCACTACAATTACATGTCATTAATAATGCAGTGCTGAAAAAGTTTGCGTAAGACATCCAGAGCATTAATATTTTATTGTTGCTAATATGCTTTGATTTCAGTTCACATATTCTGGCCTGAGCAAGGGAAAAGTGATTTTGAGCAGTGTTTTTCCATCTGAGTAGAGCAATATTAATCATTTTCTCAGAAAATTCCCATGGGAAGTTGCACATTTGTGAAGCTCATTTTCAGGCTTCTTTCTCATTCAAATTTTTTTCTGATTAACATTATATGAGCCTTTTTCTTTTAAATTCAGTGTGTGAAATCTTGGCCTGCCAAAGCCCAAGGCGCTAGTTCCCTGGTTATTTTTGGAATGAAATTCCGACCCTATTAATAAGCAAAGATTTGACAAATGCCAAAGTGGTGAATGAGATCAGAACACAAAAGCTCTTTCCACATAACAATTTTCTAGCAGCTAATCACTGGAGTCCTTTTCACTACCTGGAGGCCACGCAGATAAAGAGCATGTTCACCTGTTTTAACTTTATCAGGAGCTGTCACATGGACTTTCGTGATGACTCACGGTGGTTGTTACAATTTGACATGGTAAAGGAAATTACAGTCAGTCAAATCCAAATCGAAGGGAATGGGAGGATTTTTTTTTTATATCAGAGCAGAGACAAGGCAAAAGTATTTGTGTGCCCTGCTGTGGGGTGTATTAGGCAGGAACTTGTCCATGAAGAGCACCATCAGAAAGCAGAGCCTTTGTGAAACTGCAGAAACTGAGCTGTACATACAACCCCAAAAAAACTTTCTTAAAAACAGACAAAGCTCATTTGAAGTTAGTGGGTAGCGGCAGAAATTGTCTGATAATATTGCTGTTCTATATGATTAATTTAGTCCTCAAGATACTGGAAGTGTTTCCTTTCTTGCTTTTAAGTTTACATCGATTTAGAGGACTTTGAAATAGTATTAGCTCTGTAATTACCTGTTCTGATCACCAATAAAGGAATTACTTATGTCTTCTCGTGATTTTAATGAAATGATGATTTCATTGCTGTTTAAGTGGAAAAATGGTTAAGGCATTGTTTATGGAACTCTGCTGCACCCATGAAAAGGGATATTTCTTTGAAAGATAACATTTCTGTTGCTCTGAGTAGCATCCCTTCTCACTGCACTGGTAACTACAACACATAGTCATTAAATCTCGAAGGAATCTTTTATTACTTCTTTTTGTTTTTCTAAGCTTCCATTCTGTAGAAATAAGTAACATTCAATGATTATTTTGCGACAGTGTCAAGCTATTCTTGGAAGTATTTGATTTAGCTGATATAGTAATGATATGTCAGGTTTTTTCCTTAAAGAATATAATTTAGTTGACTTTTTTGTGATTTATTTGTATTTCCTTTATTTAAAGATATTAATATGTTTACTAAAAATGCTTTTTTAGTACAAATATGTCTCGTTCATTGTCATAAAATGGCACTGTAGAGGGTAATTACTCTAAAGATTTATTTACTCAAAAATATTCTAAATTACCTAATTCATTAATTCCCACCTTATTAATGGCCCGTCAGCATTTAGGACCAGCATGACTAATCAGATGTCAACAAAATGCAATTACTACCAACTGAAAAGTAATTTTCATACTTATGTTTTTAATGAGCCTGATACAAAGCAAATTCTCCTGTAATTGCAGTGGTTCTCAGCTATTCACCATAAGGTTATGGGCTGGGCTTTCCATCATCAAGAATTCCTTGAAAAAAAGGATGTAGGGTACAAAATCTGTTTCTTTTTTTGGAGATTATTTTTTGTAAGTAAATTAACTCCCTACAGGGTACTTCTTGGTTTTATTGTTAATTGCTGATTAGTTTGCTGAAACACACAATTGAAATATTAGTTGATTCATCCATTTCTGGTTACTTTTTTGTGGACACCTCTATTACTGCATTAATGACAGTTTTATGTTTTTTATTAAGAAACTTGTTTAGGAACAGCAAATATATTTTTTTCTGTTGAGGAATTCCAAAGTTTTGGCATATTTTTGAGATTGATTTGAAAAGGAAAATCTCTTTCTCTCTGGGAAGCTGTCTTTAGTTAATTTAGAATTTTGGGGGTTGAAGGAAATGTTAAACTTAACCGAGTAAGGTGTTCTTGAACATTGTCTATTACAATTCAAATTAGTGAATCACCACAAGGAAATTGTAACTTTGTACTTTAAATACATTACATCTTTCATAGTAATTCCCTAATTATTTTTTAATGATTGCTGTGGAGAATATTCTGTGCTGATTGCACTTCCACCTTGTAACTTCTCTTGCGTGTGGATGAAAGCCATGGGTTGTTATCCACTGTGTGAAGAGGCTTTGTTCTGGTGCTTGCTTTTCCAAAACACGTGTTGTTCATCTCTGCAGTGGGAACACCTGGATCCACTCCTGTGGGATACGCTGGGTTGAAGGTAATTACAGCATCCTTGCTCAAGTGTTGGCAGGGAAATTTTCTGGGAGAACTGTGGGGGTTTTTTTACTGCTTTTTTCTTTTTCTTAGATAATCAGCAGTTGATTTTCTCCATGTGTTAGACCAGAGGTGGCAAGAAACGTATCTAGGATAGTTTCTGCTGTTGGACCATGTTACCTCTGGTACTGACACTGGAGCTGTGTGACCTCTGCAAGTCCCTTCCAACCTCAGCCATTCTGGGACATGTCCAACAGAGCTGGATATGGTCTTAGATACTTGGTGAGCTCCTCACTGACATCTAGAAGACTTTGGGCAATTTGTTTGTCCGTCTGTGAAGAAACCCATTTGCTGCCATAAATCTGCAGTCATTGAAAAGGAAAAGGAAGAAGCTGACATGTGACACCCCACTTGTGCAAAGGGTACACTCGGTGCTCTTTGAGGTAGTGCCAGTGACTCTCTCAAAGCAGACTCGGTCACCCACAGTCAGGTGATGGCAAGATCAATCAAACCCATGTCCTCCTATATTTTAATTTCTACAGAACTGTAGGAGAATGCTATGGTACACCCCACTTGTTCAAAAATATTAAAATATTACCTGAGGGCAGGATGTCCTCATGGTTAAAACTTGCTCTTATAGAAAGTTGGGAGCAACTTACGTTCTACTTTTTGGGTTTTTTTTTGCTTTTCTTGTGTCTGTAGCAAGTCTTTTTAAAAAATGGGTTATTGTGGCTTTCAGATCACACCTTAGAGCATGTACAGGTTATTTGCTAAGAACCAGACAGAAAAAGTATGAAAATTGAATAGATTAACCCTGAGATACATGATAAAAAGAGATGTCTGTCATTTTGCGTGCTGGTTTGTATGCATCATTGTTGTGTGAGGAAATGAATAGTCTGTTTGGAGGCACCAACATCCAGCTCTTCATAAAATATGTTAAAGTAAGGGAGATGCTTTTGTTTTATTTTGTTGTTTGTTTTTTTTTTAATCCTACTCTTTACAGCTGCTCTTCATACTCAGATGTCTCATCCTTTGGACTACCTTCAATACACAGCCCAAGGTTTGCTGAGTCTTTAGCAACAGTAACTGCTACTGTTATTGTTTTAAATGTAATTCATAATCTTTCCCAAGCATACTGCTGAATCTATAATTTTCTAGCTACTAAGGCTACTCTTTGTGTGAGTGCCATTGTGAGTGTGAGCAAAGCTGGTACTGTTTCCCTGTTGCCACTGTTTTTTTATTGCTGCAGCTGTGCCAGAGCTGACTTTTGTTGTGGCTCTACCCCTGAAATGGCTTGTTATCCTGTCCTCTTGCTGTTTTGGATGACCAGATTAGCCTAAAATCTTCAGATTTTCTGAGTGAAACTGGGTTGCTTCTGCCAAAGAACCCTCACATCAGAAACATTCTGCACCTCGCTTCTTGTTACCAGTAAAAACATCTTGGTGAGGTAAAAAGCAGAATTGTAACTATTAGAAACATGCACACCTGCCCTCAGCTGCAGCCTAAGGGCTAAATTTAATTAGAGTCAGAAATATTATCAGATAGACTCAGTTTTACAGGTCTTACCTACATTTGCATGCTGTTCTGTCTAAATTAGTTTTTGCTTTTGTGCTACTTACATCAAAATCTAAGTGCTACAATACTTTTCAGGTGATTAATGGAAATTAAAAGAAGACTAATTGCGGTATGGCTACATAACAAATTGTTTTCCACCCAGCTTTTGAAGTTAATATTAAAAAAAATGCAGTAAATGTGTCTTCAAGACTTCAAAGCCATCTAGTCTGCAAAATTACAACTCAGTCAGTCAGGTTGTTGAACTACAGCTGAAAATAGCTGAACAAAATCTAATCATTTTCACTTTGCAGGTAGCCTGAAATCCTGCCAGCCTGTCATGAGAATTGTGGAATCAGATGCAACAAGTGTGTGGGGTGGTTGGTTTTGTTGATTTTTTTTTTTGGAGGGTGTGATAGGTCTTTCAAAAAATTCTCAGTTTGCACACGGACTGGTAATTCAAATCCTGGAGATGCTGACTTTGTGAAAAAGGGTCCCAGGCAGGGCACCTGTTCTTTAAAGAATAAGAAATGCTGACAGTGGAGGTGAAAATGAGAAATGCCTTACCCTGTCCCACTCTTCTAGTCGATTTGCTTAAACCTTTGAGATCACAGCAACCTGAGACAAGAAAACTTCCTCCAAAGTTTGTAAAAGGAATTTTTCATTGGTTCTACAGTTTGATTCGTAAAAATGCAGGATGTGGAAATTCCCAGTACACCTTGAGTTTCTTTGGAGAACATGTAGGAATATTTTGAGTTTAGCTTTAGAGGCTGACTGGATCTTTCTGCTGAGAAATGCCATTTGTTGTCACATTTCATAGTTAGTTGGGTGGTAGAATTGAAGTGGCCAAGATGGGTAAATAGTGGAAGAAAGAAAAGGAAATTATTACAGCTCTCCAGATGAGAAACCAGTGTTGCTAGTTCCTTTTCCAGAGGGTTATTTAGTTGCCTGGATCACAAAGAGTTTGTATTGTCGAGCTAATTCTCATCTTGGATAATCACAGATGTCTCATTCTTCTGAAAGGAATTAAGTTAATGAAGGCAATGAAGAATTTGGTTAAAGTTGTCATGCTGAGCCACTCAGACCTTTAACCTTCTATGATTCTCATAAGATGTAGTTCAAAACTGTTACACACTCATGGATTTAGGATCACTTATGTACATTGAAGATCTGAATCTATATTTTTTTCCAACTGTGCAATTAGTAACCAGATAATGAAAAAGATTGGTACTACTTGAAATTTTTTTACTGTGGAGTGCATACCTTTTCTCAATGTTAATTTCTTCTGATTTAAAATTGCCTCTGAGTTTACTAGGTAATCTGATTTTTTTTTAATGAAACTTCTTGGTTGTGAGAGTTATCTTGCTTTTCCTGATGTTTTTTGTATTTAGTTTTAAGCTGATAATGAGTAATATTCACGCCCGATGCCTTGCTTTGTACATAGCTGCCAATAGAGTGGCATAATATTTGTCAGTCAGATGGTTATGCATCTTGCATGTGTAGTAGACACAAAATTGGCTCCTTGTGGAAATATTTTTTGCAGTTTCTTTGGTATGTGTCCATACCACTAGCTCTAATAATATTGAGGGTTTGGGTTTTTCTCAGGAAGAAGAAAGGGATTGTTCGCTTTTTTTTCATAAACCCACTTTTTTCATTTGGTTTCTTGTAGAAGTTTGAATTGTGAGATCACACCAGCAATCAGTTTCTGTCACTTTATGCCTCACTTGAGTTAAAATTACTAATTTAAACCCAATTTGAAGCAGAAGATTCTGCGAGTTGTAACATAGGAGAGTCTAAGGCAGAACTTGTCTCACCCTAGGGGAGCAAACAGTGCCCAGATAGTCAGAACCTTGGTCCTTGGAGATCAGAGCTGGATTGTACAGGCTCTGAGCATTCTCATGGAGGTGGAATTACTTAGAGGGTTTGGATCAGATTAAATGTCTTCCAGACATCCCTTCACAGCTGATTTATTTTGTGAGCCTGTGATGAATAAACCTGTATGCTGAATTTCCCCTGCTTACTGACAAGCAAGTCACTGGTGTTGAATGAAAGGAAACAGACTTGCATATTTATGCCTTCAGTCTGGTAAGATATCTCTGCATATGGCCTTTGAGCAAATCCTACAGTCAATCTTGCATTAGGGCTCACAATCAGATAAAAGACATATATGAAGTAAAATGCTTCAGTATAAACTCCCACTGCAGTGGGACCCAAAATGATTCTGCATGCAGAGTTTGTTCGCCAGGGTAGCATCTGTCCAGCCCTTCCTTATTTTATTCTGGACTGTGAATCATTTGTCCTCCCACAGCTGTCATAAAAGTGCCATAAAGTTGGCATAAACTCTGTGTCAGCTGTTCTGGCAGTTTTCAGGGAGATTTAATCCTCTTTTCACATCTCATTTTGATTGTGTTAATACTGCTGTGTGATCCAATACTACATGGATTATGCAACCACATCCTGATTGTGCTTAGCTGCCTTCCTCGAATGGGTTTACTGGGAATTCTTCATCTTTGTGATGTCAAGTCCAAAGAATGGAACAAAAAAAGTCTATGAAAATGAACTAGATTCAATAACATACCATTATTAATCTTTGAATATTGTCCATAAACTAGAGTATGTATTTGGGCAAACATTCTTTTCACTTGCAGATGAACTTCTATCTTTTCATTTACACAAAATAAGTGAGCATTGTCTGTTTTCTCTGAAAGGAGAAATTGGTGTTTTCAGGTGTGGCATTTAGATGAAAGCATAAGAGATGGATTATGAGTGCCAAGTTCAGTAGATAATTTCTTGGGAGGAAAGGAAGCCACTTATTAAAATGCATTCCAGAGTTAGGGAAGTCTTCTTACTGATCTCAACAGACTCAGTTTCTGGTAATCGTAGGCAAATAAATGATGGTGTTCAACCGTTATTTTAAATGACAGCGGCCTGGAAGTTTGAAACTTGAGCAGAATCTAATAAATGAATGGGGTGGGCGTATCTTGATGTTTTTATCTAGTTGATCGAACTATTTTAATTTTTGCATTGACAATTCTGCTTCCATGAATCATTAAAAAATGAAAACTGTCCATAGGACTTAACATGCTAAAATATTGCCCAAGAAATTTTCTAAACTATTAAATAGGATGATTAGTCTATATCTATTATTTGGGCAGATATTTTTGTCAGGAGCAGTATTGGCATGTTTTGCTAACATAGCTCAACAAGTTTATTGATTTGGGATTTGAATCTATTTGGGAGTAGGAAAGAATTAAGAGTAGGGTTTTAGTATGTTAGGTGTGTTCCTCAGTCTGATAATCTAATTTAATGATGATCAATTATTTAGTCTAAAGGCTGAGCGTGCATCAAAACACTTAAGGATTCACAGTAAATTCTCAGGAGCAGTTTCATTAATTCTTTGATATATTACTTGAGTGATGCCAAGGTTGTGATGAGAATAATGTCAGGATAATTAAGCTTTTGCTCAAGTGAAGTCAGGAGAGACTGCAGGTTCTCATTGAGGACTCTGCTTCTCTACCAGGATCACAGAGGATGAAAAGATGAACAAGTTACCAGGTGTCTCCTCCTGGTTTGGTAAGGAGCTTACTTTAAGCATGGCAGGGGGAAAAAGCCAATGTTTTGATCCCCTAATACAAACATTTGTTTCCCTTTGTTAAATTTATTATTAGGAGGCATTCTGGGAAGATACAAGCTGCACATGTTGCTTGGGTAATAGATCTATGGAATTCTCCTTGCAGTTTTTGTTATCCTCTCTTGCAGGTTTGATTGTCTATCCCATGCAGGTTTGGAACTATTGGCATTCAGATGTTAACTCCAAACAGTGTCATTCAAACTGAAGCACATTAGTGTCAAATGTTAAATATTATTCAGAGGAGCTGTCTGACAGTACTTAACTCAGCAGTAGATTATGAGCATTGCTCTTACCTGCTTGATTAAAAGAAAAAACCCAACAAATTACCTAATGCACTTTTTTCAGCTGCAAGTAAAGTGAACCAATGTACCAAGTGGGTGTGTGTCACTTGTTGATAATGCTATAGATCAGTAAACAAATTCCAACGTTGAATTTAGCAGACTAGAGACTTTTATCTGAGCCCAATGTTAATGTGTACACGTTGCAGTGAGGAGCCATAAATGTTCTTGGGATTTGCAAGTACAAGAGATGAAAAGTAGTATGTGACAACAGGTTCAAAAGTGAAATGTGACCTTTTGATGTTTACAGCCCAGTTGCAGCCACTAAATTTGTGTGTTGTGTATTTGAAAAGTATGGCCTTTTACCTTCTTTTTCCTCTGCAGAGAGCCTAGTTACCTTTCTTTTAGATGCTCAGTTAAAAAAAATCGAAACAAAAAACCCCAAACAAACAAACCCCTCCCCAAGCCCCTAAAACAACAAACAAACAACAAAAAAACCACGAAAGAAAGTCAGACAATTAGTTCCCTTTCTGGATGTTTCTGATTACTTTTTATTAAGTGCACATAGTTGCTTAATGATTTCCTTGCTCCTTCTGTTCAGTTTTAGACTCCCTTTCCTACAGTGGCTGTGAGCCATCAGTCACTAGTGGTCACACAATAGGTGCAAACCAGAGTCACATCCTGTATCACTGGGATGCCTCGAGTCTCCAGAGGGACAGGAATTCAATTGCTCCTCACTCTTTATTTTTCCTTGTTGCAGGACTGAGGCATGTCATCTTTGAGTTCATGTCACAAATCCCTTTTTTTTGGCACCTCATTTTCAGTGTGTTGGAGAGGAGGGATTTGTATACTGACAATGCCACGAACTAAGCTCCTTCAGCTGAGCATCAAGTCATAATACGCCACAATCTGAGTGCTTGCGTGAGCACAGACATGAGTAAAATGCCAAGAGCTGCCTTGGGATGAGAGAGAGTCAGGACTGTGCAACAAATCATCTCGATGCAGATCGCCAAAAGTTGTCCTCTAATCCCATTTTGGGAATCAGTCACTTAGCATTATTTTCTTCTATAGTACAGAAGCCTGCTTCCTCTCCAAGGATATAACTTCTCATATGACAGAAAGATTTGGTTCTTAATGTGAGAAATTTTCCTTTAAATCAAGTTCATTGTCTCTGCCCACTTGTATTTTTGTTTTCCTCAGTCTTTCTCAAACATGATTTTGTAGCTTATGTCTTCTCTCTCTCATTAACTCTGAGGGAACAGTTTCCTTTTATTGTGTGGCCACATAATGTGGAAAAGCTGAGATCTTGTTCCTGGCATTTAGCTGCTGTTCCATGGACAATCCTGATAAATAGCAGCAAGGTCAGAACAGTATCTATTTGAACGTGTGCTCTAAAGCTGCTACTGTAATTAGTACTAATTAGCCTCTCTGTTGACAGCATTGTAAAGAAGCCAAGAAGTGTCCCTCGATGTGATAAAACCATGTTCATACATTTGCACCTCTTCATTTTATTCTCTAGGCTTGTCAGCCAGGAGTCTTTCACAAAGTGCTAAAAGCTTTTCTAGAAGTAAAATGTCGAGCAAAGACTCAATAATTTTACCATATTAGATGATTGAGCTCTGTGTGACCAGACACCTTGCTTAGCAGGGAGAGTATATTCACTTCACATAAAATCCTCTTGGGGTTCCCCTGCAGTACTAGGAGGGCGTTCATGGCAAAGGAAGAATGGTTGAAAATAGCTGTACTCAGTATTAAACCGTATTTTGCATTATAATCATCTAAAAAACAGGAAAAACAACATCTGGAATACTTTGTTAGATATAATTTCAATTCATTAATATAAAGTGTGCAATTTTGCTTTCATGACACTGAAACTGCAGCTGTTGGCTCTCTGGAATCTTATTTTAACTACATGAACTGTTGTCTTTTTTTATAATATTTGCATTCTCGAATCCATGAGATTTTCAGTAGCTGAAGGAGGCAAATGCAGCTTAAACTGCTGATATCATTTCACTTGACTCTGAAATTACAGGATAGGAAATGTTGGGGCAAATAGAGCTTGTTGTTTAGTGTTTGCATCTTTGCCTGAATAAACTACCCTGTTTTTCAGACTGTAGCCTGCTGGATTTTAAAATGTGTAATTTTAAAATATTTGTATTCAGTGACAAATAATCAGCTCTAGAATTCATTTCCTGCGTGTATCCGTTTGCGTTTGTATAAAAATTCAAGTATTTGTGCTTAGTGCTGTCATTCATGTATTTGTTCTTTATACTGCATGGAAGCCTACAACTAAAATGAATACAGTGCAATGCTTGGGGCAACTGGGGAAAAAAAGTGATGAAAAAAGCGTAAGTGGTGTGAATTTGGAGCTACTTCAAGTCTGTCAATGAAGCAGTAAAACCAGAGCTTAACTCCCTCCTCATTGTACCTTGAACAGATGTCCAGAGATTTGTTGACCCTTCTGCAGCTCATTGACTGGAGAACTTTGAGTTCTCCTCATGCTGATATGCTAATGCCCATTATCAATAGATAGAATCTTCTGCTTTAAATCAAAAATAGTGAAATGCTTTTGTTTTTCTCTGACAAGGCCAAAAATCCATCACTGTACCTCCCCTGTCAGGGTCCAGGTTTATGAGCATCTATTCATGGAAGTCCTAATCATTCTTTTAGTTAGAGCTGCAGAAATGTGTTACTTTGTGGACCAGTCATAGTCGTGCTCCAGAAGGTAAGATTTTATAAATATAAATCAGTTGTTTATGTTTTTACCAAACTCTGTTGAAACCACTAATTATTATCGCAAGCTAAACTGTAGCCCTTAACACAGATTTCCTGTTAGCATGGTTCTGTTCCATATTACCTGGAAGACATGGTAAGTTCTTGAAGCCAGTCTGGAATGGAGAAGCCTGGTTTTAAACAAACACTGTCAGGGACTGGTGGAAGGAAGTTGGCAAAGTCTGTAGCAAGTGTAGGAATTCCAGACAGATTTCAGTGTTTTTGAAATTGAAACCCAGTTCACACTGATGGTCCATTGGTTTGGTGTCCTGTGGGGGTTTGTGTCCCTCATTGTGCTAGTCTCAGTCTAAGTTATAGATGCAATTTCCAGTGTTCATCACTGCAGTCACCGTGGTTTTGGTTGTTGATGGAACTTCAGTTTCAGCTTGGGTGTGGTTTCATGTTTCAGGGAGCGATATCTGTGTGCTCAATTGCACTGATCGTACTGATGATACAGTTAGGAAGTATTTACTGACTCTGACTTCAAACCAAATTTATATGAAGACAGTAAGTACTTTTCATTGTAGTTTACAATTTTGGAGTGAAATTGATAATTTTGTTTTGGTTTTTTCCCCCCAAATCAGTTTGCTCTGTTTTCTCTAGCTTCTGCCAGTTTAAGCTGGTTATGTTTGCTTGGGTTTTTTTTTAATGAAAATGCCTTAATTTTTGTTTCACACATTTATTTCTTGTTTAAATGAAGGAGGAACAGACCTAGCTGTATGGAAATTGCATATATGAAAAATGCTGCAATATTAGAGTATCCAAGTTTATGGTAGAAAAAGAACGGTTAATTTGATTAGTCATCTAATTATTTGGATTTTGTCACCAGAGGGGAAAAGATGAGGGATAATTTTATTTGCTTTCATTTAATTGCTGAACATGAAATATCCTGGACTACTATATCAAATATAGTACATGTTTTTGTTTTTTTTAAGAGATGGTAGATATGATAGCTGAGTGGCTTTGTTGACGTGTTACCTGGAAGAAAAACACAGTATGGAGAGAAAGGGCTTTTGGCACCTTGTCAGCATGCTCGTATTAAGTTGTTTAATAACAAACATTTTTGATTTGATGGCTGATGTCTGCTGTCATTGAGTCAATTACCACCTCTGGCCCACTGCAAGTAGGGAAGTGGGTTTTGTACCTTCTCCTTTCTGCTAGACACGTATAAGGAAAGGAAGAGTGGGGCTGGATTGTTACTTACAAAGCAAAATTGTTGTGTACTAGATCTGGCTGGTAAAAAATTCAGTAACGTGTATTATGACATGTTTAAATGTTTCAGGTGCCATAATTAAGCATAAATGAACTTACATGGATAATTTTTTTATCTGATTAACAGTGTATTTTGAATATCTGCCTCTTAGCCTGTCAGTGGATCAGCACTAAAAGAGTCCTTCTGGAATCTAATCCATGTTTTCTTCGAGCACAAATTCATCCATTTTAAAAGATCTGCTTACAAAACCCTAGAGGTGGGAAGAGGAGGATAAATTACTTTTTTGTTGTCCAGTTATTTAGGTAGGTAAATTTTCTTACATGCTGGGCCTTCTGAGCCTTGAAATCCATACAACTGTAGATTTCTGTGTTTTTGAGAAACTCTGAAAGAACTGTGTGCAGTTTCTTTGGAAGATGTGAGTTTCTTTGGAGATTAAAAGCTAAAAATGTAGTGCCCTTTCGCCTCCATACAAGGAATTATATTTTCCCGTTGCTGAAGTTATGAGGTCTTGCTCTTTAATAAGGATTTTTAAGTGCAAAAAAAAAGGTAAATAATATAGCAGAGATGACTTTTGAACTGTAGTCTGCCAGTGCGGTAAGCTTTGTGCATCTTCTATAAGCTAAAGGATTTGAAGCTAAATTCCCACCTCTTGTAGGAAAGAGAAAAGAGTCTTCTCAGTGGTTTCCTCCTGCTACTTTCACATTGTGGACACATGTTGGCTATGTTTTTTGCCGAAATTTTAGCCAAGGTTTGTGTTGTGTGAATGAACACAAAGTTTTGGTGTCTTTCCTCTTCATAAGGAAATGCTTTGGGTGATACACACATCATGTCAATGTGTTTAAGAACTAGCTAATTTGTGTTAAAATGTACTTTGTATCCTCCTGTTAATTCATCATTCAGAATGTGTATTTTGGGGCAGTATTAGTTTCCTTCAAGCCAGATGGTTTAATCTTATAGTTAAAGCTCAATTCAGATTCAGTTTGCTGCTTCTTGTTTATTTCTGAGTGGAGAAAACCTGGTTTTGTTTTTCTCAGAAGGACTGTGGAAGAGCTGCTGTCATTGCCAGCACTGTCAAGGGCATGTCACTGTTCAATTTGTGGCTTGTTCAGCCACGAATGGGGGCTCTTTGAAAGTGATTGACACCTGCAAACTGAGTCGTTGAGTCCTGAGCTTGTAACATCACTGGTAATTTAATTACACGGCCAGGTAAGAGCTTGCTTGGAGAAATATTAAGATAGACAGGAATGGAGCAATGAGATTTTTTCCACATCACAATTTTCCTCTCTCTAATTCATCTGGAGTTTTTATCGCAAGCATTGTCTTGACATAGAGTACTTGAAGTAATTACCAGAAATTGGCTGCTTCATAGCTTTATTTTAATATAGCTTGGATTACTGAATTTTTGGACAGTTTTCAAGATGGTGAGCTACTTTGCAGAAGTGTCTTTTTGGAAGTATGTGCCAAAATAATATATTATTTCTGCTGGCACTCCAATGTTGCTTTGGTCTTGTGGATTTGAAGAACCTGACTGGAACTTAGCAAGGCTACATGCCTTTTCCAGGATGAGATGTGAAGGAAGTGGGTTGAAATAACAGGCCACAGCTTTAACACGTGTGTGAAACCCTCTCCATCAGACATGGTCAGATGGACTCAAGACTCTTCCATACCTTCGGTGGCCAGACAGAAACCTTTGGTCTGTTTAATAGTTATGCTGGACCCAGTTATGTGATCAGTTCTGGAGATTTTGTCCCTTTTCTCAAACCTCCAGATGTAGCAGCTTTTTTCAAGATGTAGCAGGTTTTTTCAAAGGTTGGTCCTGGACTGTGGCTAAATTTGGTCAGCTTCTTGACTTGTGAGAACAGATGTTGGACTGTGAGTAAACTGAATTGTACTGCCTCTCCCTCTGTGGAGTTCCTTTAGTAATGGAGTGAAGATTTTAGTGCTATCCATACTACATAGTTTCTATTTCACTGATAACTCTGAACAAAGGTGAAAACACTGATTGCCTTCACCTCGTCTGGCCTCCCCACAGAATAGTTTGCACTTTTAATTTGACAGCTTCTTTACCCTGACAGGAATCCTACCTTTCTCTGACTTCAGCACAGATTAGCTTCACACTCCACAGCTGCTGCAAAACCCCTTCCAGTTTCTCCCACTATTCCTACTTTCCTAAGGCATACATCTCTGGAGCAGGTGTGGGCAATGACTTACCCATGAAAACACTATAATTGTTTTTAAATTCCAAAAGAGAGAGATAAAAGGGAAGACATATTTTAAAATTTGAGAATAAAGGAGGATTAGAAGACAGGCAAGAGAATTTTAGCCTAATGGGAGAACCTACCAGCATAACTGTCAGCCTTTAGAGGGATCCATCCCTGCCTTATCCTGAAGGACTGCAGACTGGGAAGAACCCATGCTGGGGCACGGGAGAAGTGTGAGGAGGAAGGAGCAGCAGAGAAGACAGATTACAGATTAATCACAACCCCTCGTTCCTTCTGTGCCACTTGGACTTGGCAGGAGGAGCTGAAGGAGTAAGGAATGAAGCATTGATGTCTGGCCTGGCGAGAAAGGATGGTGGCTGGGGAAGGTATTTTAGCTTTTTTTTAATCATCATATATCTTTCTTTTTACTTGTTGCTACATTAATTTAATATATCCTTCAGTCTGTTTTGCCTGTGATAATAATTGGCAAATAATCACCCTGTCTTTATTTTGACCCATGGGCATTTTCATCCCATTTTCTCCCCTTGTTCTCTTGTGGAAGGAGAGTGAGAGAGGAGCAGGTTGTGGGGTACTCTTGGCAGCTGGACAAGGTCAACCCACCAGAACTGTTTGAGGGTAGGATGGAGTAAGATTTTTTTTTTTGTTCGGTGTTAGTCCTTAAATTCTATGTAATCCTGCTTGGTAGGCTCAGTGTCACATTCATAACTTGCCTTTTTATTGCTTCTCCTAAAGGAGTAGTCTTGAAGGGAGAGAAAAATCCCACCTTCCCTGAGCAGACACATGTAATTGGAAACACAGCTGGTATTTACTGTTCTCTGCAGCAGGAAAACTTTGTCTCCCAACAGATTTACAGCCCCGTGACAATCAGTATATTTATCTCAAATTATGATTGCCATTTCTTCAGTCACTCCAAAGCAGGAACTAGTTATTATGCGACACAAGAGATGTGGACAGTGAGGCTGGCATCAAAGCAATTTTTAGATATTTATAGTGAGAAGCATTGTTTCTAAGATGAATTTTTTTTGTACTCGGTTAGTTGTCAGTTGTTGTTCTGAGCAGTAATCAGATGTATTCTGAAGTTGCATTTATTTTTGGACTAGCACACCTTTTGCAAATTGCTTACAGCATGCTGAGCTGCACAGGAAATAAGACATGAGAAACTGCAGAAACTGAGCAGAAGAGGCAAGGTTCTTGTAGTGAGAACACCCTTACCGTGAGGATGCCTTTCTTCAGCTTGTAGGGGTTGGCCAGAGCTGGGAAGCACAATGGAAAGAGGCAATTAATGGGCGATTGGCTGTTTTGCTGACATGACAGTGCCAAAAAGATAAGTCCTTTTATATAGTTCATGATAATGCTGGAGATGCTCTGAGCAATTACTTGATTCAAACATCAGGGTAAGTGGTGGCTGCTTCTGAATGCTATTTGCTTTAGGAAACTACACAGATCTAACATAATGGCAAAAAAAATAATTTCTACATACCACAATGTAAATTATTGTGCGGCACAATCATTCCATTTTCAACAAGAGGATAAAAATCTAGTTCCTATCTACAATGTACTGTTATTTCTATGAAAACAGATGCTGCTTTTGAGCGTTTTCTCTCATTGAAAGCAGAGCTTAATAAGTAGCTCAAAAAAGGAAGCTAATATTTTTAAAGTGCTGTGCACAAAAAAATAAATTAAAAAACCTATATTAGCAGTGCACATTTCATTATAAAAATGCACTATAGGCAGTTTACGCTCCTAAAATGTAAAATAGGAAATGGCTTATTGTGAAGTTTTTCACAGCTCTAGACAGAGTAAAAGGACTTACATTTATGCAAAAGCTTAATCCCATGAAAAGTGGATATCTTGATTGATATCCGCTTTACCACTTCAGTTGGAAGAACATCCACAGTAGATATTAATATCTGTTACATGGTGCTTTAAATCATATACTTGAATGTGTAATTGTTAGCAAAATTTCTGCTGTGTCTCTGCGCAAGACTGTGCTGCAGCTTAACATGTGGTGGCACTTAAACAATTGCTTTATTAGTGTATTTTCATGAATAGTACCCAAAAATACTTAAATTATTGCTGAAAAAATAATTAGTATTAAAAAACAGGACTGTGGCAGGGGAGCTGGTCTTTAAAGGCCCTTCCAAACCAAATCGTTCTGTGATTATGGACTGTGAATATGGAACTGCAGCTGGACCGGTTATATCAAGAGTTCCTTGATGCCTTCCTATAAATCAAGGTTTCCAGCTTATAAACTCATCTGTTTTTCAGTAAGCCAGATAGCAATTTTGTGCAGTGTATTATATTGTAGTACCAGCTAATGGTGGTAGATAATCAATAGGACTTGGAGACAAAATTGGGGCGTGAAAGGGAAGTTTGTGGCTCCTATGTGAAGATGCAGGGTTTCAAATTTAAAGACAATATTCCCCCAGATGAACAAACATCAGAAAATAAAAATCAATTTTTCTTCTCCCCTTTAAATTGAAATACAGCCTTTGCCCTCAACAGGAGAAAGTAGTTAATTTGGTGTATATCAGAGCATGTATTCTAAAATGTATCCTTTCAGAGCAAACTCTGGGATAGTTTAGTGCTTACAAGTACTTAGGGAAGGATAGTTCCCCAAGGCTAGTGCATCCTCTGGCTGTGCACTTACCATTAATGTGGTAGTGGCTGCCAATTTTCAGGAAAAAAATGAGTCAGAAGTGTTTTGAGTTCCCTGTCTTGAATGTTATTGTCCTGAGGTACCGAATTCCCACTGCAATTCTGTGGGCATGTGGATCCCCTGGAAATCTGCTGAAAGACATATCCCTGGGGACACATGTCCTGAGTTGAATATAAGCAAATGTGTCAGAGCTGGTTGTAGCTCTGTGAGTCACCAGTGAAAGGGATGTCGTTGTGATCATGGGAATGAATTAGCTGGTTGAAAACCTGGAAAGGGAGATGAAGGGAATACAAATGGCATCATAAAGCAGCACCACAGAGGTGACCAAGCTATTCCTGAGCCAAACAGGGTGTGGCAAGCAGGCAAGACACTGTGCCAGTATAG
Source organism: Sclerurus mexicanus (assembly GCA_013396755.1). NCBI lineage: Eukaryota > Metazoa > Chordata > Aves > Passeriformes > Furnariidae > Sclerurus > Sclerurus mexicanus. Next base: position 419,477 of record VWZF01005680.1, read on the forward strand.
TCCTGGTGCTTCTAGAACTCTAAGTAGCCCAGATAGCCCTGCATGCCACAGTTCTGCAAGGTATTATTTGGGGGGATGCGACAGGCAGAGATGCCCACAGTGCCCGAGTGGCTCTGTGCCTTCGTTAAAACAACAGGGATTGTGATACTTGCCTTAGTTTTTTAGCACAAGTAGCATGGGCAGCTGAGTCTTTGGGGAGAAAAATTAATTTGGTGCATTCAGCCGTGACTTATTCTGTGATTAGAGGGTATGGACACAGCATGTAGGTACATGGATAGAAAAATACTCAAATAAAATCACGAAAAGACATAATGGGCTTTGTTTGTAAGCTGCATCTTGTTTTAAAATACATTCAACTGATTCTTTTAAAACAAATAGCATTTTGATGAAACTGAACAACCTGAGCTCATTTGGCCAGTATAAATTCTTCCAGAAGAAGATCAAAGTTTGTATAATCAGGTGCTCATGCTTGCTTTGTCTCTCTCCATTTGTCTCTGTGCATTACCTGGCTGTGCACTTTAAACAGTCCGCATAATTTTCTGGTAGTTATAGCTTGAGGGACATCTCCTTGCAGAGTAGCATGGCATTGTACTTGTTCCTGTATCCCAACTAAACCAGGGAACTGTAAGTGTTGAGCGATGCTGTCACCTCATGGTAGGAAGTGATGGTATTGGAAGCTTGCAGCTTGAAGGGGTTTTTTCTGTTTTAGTCAGTGTTAATGGCACATCTGACTTTGTTAGAATTTAATATAGTTTATTACGTTTCAGTAAAATGCAACACAAAGTCATTGGTTTCCCAGCATTCAGGGAGTCACTTTACTGTTTTTAAAAAGGCTGTTGTTGAGAGCCCTAATCTGTGTAATTTAACATCTGTTACGCTTTTGGCTTTGGCCACAAATGCAGGTTTGGAAGCAATGGCTTTATACGAGGCCAAGAGATATTTAAATAAATGGTAACATTTCATTAAACAACTGTTCTCCAGTTCTAACTGGGCAGTTAAGTTAAATCTAGGTCTATTAGTTATGATAAGCATAAGAACTATCACTTCATATACTTTATTTGTACACTGATCTCTTTGGGATGATCACCAAAGAGTTAACTTTGTGTTGGAGAAAACCCCAAGCAATTAAACTACAAAGACAAAGGGCACTGGTGCTATGTCAGGCACTTCTAATAACAAGAAAAAACAGCCTGGAACTTCACAGTAAGACAACAAAGTTGTGCATACTGATTGGGAAGGTGGAAATGGTGGAATTTGTATCAAGGAAATGAAATAATCCCTTCCCACTTTCAGTATACTGTATTTTTATTAGAAGTCAAGAAGTCAAACTTCTTGGCTGTGTTAGGAAAAAAGTCCTGCATCTTTGGCAAATTTTGTTTTGCTTTTGCTGCTTGTTCTCATTATTGACCTTAACACCTCAGCAGCTTTGTAGTTTTACCTCTTCTGAACTTCTGGAATAACTTCTCCAATGTTCATAACTTCAGATGAGGGGAAAAAATACTCTTCAATAACCCTACAACAAATCCGTGAGACTCTAAGCAGGTAACTTTTAATTAATGGGGTTAATTGATTTCTCTATTGAGAAATATAAGGCGGATCTTCCACAGGTAGAAGGTTAAGATCTGATGACCTTATGCTGATGAAACTGAATTTGATCATAGTGATTACATGAGGCTTCAATACAGTGGCTAAAACAAAAAGGCCTTTGAGGTTTTTTGGGGTTTTTTTTAGGAAGTTTATGTTGATCAGCAGTGAATTATAATGTACTGGGGGCGGGGGGGGGAATTGAAATGATCCAGTCTTCTTCCAGATGCAGAATTCTGTTAAATTCCTGTATTCCTTTATCCTTTAAATTGCAGTTATTAAATCTCTGAATTTGAGAAGGTGTACAAGGTAGATAATTACAAAGCCTATTCCATTAACCAGTAACATTTGCTTGATACTATGGTTGGTTTTTCCCTCAGAGTTCTTAGTTCTGTGTTACTTTGTGAAGTTATTGGAGTTGCTTGTTGAGGAAAGCAGGAAGCATTTTTCAATTTTGCCTTCACAGAAGTACCTGTTAGCTGTGTTGCTGACTTCTTTTTTTTTAATTCAGAGGGAAGAACACACATGTCTAAAGGTGTCAGAGCTTGCTGGAGCACACACTTTTCCCTGAAGTTCACCTGTAGCCTCATAATCCTCAGAAAGCACCACAGGTTACTAAGCAATGCTGTGTGGACTAATACAGGGTAAAAAGCCTTTGATAAAGACTGTATCTATATAGCTGTAAATTTCTTCCCACATAGCAGCATTGTAATAAATGGATTTTTCCCTAAGGTATGTCCTTATATGTGCATGTTCTAGTCTTCATGTATTTTTAAAGTATGGTGTTTATACTTCTCAGTGTATTTGCTAAATTAAGTTATTTGTAATATCTTTTCCCAGTAACTGTAGAATGTCACACACTGTGTGGGAGCAGAAGGATGTCGGGGAGCTTCAGAGGCTATCACCTTAGATTTCAGCAAAGATAAATGTGATATGTCTTCATCAAGGATCCAAACAATTCAGAGGAGAGGAGTCTGTCACGGCAATTGGCATTTGAAGTTATTATCAGAGAAAAGCTCCTTTAGAGTACGGTTAGCAGAGCATGGAGAAAATGGTTTTCATAGTGACAATTAATCAAATATCAGGACAAACTGCATCAGGGTAGGAATACCTAATCCAGTAGAATTCTTCTGGCAGTTTCCACTTTTCCAATTAAAAAGCAAAAAGTCAGTTTTGATTATTTCAGGCTACTCGAAAAGCCATTGAAAGGTGTCCTGGAGGTCTCTTAGGTACTTTCACAGAGTAGGTTCTCATCAATGCACTTATGAGAGTGGGGCACGAATGCCTGCAGCAAAATGCAGGCTTCATGTTGGCCCCTGCCCATTCTCTCTTACAACTCACTGTGTTAATTTCTTCGTGGTTTTTTCTCCATACTTGAAATTTTATCATATTTTAGAGTGCCTTTGGAATTTAAGACAGAGTGCTTAAACACCAAATTTTGCTTATTTTGTCCAGTTGGTGGTTATTAGTGAGGGTGGAATTTCATTTATGATTTATTCTCTATTATTTTCAGAAAAGCTTTGGACTACAGAGAAGCCCATCCTTGCTTTCTCTTGCCAGGATGGGATAATTTAAGGGGTTTTCTCCAATGGAAACACATCTCAACAGGGCTTGTGTATCCTGTTAGACATTTTATCACATTTATTAGTAGAGTTTGGGTGTCAGAGTTGCCTGAGTTGCAGTACTGATTGTTTGCAACTGTTCACTGCTGGTTTATTATAGTAAAAAACTCTGAGCAGTTGCAGTGAATGTAGTTGTTCAGCTTATAGGCCTTTTACGCAAAGTGCGAGTGGTGCTTAAAATCTTATCTGGTCACGTGTGGGCAAAGAATTGTTTAAGTTAGCCAGGTGGCCATGCTGAGTAAAAAGCTGCATCTTAAATTGCCCCCTTCTTGAAAAATGACTGTATGGGAGACATGCATTCCTTAAAATCTTGTGATGAAAATATTCCTCCTAGTGTTGAATAATGAAAGTTAATAATGTGTAATTCATATGGTGACTTTCTGCCCCATTTGTGCTGCTCCAACGCGGAAAATGGAGCAGGAAACAGTTATCACAGTGTTTAATTCCTGATGTTCTCTGTCATTTTAATTTCTATTACATAATGAGAGGCTTCAGATTTTTGTGCAAGCTGAGTGCATGAAGTGGATGAGGCTTATATGGGGAGGAGGAAGAGAATCTGATGCCACTGTCAGATACTGTTTGTGGCACTGGTGATGAGAGCCACTTTTTCACTCTTGTGTTATGGTCAGTTCTAGAATTTTTGCTTTCTAAGCGACTAACTAGCAGCTGTGGTCATCCCAGAAAGTAGGTTCTGCCTATTTTTTTATGTGGCAGGAGGGAGAAAGTAATGAAATATTGATAAAAGCAGATATAAGGTCTTGTATGGATTGGAATCAGAAGTATGAGATGGCTTCCATGTGAGGAACAGCTGCTCAGAATCTCTTCTGTTTGGAACTGCAAGAACTGGGTGGAGGGCAGAGAGGGCGAAAAGGTTTAGGAAATGATGAAAGCAGTGTTGTGGTAATAGGAGGGCCTCAAATGAAGCAGCAGGTCATGGGTTTGAAGCAAAAGAAGGGACGGCTCACATACTGTAGTTCGTGTGTGTAACTTCTTGCACTGGAATTTGGAGGCAAATCCCCATGAAGTTTGAGTTACGGAGCTCTGAAATGCAGCTTGGCTTCCTTCAGGGGAAAGCACTAGTGTCACACTTTGCAGGATCAGGCTCTACACAAAGCAGAGCAGACACAAAAAACGGGTGTCGGGCAGCACAAGAGATTATTAAGTATAAACCAAGCCTAGGAAACAGCAGTTGCATCATGGTGTTGGCAATACCAAGCACACTGTGCTGTGAAAAGACTGTTTCAGTAGCCCTTTCTAAAAATCTTTGTCGAGATGAGCCTTTTTAACCAGGGTAATTATTCTCTTGTGCCCTTGCAGTGTTGTGTGCTAACTATTATAGTCATGTATTCTCCTCACTAATCTCTTTATTTCCCCAGCCTGTGCAAAGAGACAGTCAATTCATGGCTAAGCCACAGTTCGAACTCTTGGCTCCAGTGAAACCCAGCATAGCAGAACTTGCTGAGCCAGACAGAGTGGCTGGCATCTGTTATTAGTAGGAGTGAACTATAGATCCCTAGGACTAAAGGAGACTGGGAGTAACATTTCATGGGGCAAGAGAAAGATGTCATAACAAGATTATGCTTATAGGCAATTTAAACTTCTGTACAGATGATCTCAAAGTTCATGAGACATGCCATGATGGAGAGTGCGCTAGAGATTGCAGTAAATAATCATTTTATGAGCAATTGTGTTATAGTAACCCTAATAAATTCTGTTTCTCCCAGGCTGAGGTCACTTTCTCCCTGTCTGGAGCACATCTTGTAACTACATTTTCTTCAGCTGTACTTCAGAACAATAATCTCAGTGTAAATAGAGGAAAAAAAATTATGTTGGTGGTGCTCATGGTTTGGGAGCAAAGGTAGTCAAACTTGTGCAGTACGCAAGATGGAGCGTAGAGCTTGATGAAAGAAAACTCCAATCCTGGAAGCTAATTTTGCATTTTTAAACTCCAATCTACTGATTCCAGAAAGAAATGTTTAAATTGTGGTGATACTTAAAGGTCCTGCTTGAGTTGAACCTGTAACAGGCACTGAGGGAATCAGTGCCCCAGGTAGTGCAGGAAGCCCATGTTCAGAGCTGCCTTCAAGTGTGAACATTTAAACCAGTCGGATAAGCGGTTTGGCAGCAGGTTTCTCAGCAATGGGAAGCTAATAGCTCCTGAGAACTGAAGTGGGAGCTTCAGAATTTAGGCTTACATGAGGAATTTTAGATCATGTGAATATTTTAGGTAAAAATGTGAGGTAAAGTATATGGGCAGTTTGCTTCCATGGCAAAGTTAGAGGTGTTTTTCTTCCATTTCTGCTCTTCTGCTTGAGATTTTGTTTTTTCTTGACAAATTCTCATCTTGGTGCTTAGCCACAGATTCTTTTGCTCTTAGAAGTATTAAAAGCAGCTGATGAGTGATGATTGCTTTGCCTCTGCTGGGACTGAGCAAGCAGGTTCAGCCACTCTAGTGCATGTTTTCCTTCTGTAGGAATCGGGCCCTCTCTACAAGGCTTGCCCTCTGCTGAGGAGGGAATTGGCTTTGCAGCAGCACTGGAGCAAATGGAGAATAGAAAGTAAAGAGTGGTTGTGCATGTACAGAAAATAAGGGATATCGCTATGAAAAGAAAAAACCAGAATGGTAGAGGTAGATTGGTGGGGAAAGAAGTGATAGAAAAAGAAAGGAATTATAGCAGTGGAGAAGTTGAAGGGCAAATGTTTAGGAAGAAAAAAGTAAATAAAAGATAGTGTTCAAGGGAAATACATAGGACTATTACTATATTTTATTTTCTTTGTCAGATCTACAAAAAAAAGGAGAGCATAATATTTTACCAAGCTATTAAATTCCTAAGATTTGTTCAGTTCAATTTTCAGCAGGGTGAAATGTGGAGCCCCTAGTTCCTTCTGAAGATTTGAGGAGGAGCAGCTCATGTAAGGAAATGTTAATTCAGCTGAGCTGGGCAGTGCCTGCTTAACACACTTGGAAGGTGCACAGGCTGCAGGTGTGGCAGGTCAACAGTTCAGACACTTGATGGCAAGTGACACCTTCCTTCAGGTGTGTTCTGTCATGAGCAGAACACCAGTTCTGTGGGCACTGCTATCTGAGATAAAAATGTGAGCCTACTGGCTTGGGGGTGTGAAATGAAACCTTTAAAAAATAGAAACTCAAACTGCTCTGCTGTGCACTTTAGTGCAAGCAGGAGGTTTTTCTTCACTGGTGGTTGTCATTGCACTGCTTAGGCTTTATTTCATAAGCTGATACCGTCCTAATTTAAACTTTGACTTCCTATTACAAAGTATAAATCACAAGATTAAAAACCTCCTGCTATAGATTTTTTAATAGAAAGTGACAGTTTAATTTGGCAGAGTTGAGCTGAAAGGATGCTTAAACCTAGTAGAGAGTGCCAGCATCAGCAGCTCCAGAGAAACTGGAAATGAAAACAGAAACATGAATAATTAGCAGATAAGCTTGAGTTCCTCTGATATTTTGCAATTACTTACTTTAGAAAAGTTTCCTTCTCCATTAAATCTCAGAGTTCTATTTCTGTAGTCGACCTTTGCTTACTGAAAGAGTGGATGTATGTAGCTTTTATCTTACAACGAAAGTTTGGGGTTTGTTGGGGTTTTTTAAATGAAAAAGGGCAGTTTGGCAAGTAAGCTTTTATTTTTACGAATAAGTAGTTTTATTTCTAAGTGTCCCATTGGGGCTTCTTTCCCAAAATACAGCAACATTTAAAAATACATTTATTTATATTTGTTGGGTTCCACGAGGCCAAGTGACCTGCAGTTTTAGGTACAATAAGCAATTCACAAGCCATTGTAGCCGTGTTGACAGGATGTTCTAATCCAGCATGCAGCTTTACATAAGAACACTGAGCTGTTAAACACGTGAGATATTCCATGTGCTTGCAGTAAACTGCATTCAGAAAACTATCATCATGATAATAGCACATGAAATACTATTTTTTTGGGTTTATACCATTTCTCTTACTAGCTCCGCAACAGCTTCCTGAGGCGGAATCTGATTTAGCCATGTGGTGGAATCAAAGCAGCCAGTTTCTCCTGCAGGGAAATGACTATGCAAACCCCTGGTTTGAAGGTTCTTTTATACGTGTTGGCCTACAAGAGGTTTTCTTAACTCGGGTGGTGATTTGAATTAAGAAATTTGTTCACAGCATCCTGTTGGTAAAATCTAGGCAGTGTTGCTTTGAGAAAAAGTATTTATGCCTGCAAAACTGATTTTATTTTTTCTTCCCTATGTCCCCTCATTAAGTAGGATCAAAGTCTGTTTTCCTCCTGATTTCCTCTTTGCAATATTCTAATTGGGGAACTGTTTCTTATTTGAGGAAGGTATGTGCTTTCTTTAGGGAACAAGAGTAAATTTAACTTTGAGTCTGCTGCTCTGACTTGGAGTCTGTTTTTAACAGAAAATACCAAATTGAAGACAATACCAGTTTTTCCTTCCCTTTCTCAAGGTGATTATACTTATTCTGACAGAGAATAGTCTTTGACTAACCTGTGGTTTCCTGCAGCCCCAAATAATTAATTGAAGTCTCAGCATTGTGATGGCAATGTCTTTCCCTCTGGTGTAATTGGTATAATTAGGGAAGCAGGCCTAATGAGGTATTCTAGTGAAGTAGTATGAAATCTATAGTAAGAACAGGTGCTATCAGTCTCTGACTATCCTGAGGCATAGAGGCCAGGGAAAAATTAAAACAAACAAAACCAAACCAGAAACAACCCCCCAACTGAACATTTTAATGAGTCCAAGCAGTGGAGTTGTCAACTAAGGGAGTGCATTGTTTGGCTTCTGACATAGTGTGAGGGCCTTTTTTGGGAAGTGGGATTACTGAAGTATAAGACCTGGTATACCCTTGTTCTAGTGCTGCTTATGTAATAACGTGCTGAAAGCCAAAAGCATAGGGCTGAAGTGCTTTCAGGCTTAACACAATTAAGGAGACGAATGTTCTTGTTCTTTCCTGTAAATGTCAGATTCGGTTCTCATTATTTTAAGAACCTTAGTTAAGAAGTAATTGGTCAGGCATAACTTTCACCAGGCCTTTTGCTCTGTGAGCCTTACCTTCTCAAATGCTAATCCCAGCTATGTTCTATTACCCTTCTTATTAATGCCAGAATTTGGGGCCACTTTTCTCCTATTTTTGCCATCAGTGAAAAGGTTACTGACCAAAGGTGGCTCTTGCTTCTTGCTTTTTCTGACTCGTTCCAGTTTTAGATTTGAGAACACATTGACAACACTGCTTAGAGGAAAAGATGACTTTCTTATTGGAGTAGACTGTCAAACGCAGCCAATTAAAATCTGTTCACCTTCACGTAAGTTTTAACAGGTTTTTTTGTGTGTATTATTTGAAATTTGTTAGAGGGTATTTAGAAAAGAATTGGGTTTTCTCCTAGTCTGTCACGTGTTTGCTGTAGGAATTCAGAGCAGGCCCGTGGCTGTTCAAAGGGTGAAGTACCAAATTATATTCTAATCCAAACTGTCTGTTTTATCAGTGGGCAAGAGTGCTTTATAATCTTGATGTTCATTAAAAGGGTAATTTTCCCCTCAGTGGCAGATTTTTGGGGCCAAACAAAACATTTGTGTTTACAGTGTCTATAGCAGGAATGTAGAGAAAGAGGTGGATGGGTCTTCCAGCTGGAAGAGAATTCAGAGGGAAACAGGGGATACCATACAGAAAACCATGAATGGGAGGAGAGCCCTTTACCTAATGCTCCTTTCTGCAAATAGTTACATGTATTACACAATATTTTTCATGGCCACTTAATAAATGCTAAACCATGGTAATTTCAATTAAATTGTGCCTCGTGACTGTGGCCTGAGGAGGAACAGTCTGGTCAGTGATTATTGAATAAGTGACAGGATTCAGAAAAATGTAGGAAGGGTCATTCAGTCATTGCTATTAGAATAATACTTTCACATTTGGGAAGGGAGAATTTGACATGATTTTTTTTTAAGAGCTAAAATTTTGTATTACAGAACTAAAAAATTCCTTGCTGTGTTTGACCAGCTAAAAAGAACCCGTGGAACTGCTTTAAGAAGTTCCTTGCAGAATGCTTGAGCTAGAGAAGGGGATCTTGAAAGGAGGGTATACAACTCCAAAGTGCTGTAGGAAATGCTGTCAAATTGTACTTTACCAAGCTGAGGCCAATCCAAAATCAGCAGTGTTGGTTTTTGCTGTCTTGAAATTTGTAAGCAAACTGTGCTTTTAAAGATAACATCCACAGCTTCAAAAGACTGGGAGACACCAAGGAGTAACTTTCTTGCCAGTGAGTTTTGTGTGGAAATAACTAGATATTAAGATCAAGTTCAGAAAAATACTCTTAACACAAGACACCAATACTGAATTTTTTTAAGGGAATTTTGATGGACTATTTGGTTTCTAATTAAAGAGTTTAAAGCAGAGTTTCGGAGAAGGGTTGTTGCTTTTCACAGGAGCCTGTAATTATTCTTGAAAAGACAAAATATCCACATTATGTGAAATGAAAGCAAGGTCTAGAAACTAATAGGAATCGCATGCTGATGATAGTTGGTGGTACCTTGATCACTTGATTCCATGTCGTGTGGTGGGTGTGTTACACCTCACATGGAGAGTACAGTCTGTGTCATGATGCAGGGAATCCAGTATGGGAGGCTGTCTGGAAGCTGGGCAGCAGGATGAGTAATAGAATGGCACCTGCAGCGAGTTAACAATATACTCCTCCTGAAAGATGGGCACAAATTTTGTTCTTATTCCCTCAGAAAACAGCCTTTCATAGCAATAGTTTTGGTAAAGCTACTATTCTTTAGCTGTCCATGGCCAGTAAATGTCATTGGTGTTCGGTTTGGTTTTTTTACTTTAACCTCATTCCCTTTATTTGAGTCTCATCTAAACTGATTATTGAAGACTCAAGGCATAATGGATTATTTTCTGAGGTGCAGGATTCACAAGTAATCAATAGATAACTGGTTTTTATTACTTGCTAAATAGCTCAAGTTGTTAATTGAGAGAAAAATACATTTTCAGTGTGTTTATGTGCATGTTGTCCCGCAAGCGAAAAGCAGGATACAATCAATCTGCAGAAGTTTGAAGAAATTCTGTGAGTCTAGTTAATTCACTGTCCAACAAGAATTCCTTTGTCAAGCTTGTCAGTGTAGAAGCAGGACACGATCTGGGAAACATTGATAAAACATGACAAAGAGCTTTTAGTGTGTTTGATGTGTCATGCAAACATAAACAAATGATGCTGCATAAAGCAAAATTGTATGGCAGAGAGATGGCAAAGAGAAGAAAACGTCTCCCCCAAAACAAGAGAATAAGCAGAAAGACCATATGAACCCTGCTGCCTCTTTACACTGCCAGAGAATGCTGTGTGAAACATAGCGCTTCTTGTTTCTCAGCTGAAAAATTAAGTGTACAATGTGTGAAATAAACATTGAACAAGTGCCAGAAGCTTTCAAGAGCAGCTTCTGGTTTACACCTAATAAGATTGAAGTCAACAACTCTCTCATTAAGCTGTTCAGAGAAATGTTGAGGCAGGTATGATGCACAGTAATTTGTTAGCATGGATCTTACAAAGCAAGGGATGTATCTCCTTATTCCAGATGACACCAAGGCAGTTGGTAGTGCTTACCAGACCGAATCAATTTACTTCAGAAGAGTTGCAGAGAAAAGCATTCCTTCTGTTGGCATTTTCAGAAATGTATCTGAAAAGTACTAGGCTGGCTATTTTTTAGTATCAGACACTTCCATTTGTGCTCAAGAAAGAGGTTTGGGTTTTTTAATGTGCTTTTGGGGAACGAAATTCTTCAATGTGTAGGAACTTGCTGAATGAATATGGAAACATTTTAAAGTAGAATCGACATGCAAATATTGCAGCACAGGGAAATGTAATGTAGCTGTACCTTTAGATATGGGAAAAGAATAAAAGGAACAATATATTGGCTATAAGAGCAGAATTTCACACTTTGTAGGAATGATCTGAAAACCTGAGGGGTTTTGTAGGGGTCTTTATCAGTATGTAATCAAAACCTAGAATTTCTAGTTTTGATATGGCCCAGGAGCTACACTGGGAGCTTCTGCTGAAATTTAGGAAACCAGTAAAGTAATTCCTTCTTGATGTAACTGCTCCACTGTGAAATGCTCTGTTGACAAACACACCAGTCTGTGTGTTAATAGCCATTAATAACACATGCTCCCAAAGGAAACAAAATGTGCTTCTGTGTTTTTTTTTTCAGGTACACTGAAAGAGAAGATAGACTGAGAAAAGCCTTAAATACCAGCCAGCGTGTACATTTTGTCTCCCTCTTTTAATGCTAAATTCTTGCGTTAGGAGGCTGATACACGGATCATCTCTCTATATCTCTCCAACCACCCATCCTGTCTCCCATGGAAATGTACATTAAGCTCATCTATTCTGAAATAAATCCTCAGAAATCTCTCCAAAATAGACTTAACAGGTGTAATGGATTGAATTAAGATGGAGTGACACACGTTCAAAAAATACTTGGTAAAAATAGTTAATCCTGATGAAAGGTATAAATACCTTGCCTAAAGCAAAGATAACTTTGAACTGTAAATAATGTAATACATTTTAATCAGTTTTACTGCAACAACTTTTATCTACGAAATGAGCTATCTTGGAAGCTCCTTTCAAGTAAGTTGAAAGAAGGATATAATTTCTTGAATAGTATTTCAGCAATGAAATCTCCTCAGTTGGGAACCCGGGGAAGCTCGCAGTGGTGTCCTCTCTTACTTTCTCTGTGTAACAGACTGAAAAAAGGCTCACTGAGGACTTGCCTGAAGTGGTACAGAAAGTAAGAGTTTAGGTGTGAGTTTTTTTCTTGTCAAAGTAGTTCTGGTGGACCATGTTTATTCAGAGAACAATGGATGGTTTACTACAGCAAAATTCATGGTATCACACCATTATGCACCATTGAAGCTGCTTGTTCCTGCTTAAAATAGGAAGGTGATACCCATCAGAATTTAAAATCATTGTGCAGAGAATTGATATTTTGGCATTTGAACTGGAAGTTTTGAGCCATGTGCAATACAGTGGAGTTTCTAGGGTTCTGTCTTGCAGATGAAGCTATAACTGTGTTTAATGTAGATCCTCTGTCTTGTTCAAAATATAATTCTTTCCACCTAGGAAAAAAATGAAGATATCCATCCTTGTAAGGACTGTTAACACTGGCCATGTTCAACAGTGCGTTACCATGGCTAGCAAGGCAGCAATTATCGTAGATTTCCAGGCTTTTTGTAATGCTTGTCTTGTGGTTCCATCTCACTCAATCATGGATCTTTTTGAAGGTCATTATCAAGTGTTTCAGCACCTTCAAGAATGTTCTTGTCTCCCAGCAAGGGGGGCTCTGGTCGCTAAGCCCAAGGATGTAAGAGAACAACTGGTGTCACTGATGGTGACTTGTGTTACTGTCTGCTGTGCTTTGGTTACGTATTTAATCTGCCCTGTTGTTGTGAGCAATGTGACAGGGGACTGCTTCTCTTGAGAAGCAAGACAGGCACTTTGAAATTAAAAGCTTTTGAGAGTGATTTTCAAAAGACTGTAATGTTTTCTTTCCTCCCTGAAGTCCAATTAGGTGTGTCTTTGTGATCTAGTGTCTTGATGGTATTAAAAACCCAGATAGAAATGAAATAATGGGACACCAAGTACATTTTGACCCAACTATGCTCCTGTCTATATCCAAGGTGTGTACACACGGGTGTATCTGGAAAACAGTTTAATCTGTGACTGATAATGTGTAGTGCTTGAATGGACGACTGAAGTTTGAAACTTTTTAGTGTGTCAATATAGACTTGATCCATTAAGGCTATTTATTCTTCTTCCTCCCTGCAGAGGTCTAGAATACTGCTGAAATGGCAGCAGAGAAAAAGCTGCAGTCACCCCCTTACAGAGAATGTTCTGTATCTTTGGGTAGGTTAAAATTCCCTTCTTGGTTTATTATTAAGCAAATAACCTCTACAAGTTACCTATACAAGTGCTGGACAAGTACAGACCTGGGCATATGTGATGTTGTGGCCTGGCTTTCTTGGTCCTGATTTTCTTCAGCGGTTTGTGTAAACAGTTTTGGGACTTGGATTGCATGAATAAATACTGCTAACTCAGGAGATGTTTAACCTCTGCAGTCTCTCAGAATGGACCTGCTCTCCATAGAAAAGTGACAGCTGTTCCTGTAACAGCACTCTGTCAAGCCCAAAGGTGCCGTATTTTTTATTTTATATGTAACTCCTTATTGCATAATAACTTTTTTCAGGTAGTACTAGTATATAGGTTTTTTTGTTTGCATAAAACGCACAGCTGTCTAAGGTTCTTTTCATTTGATGTTTTGTGTAAACAACCATTTCAAGGGCTAAAATGTTATTTGAGGTTTTTTTCCCCTCATATATTTCAGTGTGAGCATACTGTCTTGTCAGCTTGCAGTGAGTCCTGAGGTGGTCTGCTAAGGTGGCTGTCTCAGAAGCAAAATACTTGGCAATAGGTTTTGACATTCTGTCTGTCACCTGGTAATAATTGTTGTGGCAAACTTTTTTCTGGTAGTTCTAAATACTGTAATGCCCTCACCTTTCCTTTGTTCCACCTAATTGTTTTGCCGATGGTTTAGATACTGTCTCTAAATAAATAACCTCTTCAAGAGACCTCACAGGTAGGAAATCAGACTAATGTTCTATGAGAACTTCTCAAACCCCTGACTGGCAATGTTTCAGTACCTTATTTCAGCCTAACCCATTGCCATCATTACTCTAAGAACCTTACACAGTGTAACTTTAATGATCACTTTAATCCATGGACTCTATACATAGGCTGAGGGTGAAGGGAAATGCACAATGTTAGTGGTGCTTCGTGAATGTTTCAATAGTGTTCCAAACTGCATTTTCTTTCAAGTTGTGCATTCTAAAGAATATTAAATCACAGGTTTCACTCTGTTTTTTAATGCACTAAACTAGTGCCTCATGAGAGCTGTATAAAGGTTGTGCTGTAGAAAAACTTATTCCACTGCTGTTAGTCCTTTTTAATAGTTCAGTGAGACACTGACCTCACTTGGACAAGAAAAGCTGCAATGTACATGGCAGAGCAAGAAAAGTCAGCACTTCCCTCATCTCCTGTGCATTCATTATAAAATCAATACGAATGTAAGTGCTGTGAAACAAGGATGAAGGAACCTGAGAAATATGGTACTTGTGCTGAGTTCTCTTTCATTTGTGTTTTAATGACAACTTCGTGCAGTCATTTCAGTGCGGGTCCATCCCAAAATAGACACCTGGAATAGCCATTGTTACAGAAATAATGTCACCCAGAGGAAGGATAGACTTTAAAATACCTACAATGCAGAGTTCATAACATAGCAAATGCTGACTCTACTATAAAATGGCAGGTAACTTGAGGAACATAAGCAGAATTTATTTAGGGACAACAAAAGGCAAATATTAACCTTGACAAATGAGGTGTCATAAAGACAGGACTTAACACAGATTTGAAATGGTAAAATGCTGCCTTTCTTCTCTACTGTTCCAAGCCTGAAGGGAGAAGGAATTCATTACGAAGTTTTGAGTTTTTGTCAACTCAGTAACCTTCTAAATAAACAGAGGAATTTATAGTCCTTAGGCATGTTTTTCAGGCTAATATAGTTTGTTCCTTCCACTTACACATTTCTAGCATGTATTCTACTTGGATATTTTTTTTTCTCTTTATGTATTATTAATGGTTCTGGGAGATTTTTCATTTATTACCTGATTTATAATATTTAGTGTAATGGGCAGTCTAATTGACACTGAATAACCTTTTGGGAATGATTGTGAAGTAGCTCTGCTGATTTTGTAAAGGCAAAAAAGCGATATAAAATTACCATATTGTATCTTATTGGCCTTATCTCTTGAAACAGCATGAAACAGTTTCTTAGCTTTATTTTCTAGGAAAAGCATTCTGCTATCTGTTACACTAGAAATTCAGGGCAGTAAAATCCTCTGTTAAACAACTTCATAGAGAAAGGCCTTTGTAACAAAATGTCACTGAGTATTTGGACTCATTTGCAGTCAGCTCAGGTGGCTGTATAATTTTGATGAAGGTCCATTTATTCAGAAAGAAGAGCTTTTTCACAGTTGATGCCAAGGACTTTAGGATAATTAATTGTAATGGATACTCTAAAGCTGAAAGCACTTTGCTTGTGCTGTCATGTGCATTTGGGACAGTATTGAAATAGGTTTTCTCTCCACACATGATGTGGGGGACCAGATGATGGTTGGCTTGCATGTAAATGAGATTGGCTACTGCACTCAGTGTAGCAAGGGAATCCCCCCATAAAGCCACTGGTATTTGACTGTGCAGATGGACCACGAAAACACTTAACTCAAACACTCAGTGACATAATTGTTTAAGTGAGGCGTGCATGTTGGCTGCAGCTGGTCCCAAAAATAGGTCATTAGGTTGGAATGTAGACCAGAATTTTCTAAACAGCAGGCCTGAGCTGCAGAGGTGGGACAGGACCCTTCCTGTAAGGGTTATGTTTTTAAAGTAGACAGCACAGTATCTGTCAAAACTGGTTGAGGATGGTACGTAATGTCACCATTCAACTGCTTTTACATTCTGCTCTTTTAGTACTTGCAGTACTCTGCTGACTCCTTTTCTTCTTTCTTAATGTCATTACTATGGCATGTGTTTCCTAAGTTCCTTTTTAGCCAGAAATGTTAAAGACCAACTGATCTGTCATTCCATCTTATTTACAGGGCTCAAGATTTATATTGATTTTTACCTTCTGTAATATTTTTGTGCTTCTGATGCAGCCAGAGCTTTTTCACAAATGTGCTGCAATAAAAGGGTTCACTTTTGAAAACAGTGCTTTAAAAGATACCAATCCATGAACTTCCTATGCAAGCAAAAGTTCTCTAAGTGGATTTTGTTCTCAAATGCTCGATTGGAAACTAAAAAAGTGGCTGCAAAAGTGTTCTTTGGTACAGTTAATGGCAGTCAACTTTGTTGCATTAACTGTAGAATACTTCGTCTGAAACAGAAAATATGTGAGTAAAACAGTAAAAATGAGTAGTTATATTTCCACCGATCATAATAGCTCTAACCACTGACAAATTCACTGAGTTCTCTGCCTTCTCAGAGGTACTTTTTAATTTTACAGAAGCGCCCCTCTGGAGCTGTAAAGCCCAGCAGTGGGTGTTCTGGGATGCTGACTGTGTAGGAATGTTGTGGGCAGAGGCACTGCAAAGACCTGTGTAACCCGGGGCCAGCCTAAGCAGTCTGAACGCTGAGGCTGAAGGTGAACAAGCAAAAACAAGACATGCTGTTTTCCTTAAGCTGCCGTGGTGACAGCAGCATGAAAATGTGTCCTCGAAGCAAGGCTGTTTCTGAAGGGTGACAAACTCCCAAATTCCACGGTTGCTGGTCATTTTGGAGGTTTTGATTCTGTGTGTCACAGGGCTCCAGAGAGGATTTTGACGGGGGGTTCCAACTACTGCAGGTTCCCAGGACCTGCTGCTGGGCAACACAAGTGACAGGCCAGGTCTGTCGCTGGCAGTGCCCAAGCAACGGGAATTCAGTGACACCACTTGAAGGAGGAGAATGAATGGGGACCATATACTTATTTAGTGGTCTGGTAAACATCTTCCCAGATACACAGAATGGTCTGCTACTGACAGCTCTCTTAATTCCTGTTAAAGAATTGCCATACAGCATGGCCTGTAGGATGTCTGCCCCTCTGCCATCCCTGTCCCAGAGCTCCCTCCAGCACTGTGGGAGGAGCAGCTCCTTGGCCAGCTCTCTCTGGGAATCCTGGGTGGCAGCACTGTGTGTTCTGAGGTCCACTGTGTGCCTTCACTGCTTGAGGCAGAACTGCAGGGAGTCATGGTTTCAGGAGGAATTAAGGCACTGGCAATTGCACTTCTGTAGAGGTGATAAAGCAAACTGGCCTGAGGAATGTGTACATGAGTATTTAATATAGTATCGTGTAGTCTTTGCTTATCTTCCGTGAGCAGAGGGCGACTCTTGCATGGGCGCTAAGTATTTTGATGTTCCAGTGCTACTTCAGATAACATTCCTGTTAATATATTTAATCTGGCTCTAAAATAATTCATCTTGTTTGAATGTAGCAATGAAATAAAATGTAAAATTGGAGAAGCTATAATGCATTCTTTTTTATTTAGATGAGTAGGTGTTTCAGTGACTAAACCCAAGAATCTTAAAAGCAGTATTTCACAGGTATTCTTCATTTCCTCAGGGAGAATGTGAATATAATATTGGAGTGACTTAAATTAGAGTTAGCTTTCAGGTTGTTAACTATTAAGTGTACTCAGCTGCAGTAT
Source organism: Sclerurus mexicanus (assembly GCA_013396755.1). Lineage (NCBI taxonomy): Eukaryota > Metazoa > Chordata > Aves > Passeriformes > Furnariidae > Sclerurus > Sclerurus mexicanus. The sequence continues at coordinate 436,983 of VWZF01005680.1, forward strand.
CTGTACAATGGGATCCACGCATCTGAGCTTGGAGTATGGAGTATTAGATAAAGGGAAAAACAATCTGTAATTTAGCAAGCAATTGGTTTGTTAGGACAAGGTTTTGTACCTTGTAACAGTGCCCAAGTGATAGCTGAGTGACATATTCAGTGGAAAGATTGATACATCAAGTTCTTAAAAGTGAGGGTTTTTTCTCTTCTTACTGCTAGAAGTATTAGTCCAAAGTATTAATTGGAAACTATAGAAGTTTCAAAGATTTGTAAACAGACCAGATAACATGCAAGTAGCTGCAGTCATGGGCTAATTATCTTTTGTTACCAGTTTGACGGGTGGTCTGTTAAACCACAGAGACAGGAGAAACAGCTCAGAGAGGGTCTTTGTTGAGACAGAAGTCTGGTGTCCCTGCAGCTCTTCCAAACAGCTCATTAATCTACGGATTAGTGTGCTAGACAGACCCAGAGCATTGTGGAGGTAAAACTGTGCTTCTTGCTTAGTCCCAGCTGTGTGTGGGCCTTGGTCTTGGCCACCGTGCTGGTTGTTGCTCACTTGATGGCTCAGGGAAGCAATCTGAGGCTTGGTCAGCCCGTGGAGGATGGTGCGTGACATGACTGCAGTTCAAGCAGCATGGCAAGTGCATTTTGTGCAGCAGACCCTACAGTTATGCACCAGAGAGTGCTATTTTAGCACTTTCTCTTTGCAGATTCTTCTTCCGTCTTGGTGATGCAGTGGGGGGAGGAAAATGCCATGAAGATCTCCTCCCTACCTGTTCTGTGGCTCCTCGTATAGGAATTTGGTAGTTGTGTGATGCCTTACTCAGAGCTGTTTTCACTAAATGAACATGTGAATTATAACATTTTAAATAACTTTTCTTCTCCAACGTATCTGTGCTCTTACCACCTTGTGAATAATAAATGACACAAGGATGAAAATGGCAAAACTATTATGCAGTGACAAATGTAAGTGTTGCAGTCGTTATAAAACTTCCAGGAAGCAATTTTGTTGTTCTTGGTATTTCTCTTGGGCTGGTTCTAAACAAAGGGGCTAGATAGGAATGATCTCTGTGTTGGGAGATGAGGGGTTACTGCAAGTGAGACAGGAGGGAAGCAGGTGGAGTGAACAGGTGCTTGCATATGGCTGAAGTGATATCTTTGCATGAGGCAAAGGCAGCAGCTGTAAGCAGTGATGCTCGATACTGGGCCACGCTTTTAATAGAAATTGTTCTGTTAAGACTTGCAGTGTCTCACTGAGGACATCCTTAGATACGCCCAGGCCTGTGACCTCTCTGCAATCCTGAAGATTGCTTACAGGCAAATGTAACATAATTAATACACCTTTTCATCCTTTCTGTTGTATGTCAGTAGAGTTTCTCAGCTGGAAGGAGCCTGGTGAACTGAGCACTGTGTGACTAATGAGCTGTCTGTGGAGCATCTGCAGCCTGGGTATCTGCATCTCCACTGAAAACAGCCTGGGAACATGTGCCTTAATGAAACTTCAAACCACACACCTAGAAAAGGTTATTTCTACTGAAGTAGCTCCTGGCTTAATTTTTTACATTGCTTTCCTCTTGTGCATGGATAATCCTGATCTGCCACAATCTATTCATCTGCCTAGTTTTTCCCTGCTATAAACTCAAACTAAACAGCTGCCTCGTAGAAATGCTGCTGCACTACATTTTCTGTTTTCAATGTCAAACACTTTCTTGTTGTAGCTTTGAAATTGCATGAAAATAATGATTATTATTCCTTAATTACCAGCTTTTAAAATAGTGATAAAAAGAGTAGTAACAAATATTATTCCTGAAGTGAAGGACTCTCTTGTCCTTAGGACCTGATTGTTTTTGAATGGGTAATCCTGTGCAGGAGTGCTGTTTGGCCAAATGTTCAAGGGCTGAACCCATTGCATGAGCAAGGTGAGTAGGATTAACCCTAGTGGACAGTCATAACATTTGAGACTTCAATTGTGTTATAAACAAATGTGCTTCCACAGTTCATGTGCTGATCTTGAGATTCTTGTGTCTCTGCTTTACCTTGGCCTGTTTGCATGTGCTCATGTAAATCTTGGCTCTGCTGACACCTTCCACTGTCTGCTATACATCCTGCCCGAGAGGAGTTTTGGAGTGTAGTGATGTCAAAGACAACTGGTTACTCAGCTACTGTAGTAGTAGAAACCCTATAAGTGAACAAGATAGATTACATCTTTTTCTTCCAGTAATTACTTTGAATAGATTTTCAAACATCAACTTTCCAAACTCAGCGGAGACAGATCACATCACACTCGTGTGGCTGGGTAGCCCTTCCATTTCTGGGTGCTTGGTAACCCTGAACAGCAGCTGTATGACAGTGCCAGGATGTAGTGCCTCAAGGTTGCACTTCACTGCCGGTGTGATTGTGGCACTCCATTAATATTTGCTTGTGGTAGAATCAGCACAGCAAAGCCTGAACCAAATACTGAGAAACAAAATGAAGGAACTGAATAATTCAGTTTGCTCAAGAGATGAAGAAAGACTGGTACATAGATTAATTCCCCCCCCCCCCCCCACACACCACAAAC
>VWZF01005680.1:439540-468570 GCA_013396755.1 Sclerurus mexicanus
CCCCAACAGGCTAATGCAAGAAAAGTGTCATTGAGGTCTGTCTTGTAGTTATGTTGTATCACTACATCTTGTAAGTGAAACAGATCACGAAAGGTTATCATCATTTACCGATTTAAAATGTAAGGAATAACTTGTTCCGGGTCGATTACAGTCGTTATTAAATGTCAGTAACTAGTACTATTATTTATATTTTTATCAGCAATAAATGCCTCTGGCTATAACAATAAATGTTCTTTTGACTATGTATTAAAATCAGAAATAATCTCAAGTACTTTATTAGCACATAGTAAGTTTTTAACAGTACTGTAGAGATTTTATTATTGAAGGGTGCAACTTGAGTGATTTGTAGGGCTGACACAACGAAGCTCAGCAAATGCATTATGTGCTGTGGCTTCCTTTTGAGGAACAAATAACACCTTATATTCTCAAATAGTCATAAAACTTGCAATCATGAACCTACCTGCTGCTGTTAGCTAATCAGGCTCATTCTTCTGTGAATAATGTTTTCAGATGATGTTTTTGTAAATTGCATGTTTTATTGCTTTTGTAACACAATAGCCACCTCTTCCTCTGATTCACAAACAAGTCCCTTAAGAATATGTAAACCTCTGAAATGAAAAGATGTTGCCCTCTTTCACTATGGAAATTAATTAAAAAATTCAGTTCCATTGTTAATGAATTGAATAAAAAGGAAAACTCTCAGAAAAAAAAATGACAGTCAAGGTCAAAATTAGTACTCAAAGCTGTCAGCAACCCTGAAGACAGAAGGCTTGCATCGACACTTCTGCTGTTGCCAGTTTCCATTTGGTTGCTTTTGAATTCTTGTCCTGTGGTGTTACGCTGGCTTCGTTTTTGAGCCCCTCTTACAAATCTAAATGCGTACAGTGCACAGTCGAATGGAGGACAAAGCAGGGAAGGTGTACTCTACTAATTTGCTCATTTTCTTTGTTACAGAAAAGGGTTGGGAAACGGTAACTGGAAATGTAGAGCTGGATACTGAGCAGTGGAATACAAGACAAGACAGAGGTGCTGCCCTGTAACCCCCTCCCTTTCTGCTGTCATCACTCCTACCTTCTTGCCTCCCACCATTCCTGTGCCAGGGACAGCGATGGAAACAAAGGTGAAGCGCCAGCTCTGACTCCCCTACTGATTCTGTGTTCTTGAAAAGCTCTAATTCTATAAGATGATGATGAGAGAAGCTAATTTGATAAGTAATTTGCTGGCTTTTTTCCCTGAATATATGCCATTTCTGCCTCCCCCGGTGGGAAGGAAGAGGCTGTCTGGCAAATTCTTAACTTCTTTACTCTTCTTTACTCAACTCTGGGGTTTTATAACTGATGTTTTCTCTTCCATGGAGGACTTAAGCTCTGAACACCTGAGTGTTTAGTACCACCCCTTGAATATGTTTCTGTTCTTATTCTGAAGATTATTAAATAATAACTCTAAATCAATAGTGCAATTGTACCCATATTAAAAAGTTATTTTATTGAGATTTGATAGGCAAATCAGCTTTATTAAGACTCTGGGAATAATTGACCCTAGTGATTTATCTCAATAGTGCAACAGCACACATTTGCAATGTGTATTATCATTATTAAAGACTCTTAGTACAAATATTTAAATATCTAGTAATTGCAGACTTGACATTTATTAGAATGTAGGCTTGTGGAGGGCTAAATAATGCTTTTAATGTAATTTGACAGCATTAAAGACAAAAAGTGATTATTTCCATTATTGGAGTGCCTCAAAGGAAAATTACAGAGAGATGCAAGTATCACTTGTACTTCTCTTCCGCCACCTTCTGAGTCTGACCTGGGTTATGGTTACCATTTGCTCAGGTGTTTGGAACAAAAAAAGGCATCTTGATTATTAAAATAATTTTCCACGCATCAGTGCAGGGGAAACAGATAAAAATTCATTTAGGTGGTAACAATTTATATAAAGTGCTGTGTTTGGAAATTGAGTTAATGCTACATGTGTCTAACTGATGAGTGGAAAGGTAGGTGAAGAGGTTCCTTGATCTGGAAATCCTCACAGCTGAGCCATACAAGCTGAAGTTGAGGATAAAATCCTTCTGCAGGCTCTGTCTTTATTCTCCTGGATAGAGAGGATAGTGGGCTGATACGGAGTCCCTAAAGAAGCCTCAGTGACAGTATCAGGAGACGCAGATAAACCCACACCAGGGTATTCATGCTATTTTTTCCCCATTTGCATTCAAAGATGGAGTTCTCTTAGCCTGCTGCTCTGTAGAAGAGTACATATTGACAAATGACACTCTTTTAATGCTTTCTGACAATAACGCTGCTTTCTGCCCATTTCTATTGCCAATAATAATGACTGCCTGTTAAAGCAAACAACTAATGAGTGTCTCCAAATGACCTTTTAGCAACTACTGTCAACATCAACTACTCCACAGCACTTTCACCTTCCCCTGAAATTGCTGGTGTTTAATTTGGAGTGTGTAAAGGTACTTGGCATAAGGACAAATGTATCTATGGAGGTTTGAATGACATTGGTACTGCAGCAGCTGGTGTGGTTCTGCATCTTGTGACCAACACCTGAGGTTATAAAGACAGATGACTTTCAGGGATAGGGCAAAAGTGCTTGCCTGTGTGCAAACTTCTCTCATGGAAGGCAATTAGAAGCACAAAAGAGTTGCTCTGACCTGTGTGTGAGCGGCAGGAAATGAGCTTTAGAGACTGCTGGAACACGTGAAGATCATGAAACAGTCACACAAGCCTACACCTTCCTGGAAAATACAAGGTAAAATAAGGTAAAGGGATTGAAGCTGGCATTGGGTTAAAATTCCAGATGAATTAGACTTCCTGTAGGACCAGCAAACTCTTTGTAAAATACAACTCGTTGTAACATAATTACTGTTTCTGTATTGTCAGTTTTCCGTCCTCTGTACAGTGTGACCCCACCTGATTCCGAGGACCTATATTGAGCTACCAACTCAAAATGACAATGTGGTGCAAACATTTGAAGGTAAGGCATAAGCTCCCTTGGGTCTGAAAGAACACCAGCATCTCATCCTGTTGTTTAGAGATCTGCTCCCTTGAGGCTGATGTCACAAGTCCACTCTTCTTACAGCTCTATGTGTATAATGTGTATTTAAAACTTAATATATGTGGAGAAGCATTTGCATAACATAGCATGGACTGCTCTGAATGTGGGCTCTCAAAAGGTGTTTTTTTTTCCCAAAGCCAAGAAATGACACTGTTCTTTTTGGCAGGCAGAGGAAGAGAGAACAGCACCAGTGTACAGAGAAGATTGGGTTTACAGCAACAGAACTGGAATTCAATTACCCAGCTTGCCACCAGCACACGGGACACAGGTCAGCATCCTGGCTTTTTATGATGCCAGCTTGATAACCTCCCTGCACTGGATGACACTTGAGATCCACAGCACGGGCCTTCAGTAACTCACCAACATGCAGTAGGTCTGAATTGTTGCCCTGTGTAGGGAGTTGGGTAGTGCAACTGAATCCTCGCAGTCCTGCTTGGGTTATGGAAGTTGTTCAAACACTGCTGCTGCAGTGATGGCAGGCAGCTGTTGGGCATGGAAATCTCAGTCCTAAACACCAACACTTAACAGCACTTCAAGCAATTAAAACACAGAATTGTTAATGGGTGGTTTTAGCTTGGTATTACTATTAGACTAATATAAATCAAAGAACTGCCCCTTCCCCCCCCCCCCCCCCAGTCTCCAAACAGGAAACTGAAAACCTTTGAGGTTCTTTCTTTCTGCAGCATAAAAAAAAGAGAATTCCTCACTAAAACAGCTTTTAGTGTTGTGGTCTGCAACGTAAAAAAAGCACCCTGTAAATTAATTATTCTCTGCGCACTGCATTATTATGAAATTGAGATAAGCTTTGACCTTTGCTGCATCCATTTGCATAACACAGCATAGAGTGCCATGCCATTGTGTTTTTTTCATCATCGACATGTGCTTCTACTGATACTAAAATGTGTTCACTTAAAATATTCCATGGTAGGAATTTTAATTGCAAACATGTTCTTGATGATATTTGTTGGACCGAAGTACTACTGAGTACAACTTATCTCTTAATACCCACTGGCTTTTGACACTTGAAAGACAATTAAGAATAGAATTGGATGTTGAGAGCACAGGATATTGGTAATAAAGAGTCCAAAGGAATATTGCATATAAATAGCAGAATTCCTGTAGAATAAAAGGTTAACATTAATTTTCAGTGTAAAGCTCTCTTTGTTCTCCAAATCAAAAAGAGGAACACAGTTATACTTGCAGAAACTAATCTTCTGTACATGACTGACCTTAACAGAAAAGGGGTATGCAATGAAGTTTTTATTCAGCATGTGCAGACAGGATGAAAACAGTTAAGAAAAACTGTTTATTAGTAGGATATTTTACAGATAGTAAAATGGTATGCTAGGCAGGCTGCTTGGCAAATTACCACAATGGACAGATGGTTTTTCATTATCTGTTATATAGAAATACAAGGCTTGCAACTGTGTGCTTTGTATTGATGCTTATTCATCTGTGAGAGAGTAATTTTCAGGCTTCTTGTCCAGAAAACATTCTAAATCTTCCTTTGCATCTGCAGAACATCTGCTTAAACTTGGGTTGTCAGGCTGTCTTAATGTCTTTCCAAAGCCAAAGAAATGAGTATAAAATGGGATTTCAAGGCTGGGATCCAGGATTTACTGTCCAGATGCATTCTTTATTTTGCATGCGGTGTCAAATCTCACTCAATACTGACACTGTTCCTGGTAAGATACTGCCACAACAATTAGCACAGGAAAAAAAGCAGTGGTTTTTTTGTAACAGTTTTGGAATAGTGGTGAGAAGGTACATTTAGTTCAGGTATTTGTGTAATGAATATGTTTGATGGCAAGAAAAAATGTAAAAAAGAAAGTGCCACATTATAAATATCTTAGTAGAAAACATGTCTCAGTTAATTACGATGGAGAGGGAGGCTGAGGATTTCACATCTAGAAGACTTAAACATTTAGAAGTTCTAAATTGCAGTCTCTATGAAAAAGCCTCAGTGTGAGCGTTGCAGTAGATAACAAGGTGCATTTTTCAGCTCCTTTGGGTACTCGATATTTCACTAATTGCTCATGTGCCAATAATATTGTTGTTTTCCTCTGACTATCCCACCTCTCACTGTTGACTTCCACCCTCTGGGATGCCTGTTGGAAGTGTAAGCCAAGGAAACCAGCTTTGAGGGCGCGTATGAAACAATATAAGCACTGTCCATAACCAAAAAGCATTCAGAGAACTAAAGGTACTGGTTAGTTTTTATAGTCTTTCTCCAGTTTGGTGTAGTATGTGTAATGTATATAACAAATACACGTAAGTACACAGTGTTCTGGTAAGACTCTCATTAGTGAAAACCAATTCTTGTGTCCCACGAAGCTTTGAGAATTAAAAAATGCACCAGTCCTTTAAGTTCTGATAAAGAAAGGTGTGGAGTCAATGCCTGGAGTAAACTGACCAGTAAATGTGGTGCTGAAGGTTAAAATTCAGGCTCTGAAGGAAATTGTGTTGTACTTCATCTGAATTGAACTCGGGGTGAATCTCCGCGAAGCAGACACAGGTATCCCACATGTGTGTGAGGATACCAGTTGTTATATACTAATTTTAATTTTGGCAATTTCATCCTGCCTTTTCTGCAGTGAGACATACTGAAGGTTATGAGGAATATTGTTACCTGTACCATGCTGTAATGTGAATGTTTCTTAGAATACAGCCACATTCAATGATATTCTATTTCCCAAAAAGCAGGAATATTTTTGCAGCATGATTATTTCACCTTATTAATTCTTTGGGATAATTTCAATGAAAGGTCAATCCTGATCTAAAATTTGCTCTAATATAGTGGGTTTTCAAGAATTTTTGTCACAAAAACACTGTAATCATATCTACCCACAGTTAGATTAAAAACTTTGATGTGAGACACATCTCTGTTCTTGTGACCCACCCAGGTTTCAGAATAATCTCCCCTGACACAGTTGTTTGTGTGTACCTACGCTGAAATGTTGCCTCCTGTGTTAGACATGAGTGAACTTCATTGCTTTTGTTTTAAAGCTAAAGGAAAACATCCCAAAAGTGCTATTATTTATCCCTAGAAACTTTACAGTTGTTTGTTTCTTGCCTTTTTTTTCCTCCTTTCAAAACACAGGGTGTAAGTATAAATATTTTTTCCAACACGTATTGCTAAGACACACCGAACAACCCTGCTTATCTGTGATACTCCTAATTTTGCACTGACATTGGAATTGAGGTCTAATGTGAGGAAGTGCATTACAGGGGTTGGATGCAGTCGTAAAGCTGTTCTGATTGAAGGGTGAATTCTCTTATTTGGTTTCCAGTGTTTGCTTTGCTGCCTGGAGACAGAAGTGCTGAAACACCCAGTTTAGTCAGGGGCAATAGTGTACTCAGGCTTGGACGTGCAAGTGCAATGCCACAAATGCAACAAATGTGCTTCTGAATTTGTTTTGAGCTGACACCCTGAAAAAAGCCCTGAACACACGTTCAGAGATGCTCTGTGTTTTGTTTACTCCAGCCTTGATCTACTTGACAAGAACCTGGTTCAAGAATACACTTCTGAAAAAGAACCTACTTCAAGAATATGTTTCTTGGATTCCTTTTCAAAGGAAAGCTTCAGTGTTTCCCAATAATAGTTTCTGAGTGGGTCAGCTGAGAATTGTGGCAATGCTGCTGAAAGCTTCTTGAACCCACTTCACCTCCAGCCCATTGTTGCTTTGTGGTCACTTAGAGGTGATTTTTCATTTAGAAATGGCTAAAAGGCTGATTTCCCTCTTCCAGCTGCAGACATTGTGTACATCTTAGAAACTAATACACAGTTAGCTTTACTTTAAAGAACAAGGACAGGTTGATTACCTTCCCAGGATCACCACGCAGACAGTTCTCAAAGGTCAAGAATAGCATGAGGTATAGTTGGATAATTTGAAAGGAGTCTCTGTTGTAATTTATCTTGTGCATGGATTAATTTATGTGATACTTACATTTTTGGCTAAGATTGAACATGCTGTGAAGGGGAAAAGAAGCCAACCTTGGCTCTTCTCTCCCTTCAGTTTGTAAATCTTAGTATTCCTGCCTACAATGAAAAATGGGGGAAGTATGGAGAAATGATTAGAACAAGAGAATCAGTCAGTCTGCTCAAAGTTTAGGATTCATAACTTTGAACACTTTTCAAAATTGTAAGTGGTAACTGGAGCTGATTATGGAAACTCGATCGGATGAGGTTTTTTTTCCTTTTTGGCATTTTGGCCAAATTTCCCCCCCAGGCTGTGTATTTCAGTGGATGGTGCTCTTGAGGGAAAATGCTCCCTGTTCTGACCTGAGCTTTCCTATCCATTGATTAAAATGGTCTCTTCTGCCTGTCTTCGCTCAGCAGGAACTCTTCTCCTGTGCAAAGGGTTTATTTATTTGCTTCACTCCATAGCAAAGAACATTGCCTTCCATATCTTATTTTGGTCAAGGATCAGCTTGTAAGCATGTGGAATGAAACCATTAAACCATGCCCACTTTGCATCTTAGCACGAAGCAACCCTTTTATCTGGGGAATATTTTGAAAATTCCAGGTAAAAATTTTCAAATAGAAGAAAGAACCAGTAGCACAAAGTAGATTAATAAATGTGTTCTACTATACTGCCTCTTTGAAAATGAGCATTAGTTTTCTCTTATAGTACTATATCCTGTTAAAATGTCTTTCTTTTTACACACAAAGGTATATTAATTTACTGAAGTTGAAATAATTTCATATGTTGTGCATGGGATCTACCACCAGTTTCATTAATCCTTAGAAAAACAAATATTGAAAAGGACAGGAGTGACCATTTCAGGCTATTTGCAGAAAGACACGCTTCTTGTGGTCATTGACTTAACTGCATTATGAGCAAGGATATAGGCTTGGAGCATTTAAACAGAATTTTGGCATCCTTTTGTAAAATGAAAATGCATCTTTTTCTCTGATCAGAGGCAGTTTAAGGTATTTTACTTTTGGATGTGTGAAAGTTCTTTAGAAATTTTTATCCATGATTACAGCATGAGCATATGGAATTTTTAGTTGCCATGTGTCATTTAATACTGCTTTCCATGTTGTGATCCTCAAAAAGCAAGTGTGTTGCGGAATTCATCGTAAGGTGAACGTTAGGGAGACTTTCTAAATGAAGGTGGTAGTTACCCAGCAATTTCCTTTGGTGTTAATTGGAATAAACAGCTCATCAAGCCAACCTGAAATGTGAAGGTAATGACATTGCTCCTGCTGGAGGTTTTCTCAGCGTGGTGTGTACAGCCTTGTGGTTATTAGTAGAGCAGATAACTGAGTTTCCTTGACACTCATTCCAGCTCTTGGCTCTGCTGGAGTTTTACAGGTGCATATTACTGCCAAGCACTGCACCACCACGAGAGTGTCCTTGACAAATTAGCCTGCTGAGGCCACACAGAAAAGGAATTTCACCTTACTTCTGTGACCTTCAGTTTTGTGTTATTTACTCCAGGTGGTTCTGGAGCATAGGGATCTTAAGACAGTGTAAGAGCCAAAAAGAAGGAAAAAAAAATTATTATTTTTGCTTTTGGGAAGTAAAAATCTCTGCTGTGATTTCGTGGCTTAAATTCAGCTGGGAATTATCACAGTCCAGCTTTTGTGAGAGTAGATTTCCATTTTGTCATGCTTCCCGTTCAAGGGAGCACAGGATTTGTTTTGCCAAGATAAATTGGGTTTGCTACAGAGCAAAGACTGTTAACTACTGTTACCTGCTATGTGTTGTGTCTGTGCTTCAATACCTGTGCTTGGGCATGTGATGGGTCTGGTGCCACATATCTACACGTGACCAGGAAGGCTCAAAAATACTTGAAACTTTGATAACATGACAGCAGATGCTTAATGAAATAATTATAGCTAAGTTGAAGAGGTGCTAATTCTTTTTAAGAGTAATACTACACCAGGCAAAAGCCAAGATCTTAAAATGCTAGGTCTTTAGATACATTAATTTATAGCACTTCATTTGAGTTGAGAGGATCTGTCTTGGGATTTCGAACAGGAAGAAATATTTTAAATGGTAATTAACTCTCAGTTGTGCCTTTCCTTAAACTAAATGTAAATGAGTATTTTTCCTCACTTTCCCTCTCCTGTTCTTATCACTTATCTGAAGATTGCTATGACTGAAGTTAACTCTTCCATTTAAGTAGTGTTTCATTCTTTTCTATGTATTTGGACATAACTTTATTTTTGTTTCATTTATTAATTTAATTCATTTCCACGGAAGTCCAAAAAAATTAATCACAGCTTTGAAATTGTGACAAAAACGTGTGTTTTGCCATTGAAATTCAGTTTCATCCAGTGGATTGCAGAAGAGTAAGCCAACTTTGTTGAAGATGCCTTTTCTGAAACCACTGTTTGAATGATGGTTTTTAGCAGTTGGTATAAATAACTAATTGAAGACTTTAAAAAACATTATCATTTAAAACCTTAAATCGGTCTATGTATGATCCAGTGGTGACTGTATTGTTGAGGTGGATCTTTGTAATTATTTTATTGTTCTGTCATCTTTGGGCTTAAAAAATGTTAAGGTTAAAACGTCACTCACTTCCATTTTTCCTTTAGAAAGTACAATCCTTGAAGTTTAATGTTTGCCAAGGGAGATTCATGAGCTTTTCCAGGATAATTAAGGAAACATAGAGTCATGCTATTCTTTGCTAGATTTAAAAAAGTCAGCACACTTTACCAAATTTACCCTGCAAGACCCAAATTCTGTTTGCAGCCTGTTTGTGTCTGTGATGTTTATCCTGACTGTGTGGGAACTTTAGACCTGCCTTAAACAGAGGAGTGCCACCTTCTCTCCCTGCCATCTTCTCTTAGTGCAATTCAGCACAGAACTTCATCTCCCAGATGAGTGTGGTTAAGCCCCTCCTGAGTCTGAGTCTTTGATTGAGATGTACACGGAGCCAGCTTAGTAACTGGTTAGTGCAAATGTGTTCCCAGGAAAACCATCAGCTGCCCCCCATCTGCTGAAAAGTGATTTCTTGCACTGGGAGCCATTCAGAAACAAGCACAACTGCTCCACTGAGCAGAGCATCAGTCATAGTTTTACCTACTTGCAGAGCTGCCTATTTCAAAAAGGGTTTGTTTTGCTCCACTTGCCCAACTCTTCTGCCAGGGTAGTGGACATGGAGTGTTCGTGCAGGGAAAGGTGATCCACTGGAGAATGTGCAGAAGGAATCAAGCTGAATGCTCAGGTTCAGAAAATGTCTTTTTAAACAGAATTAGAAGATTGTGACACTTTTATCATTTGCTGCCCTGCAGTGAAATACTGTTGTCTTAAATGCATAAATGCCAATTTAATGTGAAATTGCCTTAAATTTGGTGAGCTTCACAATGGCCAATTCTTTTTATGACTCTCATTAAATGTTTATTGTTGGTGGTTATAGTTTATTGTTAATGATCATGGCTCTTTATTGGTCTATAGAGAAACAGCTACAGTTACTTACACTGCTGTGTTAGTTTATCCTACATCTGTGGTCATCAGAAATCAGATTGGACAATAGCCATTAAACTTGGATATGGGGGAAGAAAATCACACTTGCTCTTTCACAGTTGCAGGAAAGACAAAAGCTATTCTTGGATGTGAGTTATTGTAATTTACTTTTAATACTCAATGTGTCTGACTTAGCATAATTTGAAGTGATAAAACCTTTGTTTACATCAGTAGTTTTTTCCTAATGTTGATGGAGGTAAAAAAAAATAATAGTAAAGACTTTTATTTTATTTTTTAATCTCAAAGTCTAAACTTGTCTTACAGTACTTTTGAAAGAGTAAACCATGAGGGAGTTTATAATTTAACCCAAAATGAAATTAATGAGGTTCTAGAAGTGGAAGGGAAAAAACTGCTTAATTATTAACAACTTTTCTTTCAAAAGTTTCAGAGGGGAAATTTGTTATTCTGCCACCACCAGTGTGTTTTCTTGAGACCCTCTAATAAATATAACGACGTCGTGAGCTTGTTTGCCAACGCAGTTTGGAGCTATTTATTCCCATATTTTACTTCAAATCTTTTGTAGCTGGGTGTTACTTGCATAACTCATCACAGAGAACTTCACTGCTTTAACCGAAGTTTTAAACTGCATGTAACAGTTTCTGCGACAGGAAACGCTTAGACAACCCATTTGGTGAAGAATTCTTTCCTAATGCCCAGTGTTTAATGGTTTAAAGAGCCATGATATAAACCTGAAAACAATGCAGTCTAGCAGCTGAATTTTCTATAGAGATTTGGAATCTGGACCAAAAGCCACATCTCCACCGTGTTTTCATACAGCAGCCCGTGTTTACACTGGCTGTGTTTCTGACTCCAGGAACTAACTGGGTTTATGCAGCTCCACACCTCAAAGCAAGGAGTGTGACAGAGTTGTTTTCCTTTTGTTTGGCCATTTAAAAGGAACGATTAAAAATGAATGATCCCAGAGGCAGATTTTATAGCCTTTCCTTTTGCATTTTTAATGTTAATTGACCAATTCCAGTATGAATGAGAAGTTACTCCTAGATAAACACAAGGTCACTTTTTCTGCAAGGAAAAAGTTCCTGATGTAATCTTTCCTACCTCTATGGGGAGAGGGTAGGTCAAGTTTTCTACTTGCTTTTTCTGCCCAGTCCGTGCCCCGGGGATACAGCCTCTTCCTCTCAATTGCTTTTGGTTCTCTGCTAGGGATCGTATTTAATCACGTGTTCTCCTCCCTGCTCTTTTTAACTGGCTCCCTTGTGGTGTCATGTGTCACAAAGGGTCTTGTCTGCTCTTCCTGGGGACTTCTGTGGCTTAGCTCTATTTTAATTCTCATTAAAATGTTGATTCCACCTCCAGTGGACCTGTGATAGCAGTCTTCATCACCCGCTTATCAATTGCTAGGAAAAAAAAATTGTTTCCACCACTACCCTCCGAAATGGCTGCAAAGTGATTCAATTACCTTCTGTGGAATCCTTGCCTGTAACTCCTCTCTAATGTTCTGTCCACAGGAAGCTGTCCCAGTGCTCAGGTGGCTTACATTTGAGACTGCATCCCAGCACTGGGACCACTGTTGTCCTATTGTTTCCTTGTGCTTCCGAAGGCTTATTTAATTTTGGCTTTAATTTCAGCAAGTTTTGGTGAGGTTTGACAGCAGAGTCCGGTTGGCTACTGGGCATTTTTTCTCCCTAACACGTGGATTGTGACTTGTTGCTGCAGGTATTTCTGATTGTTGTGCTTTGAGTGTGGTGACTGAACGCTGTAACTGTAGCACTTGGTATGTTAGATCCGATTTGGAAAAACTTAAGGATGTTGTTAGGATGTAATTCCGTCTGTGTGAATTCTAGTTGAGGTTCACCTCATACATAAGCTCCACTGTTATCCGTTCTAAGTCACAAGCCATGCAGTAAAGAGTATTACTAAAAGCTTCATTTGATCATGGCTGTTGGGTCTTTGGGGACAACAAATAACAGGGGATAGAAGGAAAAAGTGTGCTGTAGCAATTTGGCAGGAAAATTTGCAGCAAAAGGCTTAAGTAATGTTTCCTGATGAAAGAGAAGCAGCTGAATGTGTCTGTGATTGAAAGGCAGAAGAGATTTTAATGTAATTTTACTCTTTGGTACCTAAATAGTCAGCCTAGTACTCAAGTTTAACACCAAATATAGTGTGACTGGAAAGTGATAACACTTGGACAGAATAGGTTAAAATGCTGTTGCACGGGTTCTATTTCTTGTCCCATTACTTCTTGCTTTTAGCTTGGTAATTGCAAGCGAATTTGGACTTCATCATCTCTGTCTCGGGCTAAATGCAGTGAGACAACCGAACTGCCTGGTTCTCTGAAGTGTCTGAGCTTTTCTGTACGTCTGTGTTTGCACTGCACTGTTGCCTGCAGAGAGAGGTTTCTTAAACCTCTCAGCATGACAAAATAAAAACCCTGTGCATGGCAAAATGGCAAATGCCTCTCATTCAAAGGGATGACTGTGAACAGAGAGCGAAGCAGGAACCTGCACGTCAAAATATTTGCTATCCCAGTGTGTTGATAACGGAGCATGAAGTTGGGTTACATCTCAGCTGGCAGAGCATGTGGCCGCACTGTTAGGTGGAAAAACCACCAAGGGAATTACTTGGTCACTAAACTGTGGTCTTCAAACAATGTCTTAAATTAAAAACAGTGGAATATGTTGATAGCTACTTTGTGTTTTAAGCCCTGTTCTGATTATTGACTGTCACGGTGACTTTGAAGTCACTTGGGGTGTGGCAGAGCTAATCATTGCATTGGGCTATGAAAGTGCAACACAGGAAATGGGTTTTGAAATGGAATTTCTACTTCTCTCCATCCATCTCTAATTATACCTTACCAAAGTGCATCACCACCCCTGTAAGATGTGATGCGAGAGATGCCTCCATTTGCTTCTAAAAACTGCTGGTTTCTGAATTTGCCGTTGCCAGTGAATGTAAGTCTTATTCTATATCAGTTTTGTTACTTTACATGTGGTGCTGAATAACAGTGTCGTCAATGCAGTGCAAGGAAATTACCTGAGTGCTCCTTCAGGTTTGTAAATGAACATTGTCAGTCGGAGTTTCTGTGCTCATTATCTGTAAACAATGGTCTCATAGGTTCTAAAGCCAGTTTTGAAACTAGCTACTAAACCCCTGATTCCATGAGCTTTGCTAATTCATCAAGGAGCAGATTTTACCCTGGCATCCATGTCCTTTTAACATTAAAGACATTCAGTTTTTAAATATGACAGGTTCCAAAGACACAATCTCTGTGTAAGAAAGGGGAAAATGAGTTAAGGGATTTTTGGCATGGGATTTGTAGGAGCTAATTTGGAGAGGTACTTTTGTTGTGAGCTATCTCTAAACAGTCCACAGTCTTGAATGTGTCACTGGGTTCGTGTATCTGTCATAAAAGCTCCAACTGTGTATAACTACTGTCAGCTTTCTATCTACTTCTGTGTGAAATCAATACCTGAGGATCACTCAGCTCCTCAGGGAGATTGCTACATCTGACCCCTTGGCTTGGGCGCTCCATTTTCATCTGTAATTCAGCTCTTCAGAACATCTCTCGGCCACCAAGGATGATAAATATTCACGTCACTGGATACTCTAAAATAGGCCTTTGATCCCTTGTTCCAGAGCCTTGCCTTCTTTGGTATGTTCTTTTGCCCTTTGTTCTGTCTCCTCTGGGAAGTTCTCTGGGCAAGCTTGTCTCCCAGGGTCAGGCAAACTCACCAGAGGGCGAAACATGAGCCATTCAAGAGGATATTTTTTTCACTTAACATATTCATGTATACCAATACAGTTGAGATCCTTCTCCAGACTAAAGAGTTGAGGGATCACACAGGTATGACACAAACTTTGCTGTCTCACTTTGACCTGGAAGAAAACTGCTTTTCTTATTTCAGACTGCCTTAGACCAAGACAAGGCCCTTCATGAGTGGTAGATAGAAGGTAGTGAATTTTTAATTAGCTAAGCCCTAAGGAAGTCAAACTACTTGCGAAAAAGTTCACTTGTCAGTCTTGTGGTCAATTCTAAATTTTTGTGCAAGTGCCACCCAACAGGCCATGAAGCAGAAGCAATGCCAGAAGGAACTCCCAAGGTAGCTGTGGTGAGAGCGTTTTGTCCTCAGCCACGTAACTGCCCTACAAAACCATCCTTGCATCCCAGTCTGCCCTTCCAAACCAGGGAACAATCTCAGCACGTTTATGGAGCTGACCTGGAGATGCCATCGTGACTTGTTGAGGTGATGGGTTGATTTTGGTGTTTGCTCTCCTCAGAATTTTACCCAGACACGGCTCGACTCTGGGGAGAAATCACGTAAAAGGAACATTTAAAATATTCGAGTTAGCTTACTTTGTTTAGAAACATACTCAAAATAGATGGATATTTATTTAAAATACACAAAAATAATAGCAAGAATTACTTAGAGTAACAAGTGTTGAAACGGAATGGAACTCTTATTTTTATCACATTTTTCTAGAACTCTAAGTAGAAATGCAATAATATTTCTGAGAGGCAGGACTGTTTCCAATCTGCTTTCAGACAGAACTGTGGTCATTCAAAGAAGCTCTAAATAGCAGAATTTTCTGCAATTTTCAGTTCTTATCTAAGGTAAATCTATTGAAAATTAAGTCTATGGTATTAGCCTAAGTGTTAACTCTAGGCATATATTTCTGTGTATATTGTGTCTTCCTACTTGTCAGCAGTGATTTCTGTCTTCCAAAGCTAATACTCACTATTAGTTTTAGCTCTTAGTCATGCCCATTGCATATTACCTTAAACAAAGATTTAATCACACAAATTATTTTGTGTTACTTAGAAAGCAATGCTTGGATATTATGATTAGATAAACTCTTTGAGCGGATAACATTTTTAATTGCTATACATATATATTAGTGTTTATGTGATTATATAAATTAATTGCTAGCCATTTAACTGCATATGATGTTTTAATAATCTATTAGTGCCACTTCTTAAAATAATTTTCCTAGAAAGTATATTTTTCATTTTAGTTTTAAAATTGCTCCTAATAGTCTATTGATTAAAAATTGGGTGATGTGTACTTTATAATTAGTAGCCTCCAGTAATACCACTTCACACTCACCAAATAATCTGACAAATCTCGAGTTTGTAGCCATTTATCCAATGCTGAGAGCAAGACATTGGAAAATAGACTACATGTACCTGATACTTAGAAATGTGTGTGTATA
This sequence comes from Sclerurus mexicanus, assembly GCA_013396755.1. Classification (NCBI taxonomy): domain Eukaryota; kingdom Metazoa; phylum Chordata; class Aves; order Passeriformes; family Furnariidae; genus Sclerurus; species Sclerurus mexicanus. The sequence continues at coordinate 455,263 of VWZF01005680.1, forward strand.
TATATCTTTTTGTAATGAACGTACATACACGTTCTGCCCTACTACTTTGAATGCTTCATTTTGTTTCTTAAACATATACAAAGTTACCGGCCTATTATGCTAACAAACCCCCGTGTGAGTAAATTATTTTTATGAATGTTATGTGTGTCAAAACCTTGCAGTCATTCAAACACAGGGAGTGTTCACTGTCTCTCACTGTCATGCTCTTGTGAGTTGGAGTTACAAGAAGCAGACACAAAGTAATACCTGAAAATATTTTTTATCTACCTAAATATGCTGAAATAGCGAAGGATTGCAGGAAAATAATTTCTCAGAAGGTGTTTCTTACTAGAAGAGGCTGCTTTGCAGTTTTGTTTGCTCTTGACACCATTTGGAGTAAATCTGAGCTTCCAAGACATGCTTGAGACAATTAAATATTTATGCTCCCCAAACTGAATTTTTAAAGAACAATTTCTGTTTACAGGAATCAGGTTTGCTTTGTTTTTATGGCTTTCTTTGCAGGTTATAAGATAGTTTTTCTTCTTCATGGGGAAAAATACGTATTTATGTGTTTGCAAAATCTTTGCTCTGCTGAAAAAGCAATCGGCAACCCGAGTGTAACACTTTGTGTTCTTCCATATTTCTATTTTTAAGTCCTAATACCTGTGATAGTTTCCATTTTGTTTTCTATTAGGCCTGCAACTGGAAACTACTTAAAAGCTAACAAAGCCCCGAGTTTCCCCCTGTTCTCTGGATAGCAACAGTAGTATGGCTATTACGGCTTGACATAGAAATGAAGTACAACCTCTGCTTTTCAGCAGGTACTCAAGTGGAACTTGTGCAAGTGGAATATCATAAGGAGTGAAATGTTAGCTGCTGACTCTGCTGCTTTGGGTTGCAGACTGCTGCTTTTATGGAGCTTCTTTGTCCTTCTGCCTTTTCTGGGCTTCCTACGGACTTTGTGGAAAACGAAGCAATTGTCACCTTGGAGTTCCAGCAGACCAGCTGGAGCAGGAGTAATCTGGCAAAGTGGCCTCTGGGTATGTGCAGATCCTTTAAGGGTTTTTATACAGTGATTCAGATGTGCCCAGAGTACAAAGGGTGTTGCAGTGCCCAGCCAGTCTGGCAGAACCCACAAGCACAAACACCAGCATCTGATGAACTATGGTAACCAAGCTGTTAAAACGGGTAGAGGTAAGATCAGGGTTTGCCATGTACTCAGTGGTCAGCAGTGGTGCTGAACAGCTACATTACAAATATTCTTGGTTTACTCTATTTATGCTGATAATTTTTCCTGCATTATTATTGCGCTTTGTTTCCAAGGAAGTTGAAGGATGTTATTTTAAATTCCTGATCCTTTACTGGTAATTAACAGTCAAGGTACTGTGTTTTGGATCAAAATCTCCGGGGGAAGTTCAGGTTATATATTAGAAAAATTGTTTTCACTGAAAGAGCGGCCAGGCATTGCAATGAGTTGCCCAGGGAGGAGGTGGAGTCACCATCCCTGGAAGTGTGCAAGAGGCATCTGGATGTGGCACTGGGGTAGGTGTTCGGGGGTGGTGATTAAGGTGGTGCTGGGTTGGCGGTTGACTCGATCATCTTGAAGGTCTCTTCCAACCTTGATGATTATGTGAAAGATCCCATTTTTGCACGGGATCACAAAGAAAACAAACCCTGAACTTTTACAAAATGAGGCTAGGGAAGATGTTACACAATTGTTTATTTCATTCAAATTAACACTTCTTACATTCACTTCTTTGAGTAATAAAGCCTGTCGTGAGAAGGTCTTAAAACCAGAAACTTTTAAGCAGAACTCCAGTCTTTTATAGCTTTGTACTCTACCTTATAACTTACACTTATGCAAGATGAGTGTGAAAATCTTACCCTGTCAGAAAAACAGGATTTTCATATAATTGTAGCTTCACTGACAAGAGCTAAACCAACCTCTTTAGTGCTCCTGGAGTGGTAGCTCTAAAAGGCATTGAGATGGTGAAGATCCTGAATAATATGCTTTTCCAACCAACTTTTGATGTATTTCCCCTGCAAATCAGTTAATGTATGGCGGGGCTCAGTGACCTGTCCGTAAAATGGGAGTTGTTGCTCAGTACTGTGAAATTGTGGAACGATAAATAGATAAATGCTGTTGCAATACTCCCCCAGCTCTGTGAGGGCCTTGCAGTACTCTTGTTTTCAGACCCACCACTGCCTGTGGCAGTCCAAGTGTCGGTTTGTGTTTGGAAAACACCAGCTGCAATCAATTAGTTACCCAGTGTTAATTGCTCTAAGTCAGTTCCTTTAGAACTCTTCCTTAGGAGGAGGCCTGTTCCAAAGGTCCTCAGTCTTCATAGAAAACCCAAGCCATAGTGGCTTCATTTAACCCGTCCTGCACTTCATTTATTTACTTATTTAGAGTCTGAAGGATGAGTCAAGCAGCTGTAGTGGTGACACCAGCAAGGCAAAATGCAGCCATTTGAATATTCTTAATTAGGGTTCCAGTTTTAATGAGCTTGCAGCTTAGTGAAGATTAGGTACTGGGTGAGGGGGGAAATAATTAGGCTCTAAACACTGACATCACAGTACATTTTTTTGTCAGTTGTCTCTTCAGGGACTGGTTTAAATCCCCAAATGTTCAAGAAATCACTGCACAAATAAGTTCCAACTGAATGAAACCCAAAGTAGGGGATGTGGCAAATGCCCTGATCAAAGCAGGAGTAGAAAAGTGATTTTAATTTGCTGGGGCTCTGAATTCTCATTTCAGAAATACCATTGTTCAAATACAGGGAAAAGCTAAGGATTTTCCTTTCCATTGTATTCTTTGTTTTACAAGTATATATATTCAAATATGTGGTAGTTAATATATGACTACAATCCTGTAAAAAAGCATGCATGCAGTTTTTTAACAGTCAAAAGTATTTTGCCCACGTGACTGGGTAGTGATTGAGGTCTCCTTTGTTCCCCAAAGAAATACTTTTCTCAAAATGTCTTTTTGTGTGATTTGTATCTTGCATTGTGAAGATGCAGGAGACTTTCTCATTTTAATTTAACCCACTGTTTGCAGGGACTATTCCTTGCTTTCTCCGCCTTTTGGATCTCCAGGATTTGTTAGGCAAAAAAAACACCCAACAGTGATGGAATGACATTTTTATTGTAAAAATTAGGATATTTCCATTTTTAAACATAGACTTTCAATGCTTTTGCCAGTCAGAAATGAAGTTTTAACAAACGTGCAATTTATACAGAAAATTGCATTAATTCCTCATTAATGTTTTTTTAATGAAGAATTAAATTCTTGAGAAGCAGTTTAAATCATTCCAGGTTACCCTGGAACTCCTTAAAAATCTGATGAAGCCACAGCTCTACCCATGTCAGGGTAATCCACTGGATGAAAGTCTCCTGTGGCTGATTATGGCCAATTAAATTATAAATTGTTAAAGTTATATTACAGTTAACTCAGCAACCCGCTATTAATAATTGCAGTACTCTTCCACCATCTAAGTACTTGAGGAGTTTGTAATGAGACTGCCAGGGGTGAAAAACTTTGAATTTGGTGTGGCTGTAATGTACATGTTGGAAGACAATTTTATAACTTTGGTTCCTTTAAGTTCTGCTGAAGGGTTTGCCCCACCCTCCCTTTAGCCTGTCTTTGTTACTGTTCTCCATAATTTTTCCTTGGTGTACTTTTTTTGGATTCAAAATTGTTTGTTGTGCTATCTTTTCCATTGCCAGACTGTAAGAAGCCATCGTTTCAAAATAGTGTTTGTTTTGCAATTTGAAGGTACTGGGGCATATATTCAAACAGCAACTTTCCTCAGCTTCCTTCTTCCTTCCTGCCCTTCAAATACTGTTTTAAAATTACAGAACCCTGTGTTCTCTGTGACAGATCACCTTCACCAAGGATGTGTGGATCATCTACCTGGATAAACATGGCAACAGCTGTTTGTTGTGGTCCTCAAGGATGTTCTTCCCCCAAGAGCCTCAAAGCACAAATAACTGGAGTGAGGCAGGTAAGAGAGCCACTTCCAACTTGTCTTACAGTCTAGCAGCTGACTGAGTAGCTCACATAAGGATTTGGGCAGGAAAATGAGAATTGAAACCATGGGATGAGCTTTGCTTCATGATTCAAATGTCTCTTCCTGCACATCTTGGAAGACTCTCAACCAAATGCTCTAACTCAACCCAGTTCAGAGCTTTGACAGCATAACCAATTTGCTCAAGCAAACTTGCCAGTAGCAGCAATAATGGAATATTGCAACATTATGAATAACATTAAATATCACAAATAAATAAACCCAGGAGCAAAAGTCTAAATTCCTATTTTAACCCACAAGGGTGCGATTTGCAATAACTCAGATTTTTCCGTTTGTGAAAAATCTGGGGTCTAATGTTTCCTGCAGTTTTGTGTCAGAAAGCCACGCATAGTGGCACTGTTTGTGCACCGAGAGCAATCCCCTCAGGAATTCCCTTTTTTTGGAGCTCAAGTCTTCAAACAGCATTAGTGAGAAGAGTAGCAGCTTAAAATACTTCCTAATCTTAAAAGAAGCATAAGTAACACTTAAGAAGGTGTTTATTCAAGCAGCTTTGGCAAAGTGATTTGCCTTTTAGTGTGTCCTAGTTAGATTTTGGCTTAACACTGAATTGTTTTAGCCCTGGAATAGTTAAGAATATTCAGCACCTGCATATACAGTTTAGCAGAGGAAGCAGGAGCAAGGTTTGCAGGGGTTTGTTCTTTAGTGCTCACTGTAAAGGGAGTTGTGTGGCTAAACCTGCAGCAATTTTGGGGAATTCTAAATTCTGAGGAGTCAAGGATTAGATTTTGAGCTGGTTCTCTTATTCTGGTGCAGACTAGAACGATTCCTGTGCAAATACTGTGTGTGTGTTATATGAAATCTGGAATAAGTGAATCCCAGAATATTTTAAGGTTTATTTTGAGTCTGTTTCAATCTTGACTATAATCCCAAAATGATTTTTATCTAGTCCTTGTAGATTGAAGAATCTTTGCGACTAATTACATGATGTTTTGGGGATTAGAAGAAATGTGAGAATTGGGCAGAGGAAGTTATTGCCTTTCAGTAAAGTAACTACCAGCCCAGATCTTCTTATATGTTATGAATGATACACTCATTTTTGCTGCAATCCCTTTCATATATTCAAGACATTAGGGCTGGTAAAATTAGCTGTTGAAGTACTTTTTCCTTAGGTACTTTTGTACCAGAAGATGGAGCTGGAGAACCTGCATTCAAGCTCTCATCAGGATCAAAGTTTCTTTTAGTAGAGTTGACCTTAGTTTTGTAATCTCGAAAGATGAGATCAAAAAGGGAAAATTGTGATAGCAGCTCTTTCACCCTTTTATAGCCCTGTCGCCTTTAAAACATAGAAAATCCAAGAACAAAAGCAGAACCTAAGTAAATTCAACCTAAAATAAAGAACAAGTGCACATTTGGGTGGGAAATATCCATAAGATAATACATAGGGGTACGTTCTATTAATGCAGATGGCGACATTTTAAAAAAGAATCTTAATCTTTCACGAACATAGCAACTTCCCTCTCTCCCTCCCACTAACATTTCAGTCACTAAGGATCTAACTCACCCTGCAAAAATAATCCTGGAGAAGGATTCCAATAAAAATTGATAATTTTGTTTTTTCTAATAAGGACAGTCACCAGTGTGTACATAATATTGCTGCCACTTTCTGTGCTTATTGTAAATACCACATACAAATCAATAGCTTTTTTCTTTTCTGTTTTCAAAACAAATCTCATGTGTTTGAAAAGCACTCTGAAGATGAGCACTGTTTTGATATTTAACTTAAGAAGTACTGTATTCTGTCATTTGCTTTTACACAAACTGATTTATTAAAAACTGCTTAGAGTTCTGCATTGTTGGGCATGAATTCCTTGGTGGGTGACACCACGTGGCTGAAGTTCTTCCCTGCTGGAATTGCTCTAGTTGTCTTTTAGTCTATTTTATCAGGGGAAGGAGAAGTCCTCCTTCCTGAACCTTCCACCCAGTCTGAGATTGTGTTTTTATGTCAGGTTTTTCTGCTTTTAATGATACTGTAAATCCAGCTGGGTTATTTGGCAAATATTAAGGTGCTTCCAGCCTGCCCTGTTTCCCTTGTTTGCCCCCACCCCCAGATGACAAACACCCCATAGTGAGCCTTGCACAGCCACAGGTTTAACAGGCAGCTTTCTCATTGAGTTCCACAAATGCATAACCCTTTTACACAACACCTATTTTACCTCTTGCAGTACAGTGCAGGGGTAACAGCAAATGTCTTTTGTTCAACAGAAGCTAAGAACATAAATATTCTGACATACTTTTCAGACAGGTTTGCCTATGCCAGTCTCTGTAACCCGCAATAAATGTACAGTGAGAGACTTGCAGTAATTTTGTGTAGTTTTCCCATATCTATTCTGTCTTGTCGACAAACCAGTGCCTGTAGAAGTGGATCAAGTTGAGGTTGCTGCTGGAATAACAGACAGCTATTTAGTGTCTCTTCCAGGGAACACCTTCCCTGTTTGACTGTCCTTGCCTTTCGTTCTTTGCTTTGAAATCCATGACCAAATAATAGCAGTAGTTCTAATGTGATCGTTTGGTTTCTGTTTCCAAGGCTGGGACGTGGCACAGCTCTGGGTGTGATTAACTGGTGTGTTAGTGCAGATGTTTGAAACAGGCACTTAGACATCAGTGGAGTCAGAGGTAATTCAGTGATGGATCAGCACAAAGCTGAAGCAGCACAGGCTGCAATCACCATTACTTGCCCTGCACTTAATTGTTAATTTGTGATTATAAGAATGACTCTGTTTCTTGCAGGATTATTGAGTAAAGGGATAAGCCTGAGGGAGTGAAGAAAGAGGGACTCCCAGCTATCAGCACTGTCATTATGACACATTGTGTTGAATGAGAAAAACATGGAACCTTCTCCATGGAACTTTGTATATCTATAGCTTTTCCCCAGTGCATTCAGAGTTCCCTAAGAAGCAAAGAGGTGCACCATAGTAAAGGACAAATCATGTTTATGTTGGTCATATTTGGAAAGCAGTAATTTTATGAAATAATTACGATCTTTGAGTCACTTTGCAAAGTGACTTGAATGACACGTATGCTATTACACTGTGTTTCACCCAGTTATTTCATAAAGTGCCTAAATGTTTAAAGCATTTCTTCAAGTGACTATTAGATGGCTATTACACAGGATCTATTGCTAACAGTGTTCTACTGCAGTGGTTTTTGTGAATAGTAAATACTTGCACAGAAAAGTAAGAACCTCAGGAACTTCTTTAGAGAAAAGGATATTAATAAGTGACAGCTTACTAATGTAGACCCCTGCTACATTATTAGAATTCTATATTAAGCCCAAAGTGTGATTATTAAAAATTAGCACCAGCAAGTGATCAGTCATGGTCAACTATAAAGCAGTGAACTTGAAGATTTGGGAAAACAAACTTCTCTGAGTTTTCTGTAATGTGAAGCTTGACCACACAGTGTCTTTGCCATGAACTCTCAGGTAAATCACTGGCTCACAGAAGTAGCAGAGCACTGCAGATTTACCCAATAGCTCTAATTTACAGCTGGTTCTACTTGACTCCCTGTTCTGTGTCATGTCAATAATGTCCAGTTCTCCATCCTCTTGCTTATTGAAGTTGACTAATAAGCAAAATACAGGGTCAGGAAAGGCAGAAGTCATCTTCTTAATCTAAACCCCCAGATACTCAAAGCTACGCCTGTTTCTTTTTGATGTAGATTTTTAAATCTTCCAGTTTTGCATCAAATTGCTGGGTAATTTCTAATGGCTCTGCTCTCACGTTAATTGCACTGCAAATGGGCAGGGAGGTCTCAAGGCACTCCTCTCCTGGGTCTAGTCTCAAACCTTGCACACAGAGAGGAGGAGTACTCCTCAGCCACGTGACTGAATGAGTGACTGCTGGAGTGAAACATTATCTATATTCTTTTTCCTTGGGGAAAAAAGTCATTGCGGTAATGGAATCTGCTTAGACCCACTAAAGGGAATTTCTCTCGGAGCGTTAATACCTCTAGTGGGATTGAGGTCCTCAGAACAAAGGTTTATGTTTTCCCTTTATGCAAAACTAAGAGAGATGAGAACGTGGTGAGAGTTTCCCAGTTTATAGCTTTAGCTTGTTAAACCAGTGTTTATTGTGAGACATGGCATTCCTAGGGCTGTTACTCTACAACTTGAAATAAGAACACAATTAGCTGGTGACCTCCTCATGACAAACACTTGCATTTGCTGTTTTGCATTTTGGTAGTTGGGACTAAATGGGGGGGGGGGGGGGNGGAGCTGATCTCAAAGGTGAGTGGATAATAAATCCTGCAGACCATTAATAATCTGCATAAGCCCACAGTGCTTTATCTTATGTGCTTTTTGTCAAATGGTTATACTCTCCCAGACATTTCCTAATTAGCCCCTTTCAATCTCCTTCTATCAGTTCTATCAGTTTCATTTCCCTGTACTGCACTTAACACTCTCTTTTCAAAGCTTGTATTTTTATGCTAAATGCTTCTGCTGCATAATTAATTCATCTTAAAAGAGTGTGTGTATGAATCAAAGGGATTAATATTCTTCCCAGTCCTTCCCAGTCTAAATTTATTTTGGAAAATTGTTGAGAGATTTTTCTCACTCTGTTTCTGTCCTTGAATATAATTCCCTGGGCAATATTCAATCTTTTCTACACAGAGGAGGGCAAAGACTGCAGTTGTTGCTGCAAACTCTCCTAAAGCATCTCTACTGATACTGTATAATTCAGTGTAACCTGACTCTATGTTTAAAGTATAAAGGTTATAAATAGCATTGCTGCAAGAGAAGAGGAAACACAGCATTTCCTTGGCCTGGACTCAGTAACTGTGATTCAGTCAAAAGACTGTAGTCATAGAACAAAAGAGGAGTAATTAAATATCAAAATTATTCAATGACTCTTAATGTAGGGATTTAGATGTGTTTTGTTGCATTGTAGTGCTTTAGAATATTTTATGACGCTTGCACAGGCATAAAGTCTGTAAGCCATAAAGCAAGGGAAAGGCCTAATTGCTCCGTGCATGGATTATTTATAACTAAGTGGTCTATGAAGGAATAGGAGTCCATAAAAAGAATGCCACTGAGTGCTAAAACCAATCTGTTTGCTGCATTTTAATTGGCGTGAGAATATTGGCTCAATGGTTTCAGAAACATTGCATTATGAACGTGGTGCTTGCATTCTGATTTCAAAATGAAAATATGAGGAGTAAATATTGATTAAGAAACCTTGTCTATCAGGGGTATAGTCACTGGGTGACAGATCGAGCCAGCAAGCATTGGGAGATTTCTCTTTGTCTGATTTGCTCAAAGGTTTAGATCTGCAGATTTACTTGGGAGGAGCAGGGAAGACTCTGCATTTGTCCATGGAATAAGTGTCTCTGCATATGGATTGATGGGGGCATAGCTGGAGCATGCAAACAGTGCTTATGTCAGCCTGCCTCCCTCTGTTCCTGTTTTTTCCCTTGGCTCATTTGTTCTCTCCTCTGCTTTACTGAACCCACTGATCTTGGCCTCTTCCGACTCATAATTAAGCTTTTTCCTTGTTCTCTCCTTGTCTGGAAGACTCCAGCATAGGTTATACCAGTGCATGCCTTTTCTAGAATAAGCCTGGGATGGAATTTGTGTGAAGCTGGAAAATGGGGATGTTGGGAATGCAAAATATATTTAATTTTGTTGAATGTGTAAAATAACGTCCTCCTGGATTCCCTTAAGTGCCACAATTCAGCTCAGAGTCAAGTTTTACATCCACGTTGTTACAGAAATGGTAATAATTCAGTCATATAAAGGCTCAAACAGCACTGTTATAGTGCACAATTAAACTCTGTCCCTACAGTGATACTTGAATCCATTATCACCCCTGAAAGCCCCTATGGACACTTGGCACTTAAATTGATCTATCGATGCATTAATGCTCACCTTTTGCTAACCTATTGGTTACTTAGTCTAGCTTAATTCTATCTGCGGTAAAGCAGTTGTGCTGTTCCTCATGGAATTGTGGTTCAACATCCATGCCTTGCACAAAGTGCTGCTCGGGAAGCTCGCCATGCTTTCTGTGTGGGACAAGCGAGGAAAGGGCTATTAATCATATTCTCCAGGGGGGCTATCCAGAAAAGAGGAAAAAAACCCAAACTGATGTTCTGTACATGATTTCACATGAACTAACATTGGCTACCTCTGCCTGAAAAGAAGCAAACAAAACCTATGAAAGCTACATGATGGGAAGAGCTGCACATGGGGGAAGTTAATTAAAAAATGATACTTGCAGCTGAACTAAGTGTAGCAGTACAAGGCTTGCTCTGTTCTCCAAACTGAGGGTAAAGTAATGTAAGCGAGGAAGACTAACCTTAACGCTCAAGGGTCAAGAAAGAATGTCTATTAATTTTCTTAACAGCTCATTTTGGTTCTAATTTTGCTCTGATAGCTGGCAGTGTAGCAGAACCTATTTAGCTATTTATTGTTTTCATTGCTAACATAGGTAAATATAAATGTGTGCCACGTTCAGTTTAAGGATTTTACCTGCACACTAGGAAAGCAATGCTGTTTAATAAGGATAAAGGAGGTCTGAATTGTGATTTGGGAACATTTTCCCTTCATGAAGTATTTTGTTGAAATATCTTGGAATATAAAACAACGCTGCAGCAGTGTCCTAAAAATGATAGAGTTTACTAAAGGTATGTATTCAAATAGATGTAATTTTATACTTATGAAGCTAATAGGGCTCTCTCTGGAGACATCAGGATGGATAAAGACAATAAATGGTTATTTTTCTTGGAAGAAATAATTTACCTTCAGCAAATTGTCTGCTGATATTGAGGGTTATCAGACAACACACACCTACCCATACCTTGACTACTACCTCCCTTGAAATCCCATTTCAGTGCTTTTCATTATCCTGTACTCAAATAAGAAAAACTGAAATCCCAGAAAGGATGTAACACTAATGGTATATGTGAAGAGTGGTTATTTTTCTTCCATTTTTAATAGAACCCAAATAGACAGGATATGACTCTGGGGAAACCCAGTTATTTAGTAGTGCATCACTGTCATTATGGCAGAACTCAAATTATTAAAAACAAGCCAAACAAACTCCATTAAGCAAAAGTCCTATTTCATTTGCACTCTGTTGCAATCTTATTTTTGGCCTATGTCTGTGGCATGTTGTAGATGTTCAAGATAAAAGTTCATTTCAGGTAATAAAATACACTTAGATTTCATTAGTCTTCATGTAAAAAAAAAAATCCAAAGCTGATTGACTTGTACAGTTTTATGATTCACCCTTATTCAGTGGAGCTTAGAGCAGAGAATGTATTCCAGAAATGCCATGTTATCAGTGGATTGTCAAGTCATTTCTGATTTAGCCCGTGGCTCTAAGCAGACTTGTCCTGCTTTCTGGGAGAGTAATAAAAAGATAAGCCCTGAGAGATAGCTAGGGAAAAAAAAGCTCATTTGCATTCAGATGAGCTATTCTTCCAACATCTCTCTATTTTATCTTATAAAAATTATCATAGATTTGATCAAAAGCAGAGAAAAGAAGCATAAATCCAAAGGCAGGTTAACAGCAGTTTCTTCAGCAGATAACTGATACACAGAAACCCATCTTTCCACTCAGTAAAAGCCAGTGTACAGTATATTACATTATTGATCAGGAGCATTAGATGTGACACTGAAATGTCACATAACTTCACAGTGAGCTGAAAGACAGGATTTCATCTTAACAAGGCTTCTCTTGAAATGCTGATGTGGTCCCTTAGACCTGATGACGTTCACTGAATTACCTTTTGGCCACTGACCCAAGAAAGTTATGTCATTGTATTTACCAATTCAAAATCTTGGCAGGATGCACAAATCTAGACCCCTCTTATGCAGAGCAGGCCCTTTTCCAAGGATCCTTCAGCCTGTGTAAATAATTTTACCAACAGGAATTAAAATTTGGTGGCAGACAGTGAACACTTGGGAGGGGAACTTTATTCAAAGGGCTGTTGACCTGTGATAACATTTTGTTGACCAAAGAAATGAAAGTAAAATTTAGCAAGTGAGCACCTTTGAGCACAGATAGGCTCAGAACCTGGTTTAAAATGTCAGATTTCTACAAGAAGCAAAGCAGATATTTTTATTGCCATTTTTTTAATGAATGAGAACATGGGATGAAGCTCCTGTGTTACTTATTCTGTATGAGGCACTTCCTTTCTCACCACAAACTGGGGAGGATTGGACCCCAAAAAGGGGTCAGGGAGGGAGGAGGGCTAAACTCCTCTTCATATTTGTTTTTGGAGGATCAAAGTGTTGACTGAACCCTACCTCAGCTGAGTGTATTTTCATTTTGTAGGAGCTTGTTACATTCTGTATGTCTGTCTCTTGGCTGGACACTCAGCATCTCTATGTGAAGGATCCTTCCTGATACCCTGTATCCCTACCTTGCCCCTTTCACTGCCACTAGAATATTTCCCTTTCATTGTAAATTGACAGCTCGGGTGGAATTTTGCCGTGTTAGGCAATGTGGGTTTTTATGCACCTTTTGAGCGAGCCTTTCATAAAAGCTTCTGTATTATGCAGAGGCTACAGATGTTTGGGTGTAAAGGCTGATACAGTTCTAACCACTTTGATTTATATGAAAGGCATCTTTTCTCCCCAGCACTGACTTTTACAGAATAGCTTGCTCAGGTTAAAGAAAAGAAATGCCTGTTGGAGGTAGTTGAGAAAGTGCTTGATGATGATGATGATGATCACAGGGGTGGGTAAGAACTTCATGAGAATACCATCAACTCCATACCATCAGACTTGAGATCAATACACAGGCCTGCTCTTACAGCTTCATTTTCACCTACAATAATCTGTAGTAAACCCTTCAGTATTTATAAAAGTAAATACTACAAGTCAGAATTTAACTTGGTAACAAGTTAAAGTCAGGAGGAGCTGGGTGTTTTAAGTGTTCTTGTTTACAGCAGGATTGGAGAGGTTTTGCCTCCTGTGAAAGTGGTTATTAATTTCTGGGCAGTAGTGACCTAGGAAATAAAACCTGATGGTCTCACTTGCAGCAGCTGCATCATGTCCAAATGAGTCAAAGTGCTTTCTTCTAATTTGTGGGAGCAGTGGCTGTAATTGCCAGAAGGAGGTGGTGTGATGGCAGGACATATGCTGTGTGCTATTAGCCCACAGTCTGAAAGGATTTGAAAACAGCAGTCAAACCCACATGGTAGGTCCATGTATGTAATTAAAAATCAGCTCCTTGCACCATCTGTGCCAGTCTACTCTGTACCAGCTTGATGGCTAGGTAGATGAAACTGGGGGGGGGGG